>JANHMN010000001.1:121574841-121587937 GCA_030674055.1 Rhabdomys pumilio
TATGTGTATGTGTATGTGTATGTGTATGTGTATGTGTATGTGTATGTATATGTATATGTATATGTATATGTATATGTATATGTTGTATATGTATGTAGATGTATACATATATATGTATTTATTTGTATATGTATGCATATGTATTTATTAAATAATGGGATTATGAATTGGCCTCTCAAGTAATTCAGAAGTCAGGCATTTTGAAGTGCCTGTTGTTGAAGCTAAAATGAATATTTCTGTGCTCATTTCTGTTTACAAACTCGAAAGCTACATCATCTGGAAAATCACTCTATTCTTTTTTTTGCTGTTCTGAGGCAAGGCTTCCAATGGTGTCTTTCTCATACATTCTCCTTGTGTTGGGATATTAACAGTAAATCAAATGCAAAGGAATGAGTAGGAGGTGAACTTAATTAACCTGCCAACATCTCCACAGATGTTCCAAAAGTCACCTGGAAGTTTGCTCCTGTCAGAGAGTTCACTCTCAGGAAGACCAGGGCTCATCTCCAGTCTAAGATAAACAACCAATGATGCAGAAATACAGAGATATCTCCATACAGCTCAGTTCTGGAATTACTCTGAACCCTGAAACATTCCCTTCCAATTTGACATCTAAAATATGAACTCTGACAAATACTTGATGACTGAAAATAATGCATACTGTTTTTCATCCTGTGCACACAAGACAATTTTCTTGATGATGCAGTTTCTGCCATTAAGAGGCAGGGATAGAAGGAAACAAAGTCAGGGATCCAGTCAGAGACAGTCTACTCCATTAGTTTAAAAATGAAGATGGGTGAGGAGTAGAATTGTTGTCTGAGTCTTACATGGAATGAAGGCCAAGGTTGTGGGGGATGAATGAAAGTGATGCTTTTAGTGATTACGTATATGGTGTTTTTCCAATGATGGCATAGACATCCTTCCATTCAAACCTGTCTGCTGGGATAGTTCATGAAAAACCATGTATGGGTAAATTCTCTAGGTCAACTATGGCCCTCTAGGGGAAGCTTCTCATTTAACTAGAGGTCTTGGGTCTTGGGGTCAAGGCTGCATTGTTAGGTCATTAGTGTTGGTTCTTAGTTCATCCAGTTTATCCCTGGAATATGGAGATGGCAGGGGCAGCCATTGGGAGTTAAAGCAACACAGAAAAGAGAAGGACTAGGTCCCTTTGTACTTCTGTACTTCTGTCTCAGTTTTGTCTTTTGTTTAGCCTATACTTACAGGGCTGAGACAAGACACCTAGGGCACCACAGGCTTCGTGTGCCTTGGCCTTCTTCATGACAAGTTGCTTAGGGAGTACTACCAGCCTCCAGCCAACAACAGAGTGTGGAGCCTGGGATATTCCTGAGCCCTGAGCACCAGGTAGCTTCTTAGAGGCAGAATAACTCTCAGTTTGGGGGATGGTTGCTTCTGTTTTATTGCTTGCCTGACACACATGTGTTGTCTGTGAATAAAGTCTAATAGCTGCTTTATGATCCACAAAATGGTATTTTAGCTACCACAAAGAAGTAGAAATTGTGCATCTTTTTATTTATTTATCCTCCAGTACATTTGAAAATGCTAAGTCAATGCAGATTCTAAATTAAAAACAGGAAGAAAGTTCTCTTAGGGTGAAGTTCTGTGTATCTGTTTCTACCACGTGTTGGAATTGCCCAGTGAGATTTAGACACATCTGGGTGTATGCTATTAATAAGCTCCCAGCAGTGAATCAACTGTGTCAACAGAGAAGCCTCATTTGCATAAAACACTCAAAAAAAGAGAATGCAGGGTATATATTTTCAGCTAGTAGCTGTGCAATTTGAACATTTGAAAGCTGCCCAACTAATCAGGAAAGCCACACATTCTTGCAGACCTGATTAAATTTACAGAGAGGAAAGTCAGATTTTTAACAGTGTGATTATTATAGTTTACAGATGAATTAATCTGTTATCTGCAGTACAGAGTAGACTGCAATACACAAATTCCAACATCTTAGAAGTAAAGTGATTATTTTTTTTCCTGACAAATTTAGAGGAAATTAGAGTTAAACAGGCTCTCAAAGTTCTATTCAAGCTTGTACCCTGGAATATAGATGCTGAGTTTGCTGTTTTGTTTTGTTGTTTTAGATTTTATCTTTATGTTTTAGACACACACATATAAAAGTATGTTTGTGTGTGGGTTCATACATGTGAATTTAGGCCCTGAGGAAGTCTGAAAAGGTTATTGTCTCTCCTGGAGCTGGAGTTACATGTGGTTGTGAGCTGCCTGCAGCGGATGCTTAGAATCGAACTCGCATCGTTTGCAAGAACAACAGTACATACTCTTCACTGCTGAGCCATTTTCCTAGCCTCAGAGTTTGGAGGGTTTTGGTGAAGTGATTTTTGAGGTAAAACATGTATTATTTGCTTTGCATTTTGGAGTGGAATTGAGAGTTAGGGGAGATCGTGGGCAACTGTGGAGAAGTGCAGGGATTTGTTCTGGAGTTGGTGATTCATTTTCCACCTCACCTCTCTGTTTTGGACTGTGAGAATTTGGGGCCAATTCTTTGGGCCCAATTCTTCTCAACATGCTCTTCAGGGACACCACATAAGTAGCTTGTGTTAAACTACTGTGGAGATATATCTCCCACAGAAAAGAGCACAGTGCTACAATTCCTCCTCTCTCACTCCCAAGAGATGGTCATTAAGTATTCGTCCTCAATTTGATCAGTCTCCTGTTTCTAAAATGGAAGAAGGGATAATACTCTAACTCCATATGGCTTTGATGAAATTTAGATGAAATATGTAGTGTCATTTCTTAAACAACCCATGGACTTTCACTGTTCTAAGTATTCTTGTTGAGAAGGCAGTTTGGTAGGTTCTTTTGAGGCATATTATAGATGACAAATCATAATGGCTAATATGTGTTGATTACTTCTTTTGATGTAGTTGCAAATTTCAGCACACATATAATCATCATGGCCTCAGGTTTGTACCCAAACCAAATAAGGCAGATAGCAATTGGCAAGGAAGCCAAGGCTTAGCAAGGAGTTTATTTAAAGACATAAATGGCAAGTTGTACATCTGCACCTTTATCAACACCTATCACTGTCCCCCCAGCCCCACATACACACACAAACACACACACACCTCCACTAGTCTTCTTAAAGCTATATATACCTTCTGGTTCCAGGAAAGCTTCAGTGGGACCTCAGGAAAAATGGGACCTTAGATCAACTCAGTTCTATGTCTTGTTTTCACAGGAGAGGATGGGGGTGAGGGAAGCTTGCCAAAACACCATGCAAGATTTTATGTCCTGATTGTAAACTTCTGCCCTCTTTAGCAAGGAGATAGAAAATCACCACCTACTTTTATAGATGAGCACAAAACATGTACCCATTGGAAGGAATTAACAAAACCAGGAAGAAAAGCAATAACGCCAGCATTTAAAGGGTGACTGTTTTTCCTAGCTATACCAGGAGTTTTTCAGTTGTAACAGTGAATTAGTTAGGGTTTTACTAATGTGAACAGATCCCATGACCAAGGCAACTCTTTTAAGTCCAACATTTAATTGGGCCTGGCTTACAGTTTCAGAAGTTCAGTCCATTATCATTACGGGTGGAACATGACAATGTACAGGCAGACATGGTGTAGGAGTTGCTGAGAGCTTTACATCTTCATCTGAGGGCCACTAGGAGAATACTGGCTGCCAGGCAGCTAGGATGAGGGTATTAAAACCCACATCCACACCTACTCCAGCAAGGCCACACCTTCTTGTAATGCCACTCCCAGGGACAAGCATATTCAAACTATCACATTCCCATTCTGCAAGAGTCAGTAGCTTATTAGTGGGCTTCACATGAACTCTCAGTCTCCACTCTAGTGTAATGCTCAAGCCTTTCTCAAATAGGAGATGGAGATGTTAACCCTTCTGCACACACATAGCAAGGCTCCCAAGTGTTCTCTCTTCCTGAATTTGCCCAGACTTTATTCTTTCCCAAGTTAGAGCTATTTGTTTACATTACATGCCAGAGTGTGTGCATGTATATAGATGTGTGTGTGTGTGTGTGTGTGTGTGTGTGTGCATGCATGTACATCTTCAGCTGACCTCTGATAGATTATCAATTATGTGTCTTTCTACAATTAGAACCTTCCCTAGTCTCAGAGGTAAGAACACAGAGCCTGTGACTTGATGAGAGAACTTTACTCATTGATCCTGTAATGGTTATTTCTCATTGTCCTCTTGACTTTAGCATCAACTAGGAAACATACCTCTGGGTATGGCTGTGACGACATGTCAGATAGGCTTTTCCTAGACTGGAAAAAGAGGAAGAAAGCCAGTTGAGGACCAGCATCCATCCCCTGCTGCTTGCTGACTATAACCACAAGTGGACTAGTTGCCTCCATATTCCTGCCACCATACCTTTATGCCACCCTGTCAAGATGGACTGCATTTACTCAAACTATGAGCTGAAAGAAAACCTCCATCTCCAAAACCGCTTTTGCTAGGCTTTCTGTCAAAACAATGAGACAAGTAACTAAAATAAATCCTCACCAGGGTTAAATTTTCTTGGCCCAGTCTTAAACTGAGGGATATTCTGCTCTTGTATTCATTCAGAGGATAAAGTGCTCCAGGAGGCTTCCAAACCAATATAGATTCATCCTTCCTAGTGTACACCCTGCAGCAACATCTGTGAAACAAAATCTCATAAATTTTCAGCATACCTAGTTCAGGAAAGTTATTTTTTTGTTATGAATGTTTTTCTCTTTCTGAAAGTAGGAAAACCATGCAGAAATTGAAAATACTCCATGGCACCTGTATAAAGTTTGTAGAGAGGGCTTTCTATCCAGGAGGGAGCCACTAGAGGATCCTGAGTGTGCTGAGAGTTGTGTAAAGCAGGATATTCTGAAGGTAGAAGGCAGGGCCAAGGAAAAAGAAACAGTCACTGCCATTTTTATAGAGCATAGGCTAAGGCAGGAATTCTGGAAACCACAGTCTATGGTTGTGATACCTCTGGAAGAAGGTAAGAAGACTGTCAGGAGACCCAGTCAAGAAGATCTTTCTAAGACAGAGCTGCATTGTGAACTTCCAGGGGGCTCTGGGTACTTATTACACAATTGCCACAGGTGTCCATTTGTCAGTAGGCCAGCTTCCATGTCATTACTGACCATCCACTGGCCTTACTTCCACCATGATAGATGATAATTCTCTGCTTATGTATGCTGCTGTGTGCCTTTTGCAATCAATAGCCATAGGATCTGAGGAAGGGGTACATTACCCTGGACAAAGGTCTATAGACATACCACAGAGTATCTACAAGACTAACAGAAGAATCCATGTGTGTGGCACAGAGTGTGTGTCTCTTCAAAATTATACTGTAGAGAGGGAGACATCTCAGTCAATAAAATTCTTGTCTTACAAACATGGAGACCTGTGTTTAACCCATAGAACTCATATAAACAAAGCTGAGCATTGTAGCTTATACCAGCAACCTCAGTGCTGGAATAGCAGAGGCAAGAGGGTCATTAGGGCTTTTTGGGTAGCCAGTCTAGTGTATAGCCTAGCTAGCCCTGCCTGGTGAGTTCCAGCCAATTAGAAACCTTGACTCAAAAACAAATTTTGTCTCATTTCTACTTGAGAAATGGAAGCTGACATTGTCCTTTGGTCCCCAAATATATGTATACACACATGCACTTCCCATGCATATAGAAACACGCACATGCATACACATGAGCACACACCCATATGACGTGGATAAGTGTTGGGGAAGAGGGAGGAAGGCAGTTGAGATGCTAAGCAGATAGACTTTAGAACAGCAGCTGGAATCAACCAGGCCCTGGCTACATATAGGTTGTGAAGGACTTGACATGCTTACAGGACTCAAGGGGACCTATCACTTTCTATAATAGTCTCAAAACCTTTTTGTGGTGTGCTGATCTGCTAACCAGGTCAGGATTATTTTGGGATTTGGGTATTCACTATTATTTGGGGGGAGGGGAAACTGAAGGTAGAGGGGCTGTCTAGAGATTAGGTTTTCCACAAACTGGGCTCATGGTGGATTGAGTAGAGGTAGATGACCTTTCTATACCAGTAAAACAAGAAAAGAGTGGTCATAATTAATTCATAGTTATGATGAGGACTCTATGGTATTTTTGAATGTAGTAAGTTCCCATAGTGTTCTATGGAATGCTGTAGGCATAGAAAGCCCTTAGTGAAGTCTGGAGAAAACGTATATTGTGGCACAGCCCAGTTATATGAAGGATTCTAAACTGCAGCAGAGTCATTGGAAATAAGCAAAGCTGTTATTCATATGGGCCAGGGTCAGAAGGGTGGTCAAGCTTTCCTGAGTGCATTTTATGACAGACTTTTTTCAGGGCAGCTACAACACACACATCTACTTACCTGACATAGGGATCCCATGACAGACTGGAATACGAATACCACTAAAGTCCAACTTGGTGAATCAATGAGTGACTTACAGGAGATTAAATGACTGCAAACGTGCTGTATCACCAAGTCCACCCTAGCATGAGGTACAGTTCACAAAAGCTGGGAACCTGGAGCATACTGCACAGCATGCAAGCAGCTCATCAGGTGCTTTTTTTTATTGACACAATTAGTCTGAACCTCTTCTAAGAATCTTGGCTAGTCTTTATTTTTTCAAAGTAGTTGGGGTGTTCCTTGGTACTTTAAGACTGCTCAGCTGGTCTCAGAGTCTTCTCTGCAGAGGGCCTTATTCTTTGAGTCTTCTTTATAGATTGACTTCATTTGGGAGTGACTCAGCAGTCTTTATTGTTTATTCTTGGGAAGGAAGAAACCTAGTTAACTGGTCAGTTTCAGGGACTTCCTGATGATTTTTGAGTTGTTTACTTCCTGTCTTAATGTTCACTCTTGTAGGATGAAATGTTTCTATCTTAGAGGAAATTGCTGAGTGGTAGTGGAGCTGGTGGTAGTGGTGATGTGAGTGGTGGTGGTGCAGGAAGTGTTCAAGTAAGAGGGAGTGACCAGCATGTATAAAAAACAAGCATCTTCAGCTTTCTTCTGATGTTTATAGGCTGAGACTATTTACCTATAGGGACCTCCTATGAAGACTAGCCTACCCCTCCTCCTGAGCTTTACCTAGTAAACACACAGAGATTCCAGGTTGCTGGTAATAGTAGGTACCATTCCAAGCACCCCCCCCCCCACACACACATACTTGACCTCTAATTTTCTGTACATGTGTCTGTACTTTCTTATTGCTTCATGTTCCACTCCCCCAAATCAGTGTTCCAGGACCCAAGCTGGGAGGATTGAGGTATCATTGTGTCATCAGGTGTTAATGGGTTTTGTTAGCCATGAAAAACTGAATATTTTCCGTCTTTCCACCTCCCTCCTTACTAAGAATCCATATATTTTGACTGTGTTCAGATTATAGCTTAATATCTAAATGTAAAGTGAGATTTTAAAATCCAAGAGAAAATTCAGAGTGTTACAAAGATATTCAACATGTATTTTCCCACATATGTTATTACTATTCAGTGTGGTGATTTCCTTTTACTTTGCACAGTCGCTTTTGTATGGGCAATTTGGGAGTTGCTAAAGCCCAGGAGACAAACAGAGTTGAAGTAAAACCTCATTAGTCACTATGTAAGGGGCTGGTAAAATTTGACTTTGAATTAGCTAGGTTAAAATGAGCTTGTATTTTAATAAAATAACAATAGGATGATCTAGGCAGTCAAGGAATGGGAATTGTTTTTGAATTACATAGTATTTGGGGAAAAGAAGCTCTGTGATCAGAATAATGAGGATTTACTGTATATTGTGTAGTCTGAGACTGCCTCTGTCTCTTAGAAATACTCTGTATTCATGAGTCTTTTGTGACTGTTCTGTCATTATGGGAGACTTTCAGTCTGCTTTGTCTTTCTGTTGTCAGCCATAATGAAATAATTGCAATGACAATTGTTTGCTTGTTTGGATTCAAAAGTTTCTGTGTTCAATTTCTTCATTTGTCTGCCTCCTGGTACCATTGTGTGATATGTCATGACCAAGCACATTCCATGGAGGGGAGCAGGGAGAAAAAAGAACAAAGAAGAGTGCATCTCTTTTCTTCCTCTAGGGGAAATGTCTCCTTAAATGAAATTTAATAGAAATGTTCACAGTACTACAGTGTAGCCATCCAAAATTTAGTAGCTTAAACAGATGAAGATGGCAGGTAACACTGGTCTACCTTGGTGCTCCAGAGACTAATTTTATAAATCGCACATCAAAAACTATGTTCAAGACTGGGTTTGCTAGAAATGTAAGGAAATATGTCGTCTTGACATGCAGTGTTAGACATTGTACCTCACACGCTGTGAGTAGTTTAGATAGCCTACATTTTAGTTTTAAAGACTAATAACTTTGGCTATTTCTTATTCCCTAACTTCACTCAAAGACTATAAGGCTTTGACTAAAAATTCAGTAATGAAGTTTTGGATTAGGACAGGAATAGATGCCACCATTACTGTAATGTATAAGCTTTCCAGGAGGGTATGTCAGCAGTACCATCTTTCCAGTCTAAAATGGCTTGAGTTTCAAGTGTCCAGAGTTGCTTTGAGGAGGCTGGCCAGGACACTGAAACAATCTAGTATAGACTTATTATTAATAAGTGTGCTTTCAACTCTTGTCTTCAAATAAGCACCAAACCCTGTTGCTTTATTTTTCTGAAGGCTTTTACATGCTTAAGTAAAATAGGTGGCTATGAAAGGTTGTGTCTCATAAAATTATATGACTCCAAGGAGACCATGCCAAAAAAAAAAAAAAAAAATTCAGCCCTCAGCATGATGTATCATGTATATTTCCTAAGAGGAGACTTTGCAGTGTTCTGACATTCTTTCAGTCCCAGATTCATTCCTACCTATGTCTCATATATCAGCAATTTGTGTATGTATGGGCAGCAGTTCTTGGATCTGGATTGCATATGATGATAAAGCTTGACTCTTCTTCCTTCAGCTTTCTCTGGCCTGACATTAAAGATTTTTGGATTAGACCGAAAAGAATCACTTATTGTTAGAAATGTCTAGCTGGATATGAAGGAAAAAGCTAATCCTGCATCTCCTATCTAAAACAATTGTTCAAGGCTGTTGTTTCAGGAACCCATGGCTCTCTATATAAGCATATCCATATAACATGCACATCAGATATAATCCATAAGATGACAAAATAAAACACCTCGGTAGGAATGATTTGCTCAGCTTACCATCTAGATGCTTATCTAAATGGGGTCCCACAGCTGGGGCATCTGGATCAGGAAGCTGCTGTGTGACTTGCAACTATAACGTGGAGATGACAGAATCTCCCTGTCTTCGCATCAGATGTTCAGCATCCCTTAGACACAATCTGAAAGGTATGATGGCATATGGCAGAGCCTTTTAGATTTAACAGCATACAAGCAGACAGCTAACACTTTCTATGAAAAAAAAAAAAAAGACTTCCAGGTATTTTGATGAATCTAAAATCCTTACAGAGTGTATCGTTAGAAAAAAGTGTGACAAGGAAACAAACTGTACTTGGAGTAGGGGAACTGAAAATACACGACAAATATCAGTAACCTCATCTTGTGGCTAGCCTAGTCAAGGAAGGATAGATTTTCTTTTAGGGAAATAACTTGAAAGGAGCTAAAAGGCAAAGATTTACCATTCGGAGGAAACCCTTCAGTTCCATATTAAAAGCTTCAGGAATTCCGTCTTTGGCATCCAGTGATTATTCTCATCAAGAGAGCATTTTTACTCATGTTCAGTTGAAAGGAAGATAATGTAATTCTGTGCTTTGAAATTAATAACAGTGCAGAGCAAAGAGACAGCCTACAGGACAGAGAATGATCCATGCCAACTACAAAGGGATTAATATCCAAGGCTTATAAAGTACTGCGAAAATTCAACACTGTCAAATCATACAGTCAATAAAAGGAGCTGAATAGTCAGGTCCCAAAGGAAGTTTGAATAGTTAGTAAATATTTGAACAACAAATGTTCAACATACTTTGCTATCAAGGAAATGCAAGGCAAAAGTACTTTGAGATTCAGTCTCACTCAGGGAGAATGGCTATCACCAGGAAAGCAAATGACAGTTTGCTGGTGACAATATGGGGGAAAGGAACCCTTATTGACTGCTGCTAGGAGTGTCAACCAGGCAGCCTCTATAGAAATGAAGAAAAGAAACCTGAAAAGAGAGTTACTCCAAGTCACCACATCACAGAGAGATATTAACAACCATGTTTATTGCGGCACAATTTACAACAGCCAGGAAATGGGACAAGCCCAGATAAAGGAAGTGTGGTACATACATCCAGTGAAATTTTAAGCAGTCATAAAGAAAAGTGAAGTCAGGACATCTCTAGGAAGGAGGATGCAACTAGAAATCATTTCATTAAACAAAATGAGCCAGACACAGAGCGACAAATACTGCATGCTTCCTCTCATACACAGAACTAAGATTTTAAATATGTCTGTCTATATGGTGCTTATTTAGATATGTGTGTTGTAAGCATTGAAACAAGAAAGGATCACGAGAGTGGAGAATGAGATCTTAAAGGAGGTGGGAAGGTGGGCAATAGAGAGGTAATGGATTATATATGATATGAAGGCAGAGAAGGGAAGGGAAACTGTTGTCAGGAGTGATGGAGGAGGGAAAGGGATGAGAACAAAGCATAATAGCATTATGAATGGAGACACCATGATGAGACCCAATATTCTGCATGCTAACCCAGTTGTGGTGGTTTGAGTATAATGCCCCTCCCCCCAAGGCTCATATATTTGAATGCTTATTCATCAGGGAGTTGAACTGTTTGTAAGAAGTAGAAGGATTAAGAGTTTTGGCACTGTTGGAAGAAGTATGACACTAGGGTTGGGCTTTGAGGTCTCAAAAGTCCGGAACAGGCTCCAGGCTCTTTGTTTCACTTTCTGACTGTAGATCCGGAAGGAAAGGTCTCAGATACTACTCCAGCACATGCCTGTCTGCGACCATGTACCTCAGGCCATGGTAATGGACTAAACCTCTGAAACAAAAAGCAAGTTCCAAGTTAAATTCTTTTATAAGAACTGCCTTGTCACAATGCTACACTGTTCACAGCAATTGAACAGTGATTAAGATACCGATAATAATGATAATAACTAAGTGGATATTTTAGTTAAGTATATAAAACAGAATAGTTAATGATTGTGTTATAATAGTAAATGATTTAGTTATAAAATAGAAATTAAATTAATCAATACATGAAGCAAATGTGCAGTAAGGCTGGGTGTGCACCATGGTACCTATGTGTGGGAGATGGGGGTAATTTTTAAACTTCCTTTTGTTTCCAGACAACCTGAAATCTGTTTTAAATCCAGAGCACTGTGTGCTTTACTCCTCTGTGACTAAAATCACAAAGGAAGATGAGAACTTACTCTGGCTTTTCCTTTTCAGGTAAAAGCATTGCAGATTGACAGAGTTGGTCAGTTGAATGGGATAGAGAGACCATCTATCCAGGGCCACAGGTGTCATAGTTTTGGTTCACATGTAAAGCTAAAGCAGGGTAAATTATAGGTGTATCACACACATTTGGAGACCTCAGTACCACTCGGAGAGGGCCTCTCCCCAGGCACCAATCTTCAGGTCGCCCCTATTGCTGCCATTCAGAGCCAAGGATCTAACCTTTCAGGCTGGTACAGTGCTTTAACAATTCCCTTGAGTCTATTTTCACATGTCCTTACAATGGCTAAGTCGACTCACCTTCACTAGTGGGTTGAATAATCCCATTTGCTATTTTTAATCTAGTAGCACATGCATCTTGGATGGGAAAACCAGGACTGGAGAAGTTGGGTACTCTGAGGAAATTGCTTAAGTGAATTGATTTTTCTGGGACTCAGATACGGATTCTCGGTCTCTTCTCTAATATGTTCCTCCTGCTGTTAACATAGCACTCTGCACATATCAAGTGCTAAAAAGCCATGGTGGATGCAGCTCAGCTGATAAAGCACTTGCCTGGTACAGACAAGATCAATTCCCAGCACAGCAAAAATAAAAATTTAAACCAAAACAACCAAATCCCCCAAACCAACCAACCAACCAAACAAAACCAAACCAAACAAAGTCCCAAACCCTAAAATTTCCATTTCTATAGAATGCTAGGGCATTTCTATGCATTCTTAAAAAATTATTAAACTCAGCAATCTCTTGATTTTTCTACAATTTTTTAACTCACAAATATTTATTCTTGACACCTTCTTTTTAGATCTGTTTTTCTTTGATCTTTTTCATGTAGCTTATTTTCTTTACATGTAGATTTAGTTTTTCTTTTCTTTTTGTTGCTTAGTGTTTCCAAACTATCTTTACTCTATGTATGCCATTTACCTTGTGTCAATATTTTACATTCATTCTTCAAATTCTGGCATATGTCTGAAAGCATCTTTGATTGGTTATATCTCTACTATATATTGCCATGCATTTATTAAAAGGAATATATGATGGTTTGTGTATGCTTGGCCAGGGAATGGCACTGTTAGAAGGTGTGACTTTATTCGAGTAGGTGTGGTCTTGTTGGAGTAGGCATGGCACTGTGGGTATGAAATTTAAAGCTGAAACTCAGTATTGTACTAGCAGCCTTCAGATAAAGATGTAGAACTCTCAGCTCCTCCTGCATCATGCCTGCCTGAATGCTGCCATTCTCCGCCTTGATGATACTGGACTGAACCTCTGAACCTGTAAGCCAGCCCCAATTAAATGTTGTCCTTATAAGGATTGCCTTGGTCATGGTTTCTGTTCACAGCAGTAAAACCCTAAGTAAAATAGGATAAAATATTAAAATGTTAACATGAATTCTATACTCACAGAAACAAAAGAAGAAAACCTCTTTGCTATGTGGAATACCACCACTTTATTAATTCCAAAAACAAGACAGGGGACCACTTGTCTGTAAACCTTTAGTCTTGAGGTCAGTGTTTATAAGACACCCTTATTTTAAGAAGCAAGATATACGTTCTGCCTCTGAAATCTTTCTGAAACTACAGGTGTTCCTTAGGGAAGTTCCTTTCCAATGCCAAGCAACATAGAAGGAGGAACTTTCTTTCTCCTCTTTCTTCTTTCTTTCTTTCTTTCTTTCTTTCTTTCTTTCTTTCTTTCTTTCTTTCTTTCTTTCTTTC
>JANHMN010000001.1:121587947-121619007 GCA_030674055.1 Rhabdomys pumilio
TTCTTTCTTTCTTTCTTTCTTTCTTTCTTTCTTTCTTTCTTTCTTTCATGGTGGGGTATGCATGGAGGCCAGAAGACAACTTGCAAGAGACCCACCACATGGGTCCCTGAAATCAAACTCAGGCCATCAGTATTGGCAACAAGCCCTTTTACCTAATAAGCCATCTCCCTAGCCACAGATATTTTTATCAAACATTTGCATAAGGTTGGTAGACAATACTGTCTTGTTTCACAATAAATTACACAAGTTAAATAGCAGTTAGAGAAAATCATCTGTGATTCTTTGCCCTTCAATGGTTTATCTTCCACCTCATCTTCTCCATGTCTACGTGGGTCTGGGTAGGGGGACTAATTGTGAAAGTACAGTGCAGAATTGACTCTAGCTGCTAGGGGACCATGAAAAGTGGGTTGCCAGGAGAGCACCACTGAAGGAAAGAAGTGGCTACTCTTCTTATCACTAAGATCAGATACGTCACAGAAGCAATTTAAGGAAAGGACTTACTTTGGTTCACAGTTCAGACAGGCTTCAATATGCAATGTCCTCCACAGGCCCATGTGTTGGGTAGAACATGTGGTCTCTAGCTGGTTGGTGGTGCTGCTTTGGGATGTTGGGGCTGAGCTGGTGGAACAGCTGAAAGCCCCTGTACTGGCAGCAATCCTCATACCTGGCCTTTACTGCTCTTTCTGGTTTGCTGGGGTGTAAGGAGTACTTTTTGCACACCCCTGCCACCCTGGATCCCAGCATGTCTCTCCCACTTCAGTGAACCATACACTGTGAGTCAAATAAAGTCCTTCTTCCCTTAGATTGTATCTGTCAGATATTCTGTGAGTGATGTAACTAACACACACAGTCCATCAGGATCAAGAAGCTATAGTGACCAGGGCTTATCAGAGGTGAAAGCTGCTCATGGTTCAGGTTGCTCCATCTTGGAGGATCAGAGAGCAAAGACAAATGGGAAATGGGGGCTGGACTGTGACTCTTACAGCCTGCATCCACCAAGTGAGCCATGTCTGAAAAGTTCCAGACTCAGGATCATTACAAGTATGGTCCCTTTCCCTATCTCCTTTCTCAGCCTTTCCTCTTTGAGATCCCAAGTCCTTGTTCCCCACATCATCTAGCCTTCAAGACTTGTGAGTTTCTTCTTTGGCCATGGGAGGCTAGCAGGTGGAGTAAAGTTGACTGTGTAGCCTATAGGACTGCAGAAACAGAGACATGGGTTTTTGATTCCCTGTGTTGTGGCCATTTTGGTGGGTCTCCCCTCTTGCTTCTACTATGCATAGCATCTCGTGCACATTTCATGGTGACACACCTTTTTGTAATCTGGGTCCATTTTCCCACACAGCTGTGTCTGTAATCCTTTTTCATTCCAACGTTCTCCCTGTATTCAAGCCAGCACACCACTTACATGTGTGTTCCTGCAATTTCCATCAGTTTTTTACTTTTTAAATTGTAGTAAAATGTACATAATAAATTCTTAACCATTTCAAGTATAGCTCAGTAATATTAAATATATTCATGTTGTATATCCATTACTACCACCTATCTTAAAACTTGTGTGCTATAAAACCAACATTTAGCGTCCATTAAAACATACCATGGGCTGAAGAAATGGCTCATGACTGGTTAAGAACCCTGAGGACCAGAGTTTGGTTCTCAGCACCCAGTTGGTGGCTCACAATCATCTATAACTCCAGTTCTAGAGGATCTAATGCTCTCCTCTGGCCTCCGCAGGCTCCTCTGGATACGTGATGCATATAAATTCATACAGGCACAAACATATACACATAAAATAAATGACTCTTTAAGTAAGAACTCATTTCTCCTTCCTCCCCAGACCCTGGCAACCCCCAATCTTTCCCTGCTTCCTCTCAATGAATTTGATTCCCACAGGTGATCTTGTGAGTAGGCTCACAGAATATTTTTCCCTCTGTGACTGGCTTATTTCATTTAGCACAATATTCTGGTTTAAATATGAAATGTCTCCCACAGGCTCAAGTGTTTGGGCACCTGGATCCCACGGAGTGACAGACAGTTTTGGAAGGGTGTTTATGAACTGGAGGCTCAGTGAAGGAGATGGGGTGATCCTTGAGATTTATTTTGGCTCAGCCTCACTTCCTGTCTGCTTTCTACTTTCTGTTCTGGCAAAATATGAGGAGGTAAAGAGGGACAGATGCATGCTTCTGCCACTGTGGAGCCACCTGTCACCATGCCCTCCTTTACATGACAGACCGTATCCCCTCAGATGTAAGGCAGAAGGAAGCCACACCTTTCCCTTTATGAGTTGATTCTTGTCAGGTACTGATCATAGTAGCATGGAGTTCTTTCTTTGGCTTCTTTCTCTCCTTTGTCTTATCATGGGCAGTCATAAGGTGGCAGCCAGTACTTTCCACAGTGTGCTGGAAAATCTCCTTGCAAAGTTCACCAGTATATCAGGCACCAGTCTGATGCAGTACCGGACTTAGGGCCACCAGCCAGCACTTGCTACCCTTCTTCCAGCTTCTAATGTCCCATCATTGTTCAGCTCTTCTTCACGGTTCTGCCGTCTCGCCACATCCTCTCCTCCCTGACCCCACAGCCACTGCACATGTGCTGAGTTCTCCTTAGCAGCTGCTCACTGTGAGCTGCGCATTTTGATGGCATTTAACTATGGAAGCTGTCTTACTCTTCTGTGGCTTAGATAAAGTACCCCGGCAAAAAGCAGCTTAAGGGAGACAAGGTTTGTTTTAGCTGACACTTTCAAGGTCCACTTCATCACAGCAAGACAGGAGCTTGAAGCAGCTGGTTGCATTATGTCCACAGTCAGAAGAGAGAGCTGAGAATGCATGCTGTGGCCTAGCTTCTTTTCTCCATTTATATGATCCAGGTTCTCAGTCAGGGAATGATGCCACCCAGAGCGGGAAGTTTCTTTCACCTCAATAGAATACAATAAGGCAGTACCCCAGAAGCACACCCAGAGTCCCATCTTCCAGGTGATTCTAGGTTGATTCTGTCAGGCTGAGAACATTAACCACCCAATGTAACATGACTAACTCTAAACCTAACACAGCAACTATTTATTATTTCTTATGTTTCTGTGAGCTGCCCATAAGTGACACATAATGGTTTTTCGTGTCTTGGGATGCTTTTCTCCCCATCCTCTCCTCTATCCTGACACCTTGCAGTCTCTATCCTAAACTTGGAGCATCCTAAGTCCAGGAATCAGAAACACACTTGAGCCCCTCTTAATGTGTCTTCAACTTTACCTTTGACTCCTGTTCTATGTTCATGGGTTTCTGTATTGTTCATGGGACCAACACTTGACTTCTTGTCTCTGTTGAAGTAAAGTGACTATTATTATAGCTAATGCTTAGTAAACTCATCCTCCATATCAGACAAATCTTGGGAGCTCTATATTATTTCTGTTTTGCAACCAAGGTAGCTGAGATCCAAGGTGTGCTGTTGAAGGACAGAGACAGCAGTAGATGGCAGCTTTATGACCTGAGTTGGTTGTCTTGTTAAAATCATTTGCTCTGTTCTCCCAAGTGATGTCTTTCTCCATGGGCTATGGTACTGTGTAACTCTCAATGGAGGCTACTTTTCATTCCTGGGCCTTCTGCCTGGCATCTGGGCATTGCTATTTACAAAGTACTGCCCAAGTTTGGCTCTGTCTTCTTTCTCTTTAAATAAAAAAGTATTCTATTAGTATATAGCTTGTGTATAGAAGAGTAGAATGCATAGCTTGAAGATATTTTTCACAAAATGAGCATACTGTATCATCCAAATCTAGACATAGACTATCACATGCCCCCAGAAACCCCTCATCCTTCCCAGTATCTTCTTATCCCTGCTGCACAGATTAGTTCCCTTATGAGGCACTGATTCCATCAACCTGTGACCGAATGATATGTGTAGAATCACAGCATGTGCATTCTTCTGTATCTGGCACCTGTTTCACACCAGGATGCTCATGAAAGTCTTTTTACAGTACAGAACAAGAGTGTTGGTTCAGTCACTGCTGAGCAGGATTCCAACGAGTGGCATTTCCAGCACCTGTGTCTGTTCTTCTGCTGGACCTCTGGCTTGGCTCTGGACTAAGACATTACAAACGACGTTTTTGTGGGTTGTCTTGGGCATTTCTGTTCTGAACAGTGCACAGCGCAACCAGATTGCACAGGGGTCTGCAGGTCTTGCTAGGTTTATGCCCTCCTCCTGCAGCACGTGAAGAATTAGAAACGTGGCTTCCTTCCGGCTTCAACCCCTCACTGGCTGGATAAGTATCTCGTGAATGAACCATCCCTGCTACATACACTTAAAGCTCCAAAAGCCGGTTGTGAAAACTGAATCCCAGACTTAAGTCTCATAGCAAGGAAAAGCGAGGGATCGCCGGGCGGTGGTGGTGCACGCCTTTAATCCCAGCACTTGGGAGGCAGAGGCAGGCGGATTTCTGAGTTCAAGGCCAGCCTGGTCTACAGAGTGAGTTCCAGGACAGCCAGGACTACACAGAGAAACCCTGTCTCGAAAAATCAAAAAAGAAAAAAAAAGAAAGAAAGAAAGAAAGAAAAGCGAGGGATCAGGAACCCAGAGAAGCCAGTTGTAGTACGGAGGGGTGGTGGGGGCGGGGCTCCGAAAGGGGCGGGCCTTATAGGAGACTTTCTGGAACAGACTCCAAGGGAGAGGGACTATGGGCATGGTTTAGCACATTTCCGTGAGGGGTGGGGCTTAAAAGAGGGGCGTGGAATAAATGTGGGGTTTTGGCAAGGAGGAACGTTTTTTGAAGCATGGAGTAAGACTTAATTAAATGTCTGCTTACACAGCCCCACTCCCAAACCACACACCTTGACAGCACACAGGTGTCACTGTTAGAAACACAGCTCTCACTTCAAAGAGAAAGAGAGTTTATTCTGGAGTTAAATATGAGTGAGAGTGGCCTGGGGACACAGATTGGGGTTCCCCCTAAATACTCTCTTCCAACATGGTAAAAGTTTCCTAAAGCATTTATAGTACCAGAACAAAGCAAATAATCAATCGTTTCCAGATGCACTAGTGGAACTATCAGGTAGGTGGGTTATAATCAAATGAAGTCTACAGGGCCTTGATTCTAGCCTATGACAGTCTTAACTTTTTGGGTTGGTGGAAGCTGGGGGTCTTCTCTGTTCATTTCTAAAGAGTCAAAAAGATGTTCAGTCACATGCAGAGCTATGTAATAAAATGGCTTTTAGGGGGTTAAGATAGCCGAGGATCAATTTGGCGTTACAACATTTCAAGTCTCCACAATCACTGAAGTTCCGTTAGTCAGTCAACCTTGTCGGTGTTTAATGTACGTTTGGCAGACTGGTTTTGCTTTCTGGGTGCGGGGAGTTGTTGTTGTTGACCATTTTGTTTTCCTTTTTTTTTTTTTTTTTATAATGTCATTTAACACAAGATATTACACCAGATTCTGCTCACATTGTCAGGATTTAAAGAGGACACCCACACCCTGTTCCCATTCACTTCCTACATCTGAGAGCCATTTTCATTTGACAATGTGGAAATGTCAATGAGACTCAGAAGTCTCAGCCACTGAGTGGCTTGTCAATCATTCTCCTGAGTGCTGTCTTCACTGTATGGCTATTCTAGCTGGCCCTATGTTGTGGTGATGGTTGTATTAGGCAGTCAGAGGGATAATTCTGCATCTCCTTAATTGGGTGAGAGCCCTACATGGCCACAGTTATAGACATTAATGGAAAGGCTTTACCTCTCAGGTGCTCTATTATTTGAGCATGAAAGGTTGTTATAGTAGGAAAGAAAGAATACTTTCCTGATGAGGATTTTCATGCTGGCAGATTGGCTATTTAGACTCAAATTCATATCATTACTAATTGGTGCTAGGATTTTTGTTCTGAGCTGTGCATATGCTAAGTAGCCATTTTCCCTCCTTGTATAATTATGGATTAACACTCACATTTTACTTCCTGAAAGACAGAAACAGCTGTGCTGCCTCAGGAGAAAATACCTCACCTAGTAATTGTAGTTGGAGACATTGGTGCTATGAAGCTGACCCATGGGCAAGCTGTGGACAAAACCATGAAGAAAATAGCTTTGCTTAGTGTTTAATGGGGGAAAATATCTTCAGAACCAGGCCTGGGAGGATACTAGGCAGTAAGAGGGTAGGTTTTTTATTTATTTTATTTTATTTTTTAGCAATTGTTAACAAGTTTCAAGAGGCCCAGAAAAGTGCTAGCCCCATGGGTAGGGCTACCTTGCTGAATATTCCCAGCGATTCTCAAGGATTCCCTAAAGAAATAATCTCTTGTAACTTTCAAATACGCAAGGCTGTGCATGGACAGTTCATAGATAATCAGCTGCAAGCTTTCAGATTGACATCTTCTATGAGTCAGCACGTGTGTAAACCAAATCAATTATATATAACAACTCTGCATCAGCAGAGAATGCATGATATCATCAAGGTTACACTTGTCGAACTGTTCATCTGTATGTTAAAAGCCGACATGCAAACTTTAAGCAAGCATGATGTTCTGTTTTTACTTCCTTAATACAATTGAAGTCTGGAGTTTTTTAAAGTCCTGCTTTAAAATTCTATCAGTATTACTGACTGTGATTCAAACGTTCAAAAATTTGATGAGAAACATATGGTTTGTGTATGGTAAAAGTCACCTGCTGAGGATGTAGCTCAGCTGGTACTTTCTGGATGTGCATAAACCCTGTGGTTCAATCCCTAGTACTACATGAATTGGATGTAGTAGCATATGCTTCTAATCCCAGCACTTGGGTTGTGGAGGCAGGAGGACTGGGAATTCAAGACCACCCTTGGCTACCAGACAAGTCTGAAGCCCATCTGGATCATATGAAACCCTATCTCTGAAACAAAAAGACAAAAGGAGAAAGGTCACCTGTGTAGTGTTGTGAAAGTCTATACATTTTGGAAAACATGAATACTTGTAGCCACCATCAATAATAAAACAGATGTTTTCTGTCTTAGTTTATAAGGCTGCCTAACAAAACCACAACAGGCTGTGTGACACATATAACAGAAGTTCAATTTTCCACAATGCTGGAGGTTGAGAGCCCTTGGTCAAGGTGTTGTAAGGCATGGTTTTAGTTTCTGTTCTATGTAAGTACATGTTCTGGTGTCCCTCTGAAGGACCAGGTTCCTGTCAAAAGGATACCGGCTGTGTTGGATTAGGGTCACCTGAGGATAATACGTTTAATTCAATATGTTTAACTTAATTACTTCTTGAAAGATCTTGTTTCCAAATACAGTCATATCCTGAAGTCTGGAAGCTGAGCTTCAATATATGACTCTGATGGAAGGGTACAAACAACCTAGCCCCTGAAAATCAAACCGCTTCTTTCCCAGTACTCCTGCATAGTCAGTCCTCTTCCATGACCCTGGCCTCTGGCAGTATTGATATTTTCCTTGTCCTGACAGTTTTGCCTTTTTAGGCCCATGTAAACGAAACCTTGTAAATCTGGCCTGAGGGATGCCTTCTGCAACTGGAGGTAGTAAGTTGCTTTGTGTGTAAGTCCACACACAAAAGGGGCATATCTAAACTCCAGGACTGTCCCTACTCCTAGAGCTGGTTTGATTATAAATCTGGATGTTCTCACATTCTCAAAGGAGTGGTGACATCAGCCACAAGCCACTGTCTACTCTCTCTAGGGCCTCTCTCAGTGAAGAAAAGGAGAGCAACAATCAAAAGGCTAGGTGAAGTGGTTTAGCTTCTAATAAAAAAGGCAGGAAAAGCTAGTGTCCCATCCATCATCCAGATGCCCCCACCTCTAATGCCAGAGGGGTGGATAAACCTCTTTGTATGTGTCAGACATCATTTACCATATGTAAAATTTTTCTTCACATACTTTACAAAGCATTTTATAAGATAATAGTATCACTTCGGGTCAAGGGAAATGGCTCAGTTGGAATGTGCCCATTGTAGGAGCATGAAAACCTAAGGTGAGATTCCCCAAATTTATATAAAAAGTTGTATGTGATAGTGTGTGCCTGTAATTCCAGTCCTGGACGTGCAGAGATTGGGGGATCTCTGGGATTCACTGGCCAGACAGTAGAACTGAACTGGCAAACCCCAGCTTCGGTGAAAGACCCTATTGTTTATCTCATAGAATAAAAAAAAGCCTGTAGTGGAAACAAGAAACTAAATGTTAATTCATGGAGGAATGTTCTATTCTGCTTGGGTCTCACAGTGTGGAACTCTACACAGATGACAAAAGGGCTTCTCCAGTCAGATTCTGCTTGGTGTTGCAAGCACCTGATTGGGTGGTATTTATCTGTGACTTTTCTCTGCCATGCTTGCTGTTTGATTATTTTGTTTTTGTTTTTACTTTTGCTTGCAATATGCTTTATAAACTTGAAAAACCAAAAAAAAATATGCTTTATAAACTTACTTTTATGAAACTGAAAACACAGCCATCTGACCACCCAGCCCCATAAGCTTCCTCCACTCTTACTCCAGAGAGCAAGTGACAAGGAAGAGGACACTTAGAGGCTGACAATAATGAGAGCCACAGAAGCATTTCCCTTCCCTTATCTACAGTACTCTGTAACTAAGGAAATATTTTTAAATTAAAAAGGGTGTTTTAAGAAACATCTTTTGGAGACTCTATTGTCATTAACAACTTATGGTAAATAAATCTTTTCAACAAATCGTAAAAACTGAGGTGGGCAAGATACTCACAGAGGATTGATGCTCATAGGAAGTTACAGAGATGGTGACTAGGATCTGGTCCACCAGAAACAACCAGAGGCATTGCAAGAATCTTGTATACCAGAAAATAGCCATGACCAGCACCAGTAGGTACAAGGAGTTATACTGTCAGAGGGAAGAAGGCTCAAGAACGGTAAACATGCCTGCTTTGCTTTGAAGAAGACTCCTGAGCAAATTGAGTTGAAAGTGCTGTCCCTCCAAAGGACTCCAGTGTAAATTTTTCAAGCATCATTATTAGTTCAGAGTTAGGCTATCAATCAGTATACTAGAAGACAGTGTTATAATAAAGGGACAAAACACTGCTCCAGAATCTGAGTGGCTTACAGCAGATATTGCTCTTTTTTTGTTTCTCTGTAGGTCTATTGTGGGTTCTGCCTGTGAAAGCTGAGCTCAGCTGGACTCTAGCTTGAGAATTAAATTAGGTACACAACGGTTTTCTAGATCGCCCCACCCCCAGCCCCCACTTTGCCTGAATCCAGGATAAAGTTAAACTTAACACCACTGACACTCTACTCACTTTGGCAACTTATGATTTTGAGGTGACATAGTAAAGTGTGGGTGTCTCTCCTTCTCACAAGGATGAAGGGTAAGATGCCTAGCCATCTACACAATTAGTCAACAGTGAGCACAAGCCCCAACCAGATCTTCCTGTTCCTCCACACTGATTTATAAATTTGTTGGTAGAAATAAGATTTTTCTATAATAGAATGCTTTTTATGTTGCTATTTTATGTGTCTATGTGTATGTGTGAAGTGTGTGCATTTGTGTCACAGCATGTATGTAGATGTCAGACGAAAACTTGGCACATGGGGTCTCATCTTCCACCTTGTGTGAGTTTCGGCTTCTTTGTCATTTCACTGCTCCATAGAATTGTAGGGGAATTCCCTTGTCTCTGTTTCTCATCTCTCTGTAGGAATTCTGGGATTACAAATAGTCAGCTATGGTTTCTACTTCTGTTGTGGTTATGTAGATTCAGTTTTGGGTTTCCTCGCTTGTGTGGAAAATGCATTTATACTCTGTAAGCCATCTCCCAAGACTGCATGCTTCCATTTTATAAAAGAGGTTATTTGCTCTGTTTATGCACATAAATAGTTCCTGAAGGGCTGCTCAAGGTCATGTATCCTAGCAGGGTGTAAGGAAGCCTTCCATTTCAATGGTCTATACTGTTCTCTAGAAAGGAATCATGTTTATTTTCAATGTCTCTTCTGCTCTTGTCCTTCTTATCCTTCAACTATCCCAAATGTTCCTGGAAACCTAATGTCCTTGGCTCTGCATACAGCAGGGATGCACTTGGCCTGGCACACACTCTACACTAACTACCACTGAGTCCCTTTCTCCGATTCACTTCTTTTGTACCTCCCTAGAATGTGGTTCATGGTCTCTGATGTTATAAAAATCTTTCTTTACTTAAAAATCAGTATATGGTTCTAAAACACTCATTGTTTCATAATTAAATACAGACATAATTATACCTACACTTCCCCTCTCTTCCTGTCACCGTAACACAACCATTGTGTGTGTGTGACACATGCAATAGGATTGTTGAAATAATTCTATGTGGTTTCTATGCTTAAAAGTTACACTTCCAATTTTTGGAGACTTTTGAAGTATTTTTCCCTAAGCAATGAAAAAGACAAGGAAATACATAGGAGGGGGTGGTTGGAAAAGCTAACCTAATTTTAGAAATGCTCACTCAGAAGCTAAGCCTCCTCTTGCACAGAGAGGAACCCAGAAGCCTCTATTTCTGTTATTAAAAAAAAAAAAACTAGTGTTCTTTTATGCTGGGTCTAAAGGACACAGCAAAGGGGGCAAGTCTCAGAGCTCTTCAGGTCAAACTTGGCTCTTGACTCTGAAGACTTTGACAAAAGAAAGTCTGAGCCTGCAACACAGCAGAAATCATAATTTACTTTCATGCTAGAAAGAAAAACGTATTCAAAGGCTAAAAAAGAAAGCTCTGGCCCAAACTTACTGTCCCTGTTATATCAACATTATGTTCCACAAGCAATGTCCCCTTCATGTTGACATCATGTCCACTGGGCACTCTCCTTTACACCAAGTTGAAGGTACACAGCTGAACACTGGGGTTCCTCCCTATTCAAAAGAGGCACAGCACCGAAGAGCCAGCCACATAATGGGTTTCAATATAATTTCTAAATTCCTTCCAATAAAAAGTGATCTCTGTCTTAATTACTTTTCTTCTGCTGAAAAGATACCATGATCAAGACAACTTAAAAAAGAAAGCAGGTAATTGAGAGCTTTCATACAGTTTCACTGGGTGGGTTCATCACCATTATGGTAGGAATCATGGTACCAGGAAGGCAGGCAAGGCACTGGAGCAGTAGCTGAGAGCCTATATATTATCTACAAGCAGCAGACAGAGAAGAGAGACTGAACCTGGTTTTGGCTTTTGAAACGTCAAAGCTCATATCCAATGGCACACATCTTCCAACACGGCCACACCTACTACTCTTTCCTAATGTAGTTCCACCAACTAGGGACCAAGCATTCAAATATGAGCCTATAGGGGCCATTCTTATTTAAACTGCCACATCTTCTAAACGATGTAACATACTTTCCCAGAAGTGAAGTTGGATGTTGATATCACTTAAAGAGAATTATAAGTTATGGATCCTATATGCCCTAGTGAGTGTTTCTACTGCTGTAATGAGACACCATGACCAAAAAGCAAGTTGGGGAGAAAAGGATTTATTTGACTTACACTTCTAGATTATAGTTCAGCATTGCGGGAAATCAGGACAGGAATTAAAGCAGGCAGAGCCTGGAAGCAGGAGCTAATGCAAAGGCCATGGATGAGAGGTGCTAACTGGCTTGCTTCACATGGTTTGCTCAGTCTGCTTTCTTATGAAACCCAGGATTTCCTGCCCAGGGATGGGACCACCCACCATGGGCAACACCCTTCCCTATTCATCACTAATTGAGAAAATGCCTTATATCATGGAGACATTTCCTCTCTGATGACTTTCTCTCTGATGACTCTAGCTTGTGTCAAATTGACACACAAACTTAGCTAGTATACTATGATTATATGCTAAGCCAGAGTCATGATGTGAAATGTTACAAGCAGGGAAATGGATACCTTATTCAGATACTTAGAATGGCATTGCAGGGGTGAGTGTTCAACTATCCTTGCATGCATTCTGGTGTTTTAAGCTGTGACCCTGCCTCCCTACTTTTTGTCCCAACACTGCTTTTTTAACATCTTGGTGATGATACACAGAAGGAGAATCCTCTTCAACCTTTTATTTCCATTCTTTTAGTCCTGAAACATATAGCACAGGCCTACTCATTATCAGTGACTTGATGTATCTGAGACTTTTTTTACTGAGATAACTGTGGGGTTTCTTGCATAATTAGAAAAGTCTTCTGAGTAACTTCCCCTCTCCTAATAATGATAACTTGAGGCTTCATAAGTAATTTGCTATTTGCTTTTATTTTTCATACACTTCTTGGTTAACTATGTCTAGTTACTTCATACCTTAGTTTCTATGTCTCAGTTTCTTCAATGTGAAGGAGACACAATAATGTTTTTGTACTATTGTTATTATTATTATTATTATTATTTACCTAAAAATGTGTGGCACAATGTGTGTGTACTATCTGGTTTGTTTTAGTGACTAAATTTTAGAGTATCCACTAAGTAGGCATGACATGGGAGGTTAAATATTCTTCTACAAACAGCACAGACCCATGTATTAGCTTGTCTAATCCAAAGACAGGAATGTTGAAACAGCTGGGCATTTCTCAGAAAGTCTAACATGGCCGGTATGTGCCAGCAGTTCTCATTTATGACACTGTAAGTCTTGTTCTACTTTATGGGAGAGCTGTTTCCTTGCTATATGAACTGCTTTGGCTATTCTGATCAGTTGCACAAAGGAACTACTCTCTCTCTCTCTCTCTCTCTCTTTCTCTCTCTATGTGTGTGTGTCTGTCTCTCTCTGTCTGTCTGTCTCTTTCTCACCCCACCCCTCGCTCTACGTGTGTGTGTGTGTGTGTGTTTGTGCGCGTACGTAAGGCAAACAATAGAACCAAGGCCTCACATATGTTAGGCAAATTCTTTGAACCAAGATATACCCCCACCTCCAAAAATAAAATTCACTCTTGATCTTGTGAGACAGGTGGATTCTTATTCTATTCTATTCAGCTGAGCCCCGGTGTGAAAACAATCCTATCTGCTGCCATGCTCGCCACTGCTCTGTAAGGTGCACTCCCAAGTCTCTAGGAAGACAAAATTTTGCTGCATCATCCCTTTCTTTATTTATGACAAGCCTGGGAGTTGGGGGCTTTCCTGCTTGACACATGAGGATGCCTTGGCCATGCAACCTTGCTGCCTTCATTTTGAGAATGCTCAAGATCCAGAGCAGCCAAGTGGTGTGAGTGTGACATCCCACATGGGTGCACAGAGTGCTTGATGTCTTCTCTTGGCTCCCCTGCCTTTCCTCCAATCAAAATAAACAACACTAAGCAACAAAACAGGAAAACCAATATTTACCCTCCCCAGTAAAGGTGTCAGGGCACCACACTCATTTTCACACACAGTACACATTTCAGTCCTGAGGTCTAGAATACATATGCTTCTCTGCATTGCTTTCAGTGCAGTAGTGCGTTGTGGTCACTGTAGCTGCCTGTGTCACTTCTTCTTAGGGTTACAGGGCCCTCCATGCCCACCTATCATTCAGCTGTTGTTAACATAGCCTACATGTATTCTCTTGAACACTTTGCTCTGCACATTTGTGAACTGGGTGGTATCTCTAAGACAAATGTCATTTATTGCCATGTTTCTTTCTCTTAAGGACAGAGATCATTTTGAATTATAAGAATATGTGATGCTACTATGGTCTTGGTTTATTGAAAGCCTAATAGTTGGATTATAACTGAGACTGTCAGCAAGTAGAACATCTTTGTCGATCACAGTTGAGGCTTTACTAGAGTCTCAGAGCCTACACCCGGTCTCTCCAGAGAGGCAGGAGTCTCTTGTCTGTAGCAACTGTTTTTTATGGAGTTCTGTCCGTTGATGTCCTGGGTCTGCATTTGCCAGTTTCAGTGCAGCGAGTAGAAGTTTCAGCTTTCTAATTTGCTTAGTTCATGTTCACAACGAGGGAAAGCAGAGTCAGTTGTAAAATGAGGAGTCACTGCAGAAACAATAAGGGAGAATATTGGGATTCTAGTGGCAAATTATACAAACTTTACCAGAAAGAGCCAAGCACAATTACCATTGACAAAGAGTAGAGTTGTTCCAGGTCCTGCTTCTTCTATTCGTTTCTCTGTGGGTGTCCCTGGTTGGGAAGTCTCTGTGGGAACTTGTACAGGATCAGCTGGACTGAAAGAGTGTGTGAGAACGAGTTGAAGGTTAGAGGAAGACAAGAGCTAATGTCCTAAGTATTTCTCTCTCTAAATAAGAGAGTGGCTTTAGAGAAAAATCAACTTTAATATTAAGCATGTGTGGTACTATTGTAGTGTTGGTTTATGGAAAGCTTAATAAGTGTATGATTTGTGGTGCTCAGACTGGTTCACTGCTTTAGCATCCCGTTGGATGTTTCACAGCCAGAGGGCATTGGAAATAATGCCTCCAGTGGACTCAAATGAAACAGTTGGTAGTTAATTCCCCTTTAGTTCTTTAAACACCCAAGGAAGGACAAGAAGCTTGGCCCCACACAAGTTAGGGCTAAATTGAAATATGGTCTCTTTTGTACTGTACATTTTAGCATTTAATGATAATATAATCATTGACCAAAGATTTTATAGAACCACAAGTTCATAGGGTTGATTTGATCTTATCATGTGAAAGCTATTTCAGTCATATCTAAGCTCAAATTTGGATTTCTGCCTCTCTGACCCACTGGGCCTCAGTCTGGCTTCAGTTTGTCTTTTTTTTTTTTTTTTTCTTTTCTTTCAGATCTGGCCTGGAACCAACTGTGGTCCTTACAAATGAGAGAGCCAGATGGACAGGGAAAACGATAGCACTAACTTGTCTCATTTGTCCTCACAGCATCCGCTTTAGGTGTGTGTGTGGGGGCAGAAATTAAAAGTGGCTTTATATACAAACAATGCTCAGTATGGAATCCAGTGCCCAGACGGTGGCTAAGTATGATATTCCAAGGTTTCTCCTCCTTAGGCTGTGACCTGCAGAAAAAGCCATGGTGGTAATAGTTTCTTAATTAGTAGTTCACATTCCAGGAAAATAGAAAATATATCCATTTCCATAGTATTTGTCAAACCTGGTTTTATTTTAAGCCTGTTGTGCTTGGATTAAACTCATCTGGAGAAGAACCCAAGTGGCCAAGCCAGGGCCCACTGTTTTCCTCTGGTCCTAACAAAATAGAATGGCAAACCGGGATTGTGACTCCAACATCCTGGCAAGGCTTCAGGCCATCCCTACAGCTGCCTCATGGCTAACTTCCAGATGCTCCAGACTGGTACTCAGCAGGGCATCTGTAGGCACCAGGCTGGGGAGGGAGGATTTCAACAGGAACATCAGGAAACTTGGCCATCAATTCAGGTTCTGTCACAAAGCACACAGCAGCTTACATATTCTATAGAGACTCCTGGGGTATGGAGGCAGGATTCCCTCTCAGAACTGCAGCTGTGAAATAAAGGAGTCTGTGCCAAGCTTTCAGGATTTCTGTGTCACATATCTATTACATGATCTTAGATGTTTGTAGGCTTCTTCTTCTTCCCAAATGTTATTGCCTCTGGCTAGAAACCTCTCAGATAGAACCTCCATCGCAAAGAATTGTAGTAGAAAGAAACACTCAAGGCAGGAGTTGTGAGACCTGACTCCTTTGGATGTATCTCATATTTATGCTGTTGTCAAGCCATTCATCCAGCAGGCTGACAGTCATGGCCTGGTTTTCTTTTCTTTCTTTTTAATATTTTGTGTGAAGATGTTTGTTGTATGTGCACATGTGTGTGCCTATGAACACAGAAGAGAATGCCCAGCAGCCTGCTTTGTCACTTTCTGCCATACTGTTTTGAGATTGGGTCTTTCTCTGAAGCTGGAGTTAGGCTGCGGTTAGGCCTGCAAGCTCCAGCAATTCTCTTGTGTCTGTTCCCTGTCACTGCTGAGGTAACACAACCTGTTTCATATAGGTTCTGAAGATCTGAGCTCAGGTTCTCATGCTTGGGCAGCAAGAACCATTTTGAGAAGCATTTCTTTCGCCTCCTGATTTTCTTTCTGGGAAACATCATTCTCAATGAAAAACATTGGTCCTAGTATCAAGGGACTTAAAGTCTAGACAAGAAAAGGCACATGATTGTTCTTTAATTGTCACTTAAGAAATTAATATGTGCAACATGGCTCTTTGGTGGTCTAAGGTTGATCTGAATTGAGTGAGGCTCTCCTTTCCCTTCTGTTCGCTGGTTTGTTTTTCATCTTGTGGAATGCTCCTGTTTGGTTTCTGGGTCCCAGCTTTTGTTGCCTATACACATTCAGAGCTACATACCTGAGTTCAGTCCTCTTCCTTTTTCAAATAAGGACTTCCCATCGAGAGACATCACTCATTGCATCTGCCAGTCAGTCAGATACAGCCTCTGCCAAGTGCAGCTCAATGTCATCCATGTTTCACAAGTCAGAAGACTGAAGAAGGAAACTGTAAAATAGGGGATTTCTTCAGAGCACCTATGTCTTTAAAAGGGAAGTAATCTTATTTTGTTTCTATTAATAGATTATAGTGAACTTTCTGTAGAACACCAGAATTTATAATAATGGCAACAGTGCATTTTGGTGTTTTCTGTGTGTATGTCTGTGTGGGCATGTAGATGAACATGCCATGTACAACCATATTCTATCACCATATTCGCTTGAGAGGAAAGCTCTGTCTAAGCTTACTGTTTTTCAGCTAGGCTGGTTGCCAGCAAGTCCTAAGGATTCTTCTGTTTCCAGAACCCTAATTTCCCACCAGGGCTGGTAGTTACAAATGATTTTTCCATGTTTGTTGGGGATCTAAACTCAGGTTCTAATGTTTACATAGCAAATACTTTTACCCCTTGAACTATTCTCCTCTATCCCCTGATAAAAATATATATTTTTTTTAAAAAAAAATCACTATTATGGCCAGGCATGTAGTAATTATTAACGGATATTAGATTAAACTACACAAGATATATCAGCATTCTACAGTTACTGGCCTCATAGAGTCATCTTGTATGGCAGCAGATACATGTTGGTGATTTCAGTGTTGAAGGAATGGAGAAAGGCTCAGTTGGTGGTTCAGAAAAAAGGTGCTAATCGGATCTCAGCAAGTAACAGATTCCACTTTAAAATAGGAGGGGCCGCTCCTCCTCAGCTCACAGAGTCCTCAGCTTTACTCTGGACTTTCATCTTATTCTGCATTTACTAGCAAGGAACAAAGATGGGGTCAGGAAAGCACAGTGGGACAGTACCCAGGCTGCACAGCCATCACCTGGCTACAAATGACAAAGTACCTTGTTAGTCTCTAGTCTCTCACATTGCTTTCTGAGTCTTCTAGTGGGCTTATAAAGTTTCTCTCTCTCTCTCTCTCTCTCTCTCTCTCTCTCTCTCTCCCTGCTCTTTCTCTTCTCTTTTTTTCTATAATTTAGATTTGAATTACCCAGAGGACAGATCTGATTAGTTTGATCTAAGTTAGCTACAAACTCAGGATGGCTTTGGGTTTGAATACACTTTGAACCCTCTCAGAAAATCACCTAGCTCCTGCTTAGCTCTTTACTGACAGACAACCAGCAATCTGGCCATCTGAGTCTATGTTTAAACATACTATTTGGTTAAAAACAATCAACAACAACAAAAAAGAATGAAATAAAAAACTCACTTTAAAATTTATTACATTTCTTTGCTTTATTCTTAGATCAAATGAACCACAGGTACTATTTTATATTTTTTCTGGAATTTGTTTCACATTTTAAATATTTTTATTCTTTCACAAGTACAATCATCCTCAGCTGGACTGGAAATTTAGAAGAGTCTAGGTTTGCTTAATCTTTAGAGAGGGACTGTAGAGGAGAATATCATCAGTATAATGGATAATTTTATCCATAATCTTTAGGGAGAGACAAAAGAATAGGTCACAAGCCAGGGCCTGGCCAAATAGGTGTGGGTTATCCTGGAAGTCCAGAGGTAGGACAATCTAGGTGACTTGGGTAGAGAAATGGGTGTCAGCGTCAGTGCAGATAAAAGCAAAGATGTTTTGTGACTTGGCATTTAGGGGGATAGGAAAGAATGCATCCTTGAGATCTAGGACTGAGCAATGAGAGATCCCTGATAGGATAGTGGAAAGAACTGTATAAGGGTTAGCCAACACAGGGTGGCAAGTATTCACTGGAGAATTAAGGAGCAGGAGATATTGAACCAGAGGTGTTAAAGGGGGAAGAAGTATAGAGAAGTTTTTTCCTTAGGAGGTCAGAGATGATAGGCTTAAGTCTCCTGAGACTATGGAGGGGGAGAGGGTTCTGAGCTTGGACTATGTACTAGGTAGAGTTTTATAACTGGGTGATGATGGTGGAGAATGGTGTTTAGCAACAAAGGGAGTCTGGAGGTCTCAGACTCGGGGTCCACCTGGGAGGCTGACAAAGGAAATGACATGTTGGAGTCAGTAGGCTGGTAGGTAGAAGAAGGAGAAGAGGGGTGGCTGGTAAGTTTGAGTTCAGGAGAATGGGAAAAGCAAAAGAAATAGAGGCTCCCACTTTGGCTAGAAGATTTCTTCCCAATAATGGAACAAGACCCACTGGTACCACTAGAAAGAATGGGAGAAAGAAACACCCCTAAAAATGCAGCTAAGTGGTAAGGTCTGGTGTGGTTGGTAAGGCTGTGCCCCTACTTAGACAATAGGGAAACAAGAAGGAGAGGTGAGTCCCCAAAACTCTGTTAGGATTGAGTAAGTGGCCCAGGTGTCCAAAAGGAGGGAGATGGGCTGCATTGATACCATGATAACCACTTATGGTTCTCTATTAATAGTAGTGGTCAGATCAAGAAAGCCCAGGCTCCTTCAGTTGTTCATGGCCAAGCCTGGGAGATTGGCTAAGGGCCATCGGAGACTTATATCTTTGTACCATGAATGACACAATGGTCATCAGCAGCCCAATGTGAGCCTTGATGACATTTTGAACATGGTTCTCATGGGTTGTGGAGATTAGGGCAGTCTCATGCCCAGTGACCCTCCTGATCATGTTTGTAGTAGGGACCTGGTGATTCCTGTGTTTTAGGAAACCAGGGAGCCTGGGCAGTTGCTGAATCTGGTTGAACAGTCTTGGCCATCATATGATATTTTTGTTTGCAGGCTTTTTCATCTTTCCCATGATACACCTTAAAGACGACCACTAAGTCTTCTGACTGTGGGTCCTCTGTCCAAGTGTTTAAGCTTGGCCCTAATATCAGGACAACACTGAGAAAAGAAATAGATCATGAGACACTGTCTATCTTGTGGGATTTCAGGGTCTAGATCTGTATATTGTAAAGGGGCCTTTGTAAGGCACTGTAAAAATTAAGGTGATTTGCATATTTATCCTAGATGACCTTTTGGAGTTTTTCATAATTAATTGGTTTAAGAGCAGCCTTACAAAGACCAGCCAGGAGGCAAGTTGGTTTCTAGCTAAAATGCCACCTGGGGTACTATAATTTTATTGGACATCCTGGTTGGCACTGCCCTAGGCCTGATCAAATTTGCTGCATTAGTTTGGTGTATCATATTTACATGTACTGTAGCTTGCTCCCAAACTTGTCTGCACTCTTGGGAAGGAAGTTGTTACTGAGAATCATGTATATATCATGGAAAGTCTGACTATAAGACTGAGTGATATACTGAAATTCTTTAATAAGGGTAGAGGAGTTAGAGTTATCGTCTTTTTTTTTCTATCTGAGAGAGTTCCCTTAATGAAAAGAGGACCTGTCTCCTAACAGACCTTCACCTTAGTGACTCCGATGAAAGAACCAAAATTGAGTTAGGCTGAATGGGGGAAGAAGGAAGGGGTTTGGTTGTAGAACAAGAGCAGGTAGTTGCAGGACTAAAAGTTGTGGTTGGGGTGAAGCTATCATGGGATGATTAGAAAGCTTTGTAGCTGGTGAGGGAAGGGAAGAGTCTGGAGAAGCAAAGTGAGGAGAGGAAGCTTAGGAGTCTGGGAAAGTAGGGGAAGCTGAAGAAGTCAGTTGGCAGAGGAAGCTGATGAATCCGGTAGGGGATGGTAAGGGTGAGGTTTGTTAACTGGATCAAAGATGGTGGGACTTTCATCTGGTTGACTGGAAGTTTTATAGGTAGGAGGAGAAACAGGAAAAACAAAAAGAAGGTTTGGAGCAAAGGCAGAAAAAACGTCTTCATGTGAGAAATTTCCTTTTACTTTCTGGATCACTGGCAATAGTTCTAGAAATCCCTTATAATAATAGGATCAAAAGTGCCATTAGGCAGCAATTTAGAGTTGTTATCTAGTGGGTATTTGAGCTAAGTCTGATTGCAAAGGTGAACTGACGTCCGGAGAAGTCTTTAGATCAGGTGCTAATTTTAGAGGTTTGAGGTTTCCCAGAAGGTATCCCAGAGGGGAGCCTGGAGGCATGGATGATGATGAAATGCCCATGGGTAAGAGAAAAAGTTATTGTTTTTACCACTTGCAGTGCCCTGAGGGTATGAAAAATAATAACAGAATGGTGGTACAAACTGGCTGAACAGGTCATCATGTGACAGCCAAAGACCAGGGCAGATGCCTGGAAGACACAGGGTCCCCACTACTAGGATTTTCAGAAGAAAAGGAAGGGATTGTGTTTTAGAAAAAGAGAAATATCACCAAAAAAGAGGTTCTACGGTGGGGGGTCAGCAAGAAGGGCCAGCTGTAGTCATGAACACCGTAACTGGAGGTTCCTCCATCCCCAAGAATACCAAAGGTACACCACAGTTCAACAGTAGATCCTTCAGGTCCAGCATTCTTTCTGTTCCTGCTCTCGTGGTTCTTCCACTCCCTCTTCCCTGAGGTTACTTGAGCCTTAGATAGTTCTGTGGTTCTTTTAGCATAGGCCTGTCTGTCTTAATAGATCTATAGAACAAATAAGAAGCAACTGCTCATACATCGTAGGCCAGAGTCAAAAGTCTCCTATCTGACATTCTCAGTACCTATTCTAGCTCCACAGAAGACTGCATTTTGAAAACAAGGCTATCAGTTAGTCTCTTAAGTTGATCAAACCTGCACACACATACATATGCTCCCAATAAAGTAAGAGTTTATCATTATGGTGAGGTACTGTGTTGTAGGTTAAGGCAGCCAGGTCAGAAGTATAAGCAGAGAGATGAGGAGAGCTGGTACCCTTCCTTCCCTCTTCCCAAAAGTCAACTTCGGCAGCATCTTCTGTAGGTTCATTTAGGGGATTCACATTTTACTTCATAAAGATTAAAAAAAATGGAAGAAAAGGAGGTGTTGGGGTCCAAGAGTTGATCTACAAACCATACAAACACCGATCTCAGTCAGACAGGGATAGTTCATTGAATGCTCACCCTAAGACTGATCCATCAGGGCCATAGGTCAGAATTTGGGGCTGAGGCCATGACTCCAAATATCTTTCTCTGTCAACCTATAAAGGCTAAAACTGTAAAACCATAGTGAGCTCATGCACAGGTGCAGGAAGTGCTGCCTGGTGGTTGGTTCTGACTCAAGCCATTTTAGACATAACAGTTCATACTGACTTTTAATTTGATGGGTCCTACATAAATCTTTGTGGAATTTCTTAAGATTAACAAACCTCATACAGAACATAGCAGGGTATGTGATCAGTATGACCTTGCTCTGATTTAAGTTATTTTTCTGTGTCAATGGCTGGCAGGCATATTACAACAACAATATGGATCTACCCAATCAAGTCCTGCATGGAACAAAATGGCTACAGTTATGCTGGGGGAGTGGGGCAGGACTCAACAGGAGGTAGTTAAGAAAATGTCCTTTACAGAATCAATGAGGTAATTGCAATTATATACTACTCTAGCTTAGAAGCTATAAGTAGACCCAGGGGGAGTGACTGTGTAGAATGATAAAGAGGGACCCCGTATGAAGGATGAGTGCTCTGAAGTGGGGTACACAGCTTGACAGTAGACGGGTCAAAAAAGGTGTGGTCCAGAAATATTCTAATAAGGGCAGAATGGGATTTAGTGGGTGAGAATTCACTGCCTCAAATACTGAGAGAGAGCAGAGGAGAAAGTAGGAATTGCTGGTACAAAGAAATCTATGAGGGTTCTTGTTGAAGGCAGGCCAAAGTAGTCAGGAAAGACTGAATAAACAGAATTCTTGCTAAAGGGAGATGCAGACTTAATCCATAGCCACCAAAGTCTAGACAAGGAGACTTCTACTGCAAGATGTTTGAAGTTTGCTTTATTTGGACTAGACCAGGATGACTTAATGCAACCTTCCACTATAAGAAGAAGAAGGAGGAGGAAGAGGAGGAGTAGGAGGAGAAGGAGGAGGAAGAGGAGGAGGAGGAGAGAAAGAAAAGAAAACAAATAAGAACTAAATAAGTAAATCAACTTACCACACAAAAACAATGCCAACACACTGGGAATCTCTTGCTTGGCTTGTTCATTCCCTGTGTGGTTTGCATATCTGTTCCCTCTCTAGTTCGTTTGGACATTTAAGCACCCTGACAATGAAGTTAAGAGGTGGACCCTTAAGAGACACCTCCTTTATAAACAGACTACTGTCCTGATTGGCCTTTTTGCTGGCTCTCCCTCCTTTGCACCCCCTCCAAGTGGTGCCTCTGGCTTGGGTCAGCACAGGCCATCATCTCATACTGACTTGCCAGCCTCCTGAACTGTGAGACCTAAACTTCTGTTGCTATAAACCTTGTAGTGCCAGGTGCAGTTCAACAAGAGCACCAAGTGTACAAAATTAGTGGACGGGGAAGCCAGCTGAGTAAGACCTGGCTGATGATGAACGCCCCACATTAGGTCTGAACTGTCCAGGAACATCCGGCCTTTTTATTGTCATGGGAAGAGAGGTAGTACAAAACTATAGCATGACTTCTCAGTGCAGCAGCCCAGTGGCACAGCTGGTCAGAAGCAGTTACACGGTCCAGCTAGGGAAAGGTGTGTATATTATGTTGGGGTTTTCTGACGAGAATTACTGTGGCTTTTTTATTCACGCTTAAATAAATTTAAGTGAATGAATTTAAAGGAACTTAGGCATGAGTAGGCAATAAATGTCTTCTATTTGTTTTGAGAGAAATGGAAAAAGAAAACACTGCAATTACGTTATACAAATAGAGAGAAATTTAAAAATTATTCAATATGCTGCTTGTCATTTCAAGTCAGTACAAATATACGGCACTAGGTTCAATAGTTCCATGAAATTTCCTTATTGTAGACATAAAAATCCTCAAAGAATAAATAATAAACAAATAAACAAATGAACAAACTTCATTTTTTTTCAGTTTAGCGCCCTTTGCCTTTAGTTCAGAAAATATGTATATTGTGTGTATATGGTATATACATATATATTCATATTTGTGTATGCATTCATGTCTGTATGTGTTTGCATGTGTGTAGGGATGTGTGTATATATTTGTGGAGGTCAGTGGTCTATGTTAGTCATTTTTCTTAGTCATCTTACACCTTGTGTTTTGAGACAGGGTTTCCCACTGAACCTAGAGTTCACTACTTTGTCTAGACTGTCTGCCTCTAATTTTCCAAAACTAGAATTTCAGGTATGTTTTTTTGAACCTCACAAAGGTCTCTTTACTGACTGAACCAGTTCTTCAGCTTCTAGCTCAGAAAAGATTTTTGAAAGTAGCAGTCAATGATACATTTCAGAATGTCCTCTTTTGGGAAGATTCTATAGGAAGGGGCTACCTTAGCATGGCCGCGGTGGCTCTGTGGGTCAGACTAACAACCACTAAATTATAGCAACCACTGCAATAGAGAGAAATGTGTTTAGATGGCACTGTGCTCCAAGGCTCATGTGTTTGAGCACTTGATCAGCTCATCTCATTAATATGGGGGGCTGAACCTTTAAGAGGTTAAACTTAGCAGGGGTGGGGGTGGTGGTGGTGGTGGTGGTGGTGGTGGTGGTGGGAGTTTGTCACTGGTGAGTGGCCATGAGGATGGTAGCTTGGTTCCACCTCTTGTCCCATCTTTGCTTCCTGGAGAGGTATAGAGGTCTTCACAAGCTTCGATGCTTCAGGGACTCTATACCCCTCATGCCAGAATGCATTGTACCCTCTAGATGCTGAGCTAAAATCAACTCTTACTCCCTTGTTAGAGCAAGGAGAAAAGTGCTCCTTGTAGTTTGGCAGAGATCCCCCTACTCCATGTGTCAAATGCAGTTCATTTACTGATTCTGTGACCTGAATTTGAGAAGTCTGATACACAGAATGAGGATATGGGGTGGGCAGGGGTACAGGGTTGAATTAAGTTCCTTTCTATGATGTCATCTGAAAAACATGAAGGAGGCAGGCTGCTTTATAGAACTAGATTCCTGGATATTGCAGAAAAATCAGTGAAGGAAGTAGACATATTGTACCCTGCTAACTGTGGTAGCTGTGGACACTTCAGTGGTCAAATGACCTTTACAATGGCAAGAGGAAAACGACAATCATGTAAATAGGGGGTTTCACTCTCCTCCTGCTGTTAGTCTCTTCCCACTGCATGAGTAAGGGCTTTTAGTGTATGGCATGCAATGTGCACCTATCAGTGCCAAAGAGCGACATTTGACTGAGAAACAGAAAAGCCAAATTTAGGTTGGTCAAGGCCAACCTTGGAAAACGATTGGTGTATTTTCAGACCATTTTTTTCTTTAACTGGACACATGACTGCAAACAGAAAAACAAAAAGTGATATCCACATTTAATTTTGGTCCAAATTCACTGAACTAAACTGGAGCTTGTATGCAGTTCTAGACTCCTTCCTGCCAGACTGAATCTCAAGCTGCTGCCCAACATATTAAAACAGTAGGAAAGCAAATCTGGCTGTGCTGAGTGGATGAGCAGACTCTGTTCTACAACAATAATACTGTCCTTAGCAGAGTCTGATTTTACATGCAGGACAGGTTTAAAAGACGAAAAGAGAAAAAGTCACCAACAGTAATTTTTCGTAATCACAATGGGATGATAAAATTGCAAACTGGAAGGCTGTTTTAAAGCTTATATGTGCTAAATAAAAATAACTCCAATTTTTCTAGATGTTAATAAAATTTAGCCACCATAAAAATGAATGGAGATGTCAGGAGCTTGAGCTTAGTTGCTGCTTTACTGGACATCCAAAAAATGTCTCTGCCAATGACAGACCACTGGTACACTCATTCATTATGCATGCTATTTAAAAAACTGTTGAGGCACTAGGCCTCTGGGTGACAGGGGGGAAGGGCCCTCTCATATGTATTTTTGCTAATATTTGATGTTGGTAGTTGGAGAAGGGGGATTGGTAAGAAGACCTAGTTAGCCTGAGACACTCAGGTTATTGATGAAGTAGTGAGATTTCTTGTATCACCCATGGAATGAATTAAATACCAATGGCAAATTTCTCCTGTGTTGTGGTAGTACGTAAGAACTAAGAACCTCTCCAAGATGTATGAGTGAGATCTGCTCTCAGAAAATAGCTCATCTATAATCCACGAAATCTGTTGATTAATTACTATGTAAATATTTGGACTGAAATTAATTTTGAAGGAGAGGATAAAGCCACTTTATTATTCTTTTTTTCTCTGAGCTCTTTCAGTTCATATTTACCTCCTTGGAGAAGAAAGATTAAAAAAAAAAAAAAAACGTAATGGGGTCAAAATACAAAAAGTATTTTGATGCTTGTCTGCAAACTTGAATAAATGTGTAGCACGAAGCAAAGGCATGTGCCAGGACTCATGAATTGGATGAGTTGCCTGTATGTAGTCATTATTCATATAGGTATACAACATATATACAAATATATAGATGGGTGTGTATGCATATGTAAGTCATGTTTGTCACAGCTTTCTATGGGTTGGCTTTCAAATCTTCCTCCAAAAGTCATATTTTAATGTCTTTTTTTGATAGCTTTCCATGTCATTGGGAGGAGGTGGAACTTATATGATGTGGGACTTGATGTGGGAAATTAGAACAGTGTGGGGGGGGGGGAATTCAAAGGAGACACCAAGACACACACGCTCTCCCTCTCTTTGCCCCATCATGCCTTTCCCACCTCCATAGGCCAGGGCTGACACTTCTGAAACACACCTAAAATGAGCTTTTCTTTTAAGTGATGTGTCACAGTGATAGAAAGTTGACAGGACACAAATAAAGCAAGAGAAAATGCAAACCCTGTCACCAGGCTCTAGTCTCTCCTTTCAGAGCAAAACTTTCTTATGTGTCTCGGTTCATGTGGGCATGGAGGTCAACCACAGTCCTGTAAAGTATGTGGTGACTGGCAGAATAAGATATACTTATCGGAGGCAGATTTTTATTTATTTAATGAGTTTTAGTGCATTAATATTCAAAAATAATAAAAAAGGAAATCTTCAGCATGTGACAAAATCAGAAGCCAGATCAACTTAATTGCTGTCATGTCTTTCTCTGCCATGAGCCACTCACTGGTGAGAAGTTTCTTTGGGTTCTCTTTGACCTTTGAACTTGAGAAGAGACACTCTACTTCTGTGTGGGGCTCTGAATGTTGTCCCCTCCCCAGTCTTCTCTTTATGTCCCACTTGGACACTTCTGAGTGAAACGAACCCTTCTATATCTATTAGAATATCCATTGTCCTTCCCTTTAAAAAAAATCTATCTCCTCTTCTTAATCTGAACCAGGTTTCTCAACCTTCTATTAAAGGATGCTACCGTCCTTTAATATAGTTCCTCATATTATGGTGACCTCCATCGATAGAATTATCTTGTTGCTACTTCATAAGTGTATTTTTGCTACTGTTATAAATAGTGATGTAAATATCTTATATATAACCCCTGTGGGGGTCGCAACCCAGAAGTTGAGAACCACTCATCTAGATGTTTCCAATCCTTTGAGATAGGAATGATAGCACTTTTTTTCTTCTTTTCTTACCATTTTTTCAAAAATTTAATTGTTCTTTTTGATGACTTTCTGTCTTAGCTATTACTTTTTTTAGGGAGTGAAGTGGGGTAGGGTTAGGGGTTGCACAGAGGCCTTCTATGTCCTTCTTTCTCAACTGTGAGTCTACATTCATCAATGCCACAGCAAAAGTACCTTCCTTGGACTTTACAGCCAGCAAGAACATGTACTGTGCATGGATTTCAACATAGCTTCTGGAGACAGCATGGACCACAGACGTCTACTTGGTCTCCTGTGTCAGCAGGTGCCACAGACCTCAGTATGGTTTCTGGTGGCAGTATGGGACACAAATATCAATATGGCCCTATGCCACAGCACATACCACAGACACCTTTATAGCTCTCAGCAGTGGCACAGGCCAAAGACAACAACATGGCCTCAGGTGGCAGCACAGACCATGGACAACCACATGATTTAGTAGTTTCCAGTACTTTAAGACAGGAATGATAGCATATTTTCAACCTTCGGTTATTCATGTATCCTCCATCGCAGCTGGTTCTAGGTTTTTATCATCCTTTGAGAATATGATTCTAGAGAAAGTTCCATGCCCCACCAAACACTCATAATCAAAGTCACAAGGAAGTGTCCTGGTGGATTGGGCCACATAGCCATCCTTTCCCCAAATGGGTTCCATTCCTCTGCATAGGTAGCCCCATCTGAATTGCATGGAATGAGCAGTTCTGTAGTCAGAGTAAAAGAAATGGGATAGTGAGCTGGCAGAAAGAGGAAATGTTTCCCAAAATATCACTGTAGAGAACAAACATGTAACAGTATATGAATTGTAGCACTGCTGACTTTCTCTGCTGCAGGAGACTTTAACTATCAATAAAAGTAGAGCTATTATATTAACACCAGCTGTCAGTGGGCCCCTTTTAATATGTGGAATCAAACCTTGTGTGTTCTTCAACAACTCAAACACCCCCTTGCTGGTGTAATAGAAATTCTACTATATCTCCTTTAGACTTCCTGTTAACTCTCATTTGTCCAAATGTTCCAAAATTGACCCTATCCAAAAATGGGTTAATCCCTGATATCTACAGTTCTTTTTAAAGAAAAAAATAAAGATAAATAAAAAATAAAAATTAAAAAAATCAAAAATGTGTGAGTGTGTCTGTGTGTGTGTGTGTGTGTGTGTGTGTGTGTGTGTGTGTGTGTGTAAGTGTGTATAGGAGGGTATTTCACTGTGTACTTGTATATATGGAAGCTGGAAATCAACCTAGGGTATTTGTTCCTCAGGAGACAGCCACCTTGTAATTAATTAATTTTAATTTTCAGTGTGTGTGTGTGTGTGTGTGTGTGTGTGTGTGTGTATGTGTGTGTGTACTTATGAATGTGTGTAAGGGAGACATCACTTTTGCCTCAATACTCTTATAGAGTCTGAGAACAAAACTGGGTGCTAGTCCTTACTGTCCACTTTCTTTGAGACAGGGTTCTTTGTTCAGTGCTGTGTGCAGCAGGGTATCTAGCCTGAAAGTTTCCAAGGATTTTCTTGTTTCCACAGCCCATATCACCTTAGGAGTACTGGGATTACAGCTGCATGTAACTGTATCTAGCTTTCCATGGGTTCTGATGTTGAACAGAACTTTACCTACTGAGCCATCTCCCCAGCCTGCACCTGGTTTTCTGAAATAGTCTTTCTTTGGCTTGGAAGTCACTAAGTGGATGGGTTAGCTGGCCAGGGAGCCCCAGGGACTGATCTGTTTCCTCCTCCCAGGGCTAGAATTACAGATGCATATCATCATCCCTGGCTCTTTTTGCATGGCTCTGGAGAATTAAACTCAGGTCTCCATGCTTGCCTAAGAAGCACTTTAAAATGTGACCTAACTCTTCAGTCTCATAGAAGTTTTTTCTTGCTGTCTTTCACTACTATGTGATTTCATAGAGTGAGTCCTGTCCTGTCTCAAAGTTAGACCTGCTGCTTCTGACTCTTAAATTCCCTCATCTTGGTTTCCAAGACTACAGCTTTCACATGAATACCACTCACCAATAACATCAACTGAGAGGGAGTAATTTCCAACATAAGCCCAGCATTATGGTCAGAATGGCTGTTTCCAGGGATTACTGCACCAGCCCAATGCAATTGTTGTGCCACAGTCCCCTGCACCTGGAGAGCTTCCATATGGGATCCCTGGAGTCATGTGTGGTCAGTGCCCAGTGTTTCCTATGACTTTGAATCTGCCTTAGCGGCTGGATAATCTCTGAAGAGGCCCCCGGGCTCCTGGGTTTAGCAAGCAAGTTAGTTTCTCTTCTCACATGCTGAAGTAAAGGACTGCATTTCCATGATTCCGGGGGATATTATTCCTTTCCTGGGGGGTGAGAGGTGTCTCTTACATTTGATTTTTACAGAATAGCCAAGTTTCTCTTCCAGGAACAATAATGGGCTCTTACCCAAGGAAGCTTTGTGCTTCCAGATGGTAAAAGGTTGGCATAATTGATCTAACATCCCTCATGTTTGGGTATTATGTTAATACAAATGTAAACCTCAGGTTCTGCCCCACACCTGCTTCTCCCAGTGTGTCCTCTGTGTTGAAGGATGACATTTTAGTCATGATGACTGAGGGTGAGATCTAGGTATTTCTCATTAATTTCTACATCACGTTTGAACGAGTCTTGCACATCTTATAGAAACTAGTTGATTGTATTCAGCTTCTTCTATTTTATGATGGATGGTATTATTTGTCAAATTGACAGGATCCATAATCAACTAGGAGACAAGCTTTTGGTCACATCTATGAGGGCATTTCAGGATTAGGTTAGACTCTGGGCATGCTCATGAGGTATTATTAAGGTTCACTGAGATAGATTCCTCCATCCGTATGGGTGGCACCATTTCCTTGTCTGAGGCCCTGGAAGCATAAAAATGAGAAAAACAAGCAGAGCACCAATATTCATTGTTCTTTCCTTCCTGACTGCGGGTGCCTCACCACCAAAGCCTGTGCCCTGAAATTGTGAGCTCAAATCAACCGTTCTATCTGGAAGTTGCAATTGTGGGGTGTTTTTCATCACATCAACAGGAAACGTAAGCGAGACACATTCCCATCCCATTAACTCCTTAATGATGCCTCTGAATGTCTCATGAACTGTTCAAATCTCCTGCCCAGTCTTGCCTTTTAATGATGCATGTAGGATCATGTAATGTTGACACAACCAATTAGTGACTTCTCATCATTAAACACAGTTCCAGAAACTTCCCAGAATCTTTCCTAGGTCTTTAGCCTCATTTCTCTTTTTTGTTTTCATATTGTTTGTCACATCCACACTCACGATTTTGCTCCTCATGTGGGTTCCAGGTTCTTTCTAACTTCTGGGCCTGTTAATCCCCAGTTCCACTATTATGGACAGGACCTCACAACGATCTCCAACAAACACACATCATTTTATGCATTCTAACTTGAATATCACATTGTTGCTATTACCCAGCCAGGCTTCAGTGTCCCCTCTGAATATCTCTGTCCTGGTTTGATTTTTCTCTTGCTGTGCTAAAACAGTCTGACCAAAAGAAAGTTAGGAAAGAAAAGAATTTAATTCATCTTATAACTCCAATGTCAAAAATCTGTCATTGAAAGAAGTCAGGGGAGGAACTCAAGGCAAGAACCTGAAAGCAGAAACTGAAACAGAGACCTTGGAAGACTTCTGCTTACTGGCTCTACCTTGCTCAGCTTGCCCACCTGCCCAGGGATGGTACCATGGACAGAGCCCTCCTGCCTCAATTAGAAATCAAGAAGCCCTACAGAAATGCCAACAGGATAATATGATGGAAGAAATTCTACGTTTTTTTTCCAGGTGACTCTAGGTTTGTGTCAAGTTGACAACTGAAGTTAACTATGACAATCTGGAATATCACACTGAATGCAACTGCTCTTCAAATTGTCTTCCTGTCAAGACGTTCACAGTAACCGTCTGTCCTGCTACCCATTTTTATGTACCAGAGCTCAGAACAATACCTACTACACCAGATTCATATTGATTTAAATAGAAAATACATGAATTTTTCTTGGAAGGTAGCAGGGAGAGACAGCATTTAGAGGTGTGGCTTTGTTGTTGTTTTAATCCTTGAAATTTATTTATTTGTTTATTTTGAGACAAGATCCCAGGCTGGCCTCAAACTTACTATGTCGCTGAGGATAATCTAGATCCTCTGATCTCTCTGTTTCTGCTTTTTAAGTGCAGGGATAACGGGCATGTGCTATCTCAGTCAGCTTATGTGATACTTCGGAGGGAACCCAGGGCAGACACCCTGCTAATGGACATTTATTCTCAGCCCAATCTCGCATGCTTGCTTTCCTTCCTTCCTCCTTCCTCCTTTCTTCTTTCTTTCTTTCTTTCTTTCTTTCTTTCTTTCTTTCTTTCTTTCTT
>JANHMN010000001.1:121632504-121647087 GCA_030674055.1 Rhabdomys pumilio
GGGAAGAAGAAGAAGAAGAAGAAGAACAACAACAACAACAATAACAAAAGAAATGACTCAAACCAAACCAAACCACCACCACCAGAAAATACAATGCCCGTCATTCAATTAAAAATCTATCATGCAAGTGAAAAACATGGGTGGAGGGAGTAAAAATATGTTTTACGTCATTGTGTACATCTGTTGAGACATGTATCCCATTTTATTCTCCAGATTTAAAGTTGCCCTCATGGTTATCTTGAAGCAGAGAAGTGGTAGTATCCTGTGAAATTGTGGGTCACAACCATGTCAATAAAATAAACAGATGTATGTAGCAGTAGGTAATTAATTTTCCTATTGCTTTAACAAAATACCTAACAAACCAACTAAAGAAAGTCTTATTTTGGCCCACAGGTTTAGAGAATAGATGAAGTTCATCATAGAGGGCATAAAGGATTATTCATACTGTACCTGCAGGGCTGTCCAAATTGCAGAGGGATGAGTATTGTTATATATTTTTCTCCTTTTATTAAACCTGAGACTTATCCCATTCAGGGTGGGTTTTCCCATTCACATCAACCTCTTGGGTAACACTTTCAAATACATACAAAAGGTATGTGTCCTTAGTGATTTCAAATCTAACTAAGTTGATAATTACAGTTGTCCATAACAAGTCTATTCTGGTCAACCTGACACCCTAGCATATCACCTGCAAGCCATAACGTTCTATGCATTATCCTTAAAGGCTCACTGTCATCGAGTAAAGAAAATGCATGTAGTTAATTTTTAAGAGTGCCCAAATCTTCATTGTTCTAGTGCTCAAAACCTAAATGATGCAAGTTTTTCCTAAGACTCAAACCCATTGCTTAAACATGAGACTATACAACAAAACAAACATAAAACAAAACTAACCAACCAACCAACCAACCAACCAACCAACCAACCAATCAACCAACCAAAGTCATGTATTTCCAGTGTATTTACCATTCCAAAAGGGAGATATCATTGGACCAGCAAGGGAAGACTTAACAAAGCAAGACCAAAATTCAACAAGGAATATTCTATACATCAAATTTTGGCATCTGGCGCTTGTAAAATCATCTGTGCTATATGGCATATATGAATGGCCTTGAGAAGCCCTGCCTCTCTGCACCTGCGGCCTTATTCTGTTGGGTCAACTCTACTCTGTCTTCATCTTTTGTTGGTGGATGATCCACTGTCCTAGCATTTTCAACATCTTGGATTCTCTATTCCAACTTAGACCTCACCTTGCTAGCTTTATGCAGTAATTTCTCAGGGCATCCTCATAGGGAATCCTACCCTGTCACTCATTGCCTAGTTTCAGTAGCTTTCTGGAACCTTGGTGGGAACCTCCATGATCCTGTGACTGCTGCAGTTCAAGTTCCCCCCAAAACATGTGCCAGCCTAGGATGTAGTGTGGCTCTTTCTGGAACAACTCTCATGACCTCTGTGTGCCCTGGTGACTAAACATGGAAAAACATTTCCTTAGGTACTTTTTAGCAGTGTTCTAAGCTCAGACTCTCTTCTCTTTAAAATGAATTTGTGTTTTCACAAATTGGGCCTTGCTTTCAGATTCCTTTGTACTCAGACATAAGTGCAGAGAGTAATGTTCCATTTTAATGGGGCTGATCGCTTTAAGAATCAAAGTTGCTTTCTCATCATTTACTTTGAAAATTTATAATCTCTCATATTTTTCTTATTAAAAACATATTTTTAAATTTCTGCTTACTATCAGTATCCATCTGACAAAATAGCAGTGAGTATCAGCTATGCCACAGCCCAAAGGCTATATCGTCTTGAAATTTCCTCTAGCAAACAAATAATCCCATCACTTTTGAATTTAGCCTCACTTAAATTCTCAAGACATGAGCAGAATGCAGCCATGTTTTTTGCCACAATGTAATATGAGTGACTTCTAGCCTAATTTCTGACAGAGTCTGTGTTCTATAAATGTCATGATCCCAGACTTTGCTGTCTGGTCATCTGTGGTCACCAGAATAGCTCGTGAACCTCTAATTGCAGCATTTAGGACTTCTCTGCACTGCGACTCCAGACATTCCAAACCGGTTCTGAAGACCTTTGAGTGATGAATGACATGTCAGTAATGACCCCACTTTTAGTGCCAATTTTCTCTATTAGTTTTTTTTCTTGATGCTCATAAAAGTGACTAATTAATTGTCAATTTGACAAAATCTCAAATTTCCGAGGAAGATGAGCCTCTCAGGCCTACCTGTGTGAGACTGTCTTGATTATGTTAACAGATGTGGAAAGACCAACCTTAATTGTGGGTGAGACTTAAGCTGTATTAGTGGAAAATAGGGTTCATATCTCCATGTCTTCTTCATCCTGATGGACTTCTTCCTCTAAAACCGTGAGCCAAAGTAAACCGTTCCTTTCAAAACAGAAAGAAACAAAACAAAAACCAAAACAGTTTTTTTTCCTGTTTCTGTGGTAAAATATTTTAACAAAAGCAATCCAAGGGAGAAAAAAAGTATCTGTACTCACAATTCCAAGATATAGCCCATATTGCTTGAAGTTAAGTCATCATGAGCTGGAAGCATATGGTCACATTACTGCTCTGGTCAGAAGAGAGGAATGAATTTAAATGTGCTACTGAAACATGCTACTCAGTCTGTAATTGAATTCAACTCATCAGGAAAAGACTGAGAGAGATCAACCGTCAGTGGACTACGTGGGAATGAAGTTGTTAATGTGCTTTTGTAGAAGGAAGAGGTGTATCACAAACCCTCACCGAGATCCTTGTCACCACTTCCTCCTGCTTTCAGTTCCATTGCGTATAGTATGCGGGATGCTGACTTTCTGGTTGTGCAGCTATCTGCCAGTCATCTCTAATCCTCTAATTAATCCCCATAAATTGCTTGCCTATCTGGACTTGAGAGAACCTTTCTTTTTATGAGTCATCTACTTCCCTGCTTCGGGTGAACCAAAGTTTCTTTCCTGTCTCCACAGGTAAGACACATGACACTGTCTACATTAAGGTTTGTTGAGAATATGGAGCAGTGAGAACTCTCACACACTGCTGGCCAGAATAGAAAACCATATGATGTTCCTAAAAGCTGATATTTCTTATAATAGAAAACTTACTGTATGATCGAGCCTTGGATTTTAAATGTTTATGTAAATAGAATGATAGCTTACACACACACACACACACACACACACACACACACACACACGCAAGATTCACTCATGGATTATTGTAGCAGCTTCTTCTCTATTAGTGCCAAACTGAAAGCGATCAACTGCCTACCAACAGGGCTATGAATGATTTTATAATGAATCTATATGTGACAGTTTTTCAGAACTGCCATAACAAAATACTGTACATGGGTAGCAACATTGGAGGCTAGAAATTTGAAATCAAGCTATCAATTGTTTTTCTTTCTTTTAGCTACTCCTCTTGGCTTGCTGATGTCTTGTGTCCTCCCATGGCTTTTTCATGTGCTTACATTCTTAATGTTTATCCTGTGAGGTCACCAGTCTGCCCCAGGGATTCTGCCCTAATGGCCCCATGGTATCACAAGTGTCTCACTGAAGGGATTATTTCTAAATGTAGTAACAGGCTTGTGCACTAGATTCAAGCACTGCATTGTAGCAGCCCTTGAATTCTAGGAAGAACTCAGTCAGTAATTGAATTCTACTCATCACTAAAAGATAATAAACTACTGATGTATACTACAACATGGATAAAATTCAAAATAAATAATCTGAATAAATAAGATGAGAGAAGATGCATACTATGTATACTTCCATTTGCACAAAATTCTAGATACTAAGAACTATCTTATAGAAGCAGAAAGTAGTCATTCAGAATCTACAGTCTTTGGTAACTGGTCTCTTCATGTATTATGCAGATGCCAGAGGAAGTCTGTTCCAATGGTCAGGGTTCATTGGCTGACAGGAAGGGAGAGCATCTAAGCCTCATTGAATCTTCTTAAGAGGGGAAAATGTTAGCCTATGTTGAGGATAAAAACTATGATATAAAGCATTTTATACCTAGTTAATGTGATGAGTCTTGGTCTAGTGGAAGATGAGACAGAATATCAGCAAGGCAGAGAGAGGTAGAAGATGATAATGGGATACAAGGAAGGGAAAGAAAGAGCTGGCATTGTTTCATGTTCCGGTTCTGGTCCATTATTCCCATTAACTTGTGATATCTTTCCCTGATCTTGCCAAGTTTTCCCTCTTCAAGGTTCCTTATGTTTTTTGTGTTAATAATTTTCTAATTTATCAACCTAACTTATAATAAGGTCCCACCTTGACAAACATTACCTGAAGTATACAGGACATGTAAGAAACCGAGTTTTATTTCTCCTTTCAGTGACATTGCACTGAGTATAATTGGATCTTAGCCTGATCATGTCAATAATTCTAGTTAACTCAATGTATGCTTGCCAAACCTTTTCTAAGCTCATAGTATTTGATTATGTGCTGAGGGACATGTTCATGAGCCACTCACATATTATACTATGTAGATTGCAGACATCCTACTATAAATAATAATGTAAATTGTGACAAATTTCAAAGTATACATTACTGAAAAAAAAAATAGATGGTGCCCCAAGTTTAACTCAGAAATATATGACCACAGGGAAACAAGAAACCTGTGATCTTTCAATTTTTTATAGTCATCTGTAGACTAGGAACTGGCTCACCCATCTTATCTTTCATAGTGAACTGTTAATCAAAGAAAACTATGTGTCTTAATGGATTCTAACATAGTGAAATAATCTGAAACCATGGGAGGGAGGTACAGACATTCAGCAAGGTGGTTCTCTGTCGACATTTTTTGTCTTGTTTTGTTTCATCAATTCATCTTTGTTTTTAACTTTTTTGCTTTGCACAGTATAGCCCATCAGTTATTTTCTCAGTAGTTTTAAAGGATCAGAAATATGCCTTACTTGTCACTAGAGGGATCTTTATGCATGGTAGCAGTGTTTCATAAGATAACTGAGAGGAATTCATGTGCTCGACTGCCCTGCTATGTATGTCTAGAAAACACTGTATTCCTGTAGTCATTCACTGGCTCAAAACATCTCTTCTTCCCCTCTCACACAATCATTCCTAAGTAATGGGAGGTGGAAGTGTGATATTGATTGTATTGAGTACCCAAAGTCTATTATTCTCTGTACAACGACCAGTTGTGAGCCTCTATGTAAATGAAAAATGAAGTCTCTCTGATGATACTTAACAGATATGTTAGTCTATGTCAAGTTCAATTTGTAATAGTAAATTGTAGCAGCTGAGATAGTTGTCCACAGAATCTGCGTAAGCTCAAGGCAGACAAAATTTCATCATAAAGATGGAAAATGGGCATGAAGTTTTACCCCTAGCTAAGGAGCTATTGGCAATTGATAGCTTCTGGGTGAAGAAGAATCAGTTTTCATTAAGGGGTAGCCCCTGGTGGGCTGACTATCCTCTAGTGAAGGCCACTTCCAAACAAATATAGCAGCACAAATTAAACTTGATTTTTTTAAAAAGAGAATCTTATACATTGGGTAAGTTTTGAAGGGAGGATGGATTTGGAAATAGTGGAAGGTGAGAAGGTAAATATGATCACACTACATTGTACAAAATTCTCAAAGAACTAATCAAAATGAGAAAAGAGATGAGACAGGAGTCAATTCCCCTCCTCTGCTTTATAGAAAGTTGAATAGTTCTTGGGATAATGTCCTAGGAGGGATAAGATCAGGGCAGAACTGAGTTCAAGCAAATGACACGTGTTAATAAGGTCCTAGTCCTTGGTTACACAGTAAGATTAACTCAGAAATATCCACATTTGAAGCCATTTTCTTTAAGTATATTCTTTCCTGCTCTCTCCCTCTCTTCTTCCCCTCTTATCCCCCTCTTTTCCAGAACTGAGAATTAACCCTAGGGCTTTACATGAGCAAAGTAAAGTTTTTATCACTAAGTTGTATTCTCAACCCACTTTTTAGTTTTTATTTTGAGATAACTTCCTACTAAATTGTCCAGGTTGGTCTTACGTTTATTACGTAGCCCAGGAAGACTTTGAATTGAGGAAGTTTTGTTTTGTCTCAGCTTCTCAGGCACCTGGAAGTACAGGCTTGCACCAGCATGCTTGCATAAGATTATTCTTTGCAAATAATAAAATAGCTGAAAAGACTTCTCAGTGGTTAAGAACACTTGCTGCTATTGCAGAAGACCTAATTTGGGTTTTTAGCATTCATGGGATTGCTCATTATGTCTTGAAACTCCAGTTACCCCTGGACCGTCTTAAATTTCCATGTCTTTCTTTCTCCAGTTTGCACTAGAACTTAGAGCACACACACACGCACGCACACACACACACACACACACACACACACACACACACACACACTATGGTGATTTGAATATGCTTAGCCCAGGATGTGGCACTATTAGGAGGTATGGCCTTGTTGGAGAAGGTGTGACCTTGATGGAAGAAATGTGTCACTGTAGGGGTAGGCTTTTGAGACCTTCCTCCTAGCCATGTGGAAGCAGTTTTCTGTTTGCCTTAGGAACAAATGCATAACTCTCAGCTCTTTTTGCACTATGCTTGTTTGGAAACCGCCATGCTCCCACCTTGATGATAATGGACTGAACCTCTGAAACTGTAAGCCAGCCCCAGTTAAATGTTGTCCTTGGTCATTGTGTCTCTTCACAGTAATGGAAACCTTAACACACACCCACACCCACTCACCCCCACACCCCCACACACAAAATTGGCAATGATAACCCAGCATGTTATTGTGCCCATAGGTATCTTCAGAAAAGCTAACATGTTAACAAGGTGATATGTGTCTTGGAATGCCTGGTGGTATTCCTTACTTACTTAGTATAGCAGAGTCTCACTTTTACCTAAAGCAAGACACTAAATTTATTCACTGTGTTCCACAGGAGTGATTTTATGTAGAATTAATTTTTTTTTTTTTTGGTCAGGGGTCCCTTTAGCTTTGAGTGGTTTTAAATGTGCTATGTCGACCAGATTGCCCTTGAATTTGCAGAGATTTTGAATTTGCCACTTGCCTCTGCCTCCTGAGTTGTGACGTTAAATGTGTGCAGCACTTAATACTTTCAGAATAATTCTTTTGGACCAAAGATGATAATTCAAAGGGTAAAGACATCTGTCATGCAAGCCTGACAATCTGAATTTAACCCCCAGAACTCATATTAGACAGAAAAAAAAACTAGCTCCACAGAATTGTTATCTGACCTCTATACATGAGTTCTGGCATGAGCCCCACTCATATGATTATGCATAAAATACCTTTTTAAAAAATTAAGGACTCTTTTTAAGCAAGTGAAAACCGAAACATTGACGTGTGGATGAAGTGTGAATAAAAGAGTGGATATAAGACTCAGTTTACTTCTTTGTAGTGTGCAAATAGTATTACTGTTATTGGATTGTAATGATGATAAAGAGCTGAGGCTGGCAGCTAGAGGCAATTCAGGGAAGGTTATTGTCTTTCCTGGAAGCTCTGCTCTCTAGGTTCCCTGCCTCCTTGCTTTATCCATTTTTCTCCATTCCACTTCTGTTCTCCAGGAATCTTGGGTCAATTGTCACCCTGTCATATAGACTATATGGCCTCTCCATGGTATGGCTAAGGGGAAGGTTTCTATTGTAGTTGTGAAAGAGAGGACAGCCAGAGGTATGTGGAAGAGTCCTGAACAAAGAGAGATTGATGTAGAAGTAGACTGAAAATGGCCAGCAGACTGGACCTGGCCAGAAGGGAAGCAGCACAGTGAGAGAGAGAGAGAAAAAGAGGGGGTGGGGGGAGGGAGAGACAGACAGACAGAAACAGAGACAGAGACAGAGACACAGAGATGACAGAAAGAAAGCACTTCGAAATAGTAGGGTAATAAGGAGACTGAAGAGCTACAGGGAGTTTAGGGTAGAGGAGGTGAGAAGAGTTAGGATGTTAGCTTGAACACTGAAATGCATCCATGCTAACAGTCACCACTGGAGCTGTTTGTCCCTTCTGCCTGTGATAAAGAAAAAAAACCTCCTCCTGGTACTGGGGATACAGGAACTTCTTCATAAATTCCTGGAGAATGTTGGCTTTTATCTACCTGCCAAAAATTCTTCTATAATCAGATTGAGCCTATTTTTAGATATTTAAACTGCCTTTGGAGTTTTGGTAAGTGGAGTTTCCTTTGGACCTGACACTACCAAATGCTTTAGCTTCAAAATACAAAACTGGCAATCAGCCATCCTCCATACAGAACACACTCATAGGCAGTAGATTTCTAGATGTCTGGGATTTTAGCTGTCTGAAGTTTAATGGGGTGCCGTGAAGCCCAGTGGGTGGATACTCATTTGCCTATCCACCTGCTCTGAGGCCTGGTAATAATAGTGTTGATGCTCAGAATATTCAGAAACTGGTTTTTCCCCATGGGGTTCACTCTGATGAAAAACAACTGGTTTGGGCAGATACGGTATACTAGCTGTGTGTTGACCCATTGATCTATCAGGCAATTCAGTTTGCACTGGGATCCATGGGATAAAGGATTTGAACTTCTATTCAAGTCATGGTTCTGCAACTTCCTGGCTGTAGATCTTTGCCTTTGTCTCTTCATCCCCTAAAGAGAATTAAAATAGCTCCTTCGTTTGGATTGGTTGGTGAGTTTTGTGTCAGACTCGAGAGATTTGTACAAAGGGAACATGTTATGATGAGAATAATATGGCAGAAGAATTAGTGATTCAGGAATTCCAAGTTTTCTACATTTTATAAGGACAATGCCAACGATGCATCAAGGCTACAGATTGGAGAAGGTTCCAGAGTTAGTACATGATAATAGCTCATATTTTTAAGGCTTAGTGAGATGGCATATGGTGTTCATTTCTGGGAGCTCCAAGTACTTCCTCATCTGTAAAATATACATTACACATCAATGCTAAGCTCCCATTTTCTGCTTAAATTTAAAAAAAAAAAAAACCAAAGAAATAAAAAGGAGAGACATGACTGCTGCTAGGTACAGTGGAGAAGGTTTATTGTTTATAAAAGGAAGAACATAACCAGAGTCAGGGATACCTGGGAAAGTCCAGAATGAATATGTCCCTGAGCAGGGAAATGTAAAGCAAGGAAAGGAGAGGGGGGAAGGGAGAGGAGAGAAGGAAAATACAGGAGGGTAAAGGGTAGATTTGAAAGGGCTACGAGCCAATGTAACTGGGTTATATAGGGAAGGCAACTGGGGAAGGGGAGCCCAGTCCATGGGCAGGAGGAGTTCTTTAGAGTTCACCATCTGAGAGTTAGAAAAAGTGAGGTTATTCCTAATGTAGAGTGAAAAATTATAAAGACCATTTTATAAAATATATACAGGCTCTGTAGATTCCTTCTCCCTAACCTGAGTAGCTGAAGCCGCAGCCTACAGTTAATCAGTTAACAAAGAATTCGGAGTTACAGGACAAAGAGCTGCTGAGTCATCTGAGGAATAGGCTGGATACGAGAGACAAACATCCGCATCCGCCTGCAGGAACTACACCCCCCCCCCCCCCCATGGACCGGTTCAACCTACTGATGTTCAAGAATCGGAAAACAACCAATCGTGTGCACCCGCGCGAAAGTTTCTCCCAATCATGTGCACCCGCGCGAAAACTTCTCCTTTTCCCACCCCAAGCTTATATTTACCCTAAATCCTGGAGCCACGAGGCCGATACCTCTGTCTCCTACACTGAGACACGTGTCGGCCCGGAACGTTCCGCCATTAAACTACCTCGTGTTCTTGCAGCAAGTTGGTCTTTCGTGTGTCCTTTGGGTGCGCGCAATCCTGAGACCCTAGTGGGGTCCCCTTTGGGGAACTCCAGACCTTTCACTAACATACACATATGAATGTGAGCCACATAACATGATCTCAAAGTGCTCGACTAAAAACAGTGGGAAGGAAGGAAAAAACTACAGGTGAAGAAATCAGAGAGAAGTTCTGGAAGCAACAGGATTTACAGCAATACAACCTTACTTTCCTTCTCTAATTGACATGGTGATGGATTTTTTTCATTTGAAGTCTACTTTGGGATGGTGCAGAGTTGGCGTCAACTGACTCTTTGGTCCAACCATGTAGGAACCTGGAGCCAGAAGGTTTATCTTTATGAAGACTCTGCTTGCACTTCCCCTCTGGTCTTCAAGGGTCTAGCAGGGACCGACTAGAAACTGTTGGAGCTGGTTTGTTGTAGGTCCCTATCATCAAGCAAGGGCAATGAGCAAGATAGGAGGCCAACTGGGGAACAGATCAGTCACCTAGCAGGAAAGTATAACATGAATACTGAATATTAGGATTTCATAGTCTTTTATAACAGTCTTCAGGTCTCAGAACAGGAAATTTGGCAGATACATGTGAATAGTAGCTGAAGCAGAGTTTATTAAGAAAGAATACACTTTCAAGGAAGGCAGCAGGGAGGAAGATTAGAGAATCAAAGGCCCTGTATACAAATGATTGAAACTTTTATAGGCCATTTGCATAGACTTTCTCGTGTGTTTGTGCAAAGAGGGATTTGGTAAGAATTTGGGCAGGCTCTGTTACACTCTAGTCTTGGCTTGCTTGGTGGTACCAGTCTTCCTGTCTGGCAACTGCTTTCTTTCATATGCTAATTTTCAGCCCTTGTGTAAGGCCTTTTGGACCTTCCTCTCCACCCTATTCTCCTGCCTCAACAGGACAGGAGTAGCTGAGCAGGAAATGGAGAGATTTTTCTCCCAGTGGCTTGTCCAGACATATTCACATTCATATACACTGGGAGGGGTGAGAGACCTCAAGGATGGTGCTATTCCCAGGACTTGAAGTTAGCAAGTTTTGCAATGCAGCCACTGAACAATCAGACGTCCACCATCCTGAAGAAGACCCTAGAGTCTAAGGAAAAGAGGGAGATAGTGATTGTTATGTCTAACCATAAACGTGCCTCTTACCACCCATGCAGTTCTTTGGCAGAGAACCTGACCTGTCTTGTACTTTCTTCTAGCAAGCAAGCTATGCAAGGGATTCTTGGCACAAGGAAGATTTAAAGTAACTCTATGGAGAAAAAGAAGCTGGAGTCATGGGAACCCAGATTCTGAAACAAGCTCTGTCCTGACTTAGCTTTGTTGTTTTGACCAAGTGTTTTCCAGCTGTGAGCCGGTGGTTAGTGAAGAGTCAAAGGCTGTATACTCTGGAGCCACAACACCCCAGGCTTTGAAGTCTTGGCTCTGATGTGTGCTTGTCTGCTGATATTAGACTTTTGCCAAGATTTCTGTGAGATGATACAGAGTAGTTACCTGGAACAAAGTTGATGCTCAATAAACAATGCCTGATTTATCTTCTTTGTGTGCTGAATAAGTAGAAATGCTTGCAGGCTTTACTGACATGGGTGTGCATTACCACAGAGAAACTGTACACAAGAGTGTGAAAAGATCTTGGGAAAAGAAAAAAACACAGATATCAGAATGGGGAAAGGTCAATGTGTAGGTTAGGCACCTGGTAAAACATATGGAGTGAGGGATGGGTTGGGAGGGCTAAGGACCACCTGAGACTCAAATAGTCCATAGTGTGAATTAATCTTATCAGTTCTAATCAACTCTGAATGTTGTACATGTGGTTTTTTTTTTTTTTTTTTAATATTAAAAAACCCACTAGTTTATTTAAGAACTGCTCAAGTGACGGAAAATGGTTCCAGAAATTTCATCTGTTTTATGTTTTTATAACTCCATGTTCTTTTGGTCCAGGCACAACTGACTTGCTTTTCATTGTATGCATGTGGCAGCGGATCTTGTCAGTTCCAAAGAAACCAGACAACAGCAGTGTGCATGCGAAGTGTACTTGCTGTCTTTAGATTTGGAAAGCCTGTCTAAGGATTGGTTACTTGTGACTCACATTATGTAATTCAGTAAATTTGCAAATGGTTCATTTTCAAACTGTAAAGCAATGTTATTTGGTCCTTCAACTCTCCCATTTCTTTTGTTACCACTGTTTTACATTGCTTGTGCAGTCTAATGAAGGTTTTAAGAGTTTGGGTGAGCTCTCGAGTCTGGCTGGCTAGATCTGTGCTTGTATTATTGTGTAGTAGCTATGTAGCCTTGAACATGTTAACTATTCTTTCTGTATTAGAAGCAAAATCCTTACTCCTTAATAATGAATTCAAGAGACACCAAGTACTAAAAGTGTTATGGGAAGCATTGCAGGTATGACCACTTAGATACAGCCGATAGCCACTGAAAGCCTTAAGTCAGAATTATACTTTGGTATTTGGGATCCATGTGTAGCACTAAACATTTAGAGCAAAGGTTTTTGAAGGGAAGGGAAAAAACAACAACAACAGCAACAGCAACAGCAACAACAGTAACAACAACAACAACAAGAACAACAACCATATCCTGTTATCCTGCTTGGCAGCTACAGGGAAAGTGCAAGTAAGCAGTTTAGCAGAAGCTAAAATCTGGGGCATTTGACCTCAGGTCTCCAGAATAGAGTTGGATAATTTTCTGTAGGATTCCCCATCAAGGTTAAATCTAAAACTGGTCTAGTAAGAATACAAGACGGAGAAACCTCTGTACTGTCTTGGTGTGTCACAAAAGTGGGGAAGTTTATTTTCTTTTCTGAAGAATCAGGTGCCAGCCATGCAGAAAAGGCAAAATGGCTAACTTGTCCAATAGACATAAAATGTTTTTATAGTTGCAAAATTCTATCCCCTATCTCTCATTGACTGAGTTGTGGAGGCATAATCTTCCTGCCTGGTATAGCCTCCTATATTCAATTTACACTTAGTCTATTATTTTGCTTAAAAAAGTTTCTTTTCTTTCCTGTTCATGTGATGTGCAAGTGTGTGCATATGATATATGTATATATGTGTGTGTGTGTGTGTGTGTGTGTGTGTGTGTGTACACATCTGGGTATATAGGCACACATGCTCCCGTATCTGAAAGTTTGTGAGTGAACAAGGAAACAAAGCTGGAGGTCAGGTGTCATCCAGTATTGCTCTCCATTATTGCCTTGAAGCGGGGTGTCTTCATCCTGCATTTGGTTTTTAATTGCTTTTATTAATTATGTGACACCTTCATACAACATATTTTTATCATATTCTACTCCAACTCCTCCTCCTACATCCTCTCAGATCCTTGCCCACCTCCCTCCCTCCCCAGCTTCATACTCTTTTTGTTGTTTTTGTTAGTAATCTGTGGACACCTATTTGTGTCTGCCCCTGTTTGAGTGCTTACCTTTAGAGATAAAGACTAGTTATGATCATGCTCTCTTACCCTCAGTGTGAGTTTAATGGTCTCACGTTGGTCTTTGTGTAAACCCTGCTGGTATAGCCTCCTAAGGTTGTCTTCCCTAGTTTACCTTGTCTAGGACATTCACACCAAGATGGACATTTGGGTGCCCACAGGTCAGATTTTCTGTCTCAGGCCAATAACTTACTTCAGATGAGAGCCATTCCATAGCCAAAGGAAACTGCAGAAAAGTCATTCAGGTGCTCTAGGGGTCTGGTCATCTTTACAGAGCCCAGGTTCTGATGAGCTTGGTCTACTCACTGATGCTTTGGAGTGTGAACTGCCTAAGGCTTTCTGGGGGTTGAACATTCTTCTTTGTCTTAAAACCGTGGCGTTATTACTCTGACTGCCCTGAGCTTATTAATAGGAGACTCAGATAGAATTAAAGTGTGATTATTAGCCAGTGATGCGTGGATAGACACACAGCACACAGAGCAAGGTATCATGCCAGGAGAAGGTGCAAGGCCTGAGTGTTCTGAAAGAGCCCATACTTTCCATAGCAAAGGCACAATGAAGACACTCTTGCAATAGAATGGGCTTTGCCAGAAGTTCCCTATGTAGTCATGAGCATAGTGTTTTCTTCCAACTTCTGAAGCTCACTGCTAAACTCTATTGTATAGAATCTCCTTTTAGTTTTCCTAAGACCTTTTCAGGAACATCCAAAATTATATTTTCTATAGCTTGGTCTTTAGTTTTTTTTCCTTTTGCAAATAAGGATAGGTTTAAGTATTCCATATCCAAAGCCATACCTCCTCCACCCACACAGGCATCTCTCCCATGTACCTCTATTAGGCTTAATCACATCCACTCCCCACACTAAGTATGCCAGCATGACTGCTTTGCACGCTGGCATTGCCTCAAGGCATAGTTTGAATGGGAACCGGATGGACTCATCCAATAAGTAAATTAGGCATTTGTGGTTCTCAGTATTTCAGAGTGCTTCCTGCTCTCTGGGCTCACTAGGTTCTTCCCAAAAAGTAGAAGTGACTTTATCCATCTCTGTCCTGACAAGAGACAGGAAGGCCAGGATTTATGTAGTTCTTCAGGAGTTTGTCAACAAAGATTTACAATCTATGAGGCTTTGGTGTTGCCTAGGTAATTTTTCAAGTTTTACTCAAGCTCACCCAGCAGCTTTTCAGCCCTGCAGCGTGGGAAAAATGAACTCTTGTGAAGATACACACCTTGTCTTCTCTTCCCTTGCATGTGAATGACTTCAGAACATACTCTATACAATGAGTGTCCCAGGTAGACTCACTGCTCAGACTGACACTTGTTCAGACAGGATTCTTCTTCTGCTGCTTCTTCTTCTGCTTCTTCTGCTTCTTCTGCTTCTTCTGCTTCTTCTGCT
>JANHMN010000001.1:121647097-121670024 GCA_030674055.1 Rhabdomys pumilio
CTTCTGCTTCTTCTGCTTCTTCTGCTTCTTCTGCTTCTTCTGCTTCTGCTTCTGTTCCTTCTCCTTCTTCTCTTTCTCCTCCTCTTTCCTCTCCCCTTTCTCCTCTCCATCCTCTTCTCAGCCTCCTCCTCCTCCTCCTCCTTTCTTGCTGTGTTGACTCCTGTTTAGAAGCTGCCTGGCTAGATTGACAATCCTGAAACAAGCTTTTGTTTTGCCCTAATTCACTCTCTGGCTTCATAGAAAATGAATATTTTTAGGTGATTGTAAGAATTCTTCTCTATAAGTATTACTGAGCATAGCATAATATCATTAGAAATCATTTTATTGTTACTTTTTTTTTAAAGACCAATTGGTTACCCCCACAAAGTTTGTGCCACCATTGCCAGATCATATTTTACAGGCAGGACAGATTTTAATAGATCAACAATTTTGTGTTTGAGTCAATGTTTACTTTTCTCTTTTGGCAGCCTTCAGAGTAACTTTCTATGTCATAGACATTAGAAAATGGGGGTGAAGGTTCACTGTAGGAACCAGCTTAATCTCTCCATGTTGTATGGATATTGTCTTCAGCAATGGGGTCTTGTCAGTCTTTAGAGCGCTATTTATTGTCTTTGCAACAGTCAGAGTTGTTTGAGGATTTCCATGAGTTGCTTTTGGCCAACAACTCAATCGTATGAAATCCAATCCCAACACTGGAAGCTTGGTTTGGTGACAAGAGATGGCCAGTAGCTGTTCATTAGGATCACCTTCATATATTATAGAACATTTCCACTTCATTAGGTTTCCATTCCACCCCTCAAATCCCCAACAATTCTTCCTATATGCCTACTCATTCCCCTCCTCATATTCCATCTCCCAGCCTTTTCCCACCTGATCCTCACATTCTCTTTCTCTCCAAACTCTGATCTAACCAAACCAAAAATCTATTCTTTTCCTTCTCTCAGGGAGATCTCTTAAACCCTTCCTCTATGCCTAACCTCTCTGTGTCTATGAATCATAGCTTGGTTATTATTTTTTAAATGGCTAATATCCAAATATAGTTGAATGCACCATATTTATCTTTCTGGGTCTGGGTTACCTCATTTAATATGATTTTTTTTGCTAGATCCATCCAAGTGCCTTCAAATTAATTAATTAATTAATTCCTTCCTTCCTTCCTCCCTCTGTCTTCCTCCCTCCCTCTCCCCCTCCCTCTTTCTTTCTTCCCTTTTTTCTTTTATCTCTTTAAGATTTATTTATTTCATGTATGTGAGTATGTAGCTGTCTTCAGACACACCAGAAGAAGGCATTGGATCCCATTATAGATGGTTGTGAGCCACCATGTGGTTACTGGGAATTGAACTAAGGACCTCTGGAAGAGAAGTCAGTGCCTTTAACCGCTGAGTCATCTCACCACCCCCAAATTTCTTTTTCTTTTTTCTTCAATTTCTTTTTTATTGATTCACTTTACATCTCAATCACAATCCCCCTCTCTGTCCTCCTTTCATGTGACTGCTCCCCTGCTCCCCTTTTCCCATTAATAATTACTTTGCAATGAACATGGTTGAGCAACTGTCCTTATGGTAGGATAAAGTATCCTTTGGTTATAGGCCTGAGAGTGGAATATCTGGTTCTTGAAGTAGATGAATTCCCCATCTTTGTGAGGACCACCCACACTGACTGCCGTGGTGACTGTGCAAGTTTGTGTTTCTTCCAACAATGGAGGAATGTTTCATTTGCTACACATCCTTACCATCATGCACTCTCACATTTTTGATCTTAGCCATATTGATAGGTATAAGATAGAATTTCAGAGTCATTTTAATTTGCATTTCCCTGAGGTCTAAGGACGTTGAATTTTTCTTTAAGTGTTTCTCAGCCACTTGAGGTTCTCGAGTTGAGAATTCTCTATTTAGATTTGTACTCCATTTTTAATTGGATAATCTGGCTTTTTAAATATCAAATGTCTTGAGTTCTTTATTTATTTTGTGTATTAATCCTCTATTGGCTGTGGAGTTGGTAAAAATATTTTGCTATTTTGTAGGCTGCTGCTTTGTTCAAATGAGAGTACCGTTTCCAATGAAAAAGGTTTGCAGTTTTATGAGGTCCTATTTATTAATTGTTGATTTTAGCCACCTGTGCTATCAGTGTTCTGTTTAGAAAATATTCTCTGAGGCCAATGTATTTAAGGCTATGTTGGTATCAGACTCTGAACCCAGTGACATCACATCTAGGTGACCCCCACATCATTGCCAAGGCAACTGTCATACATTCCCAGAATCCACTTGGCTACCTCCCACCTTTACCTGTGAGAGGCTACATCACTACCCATATAAATAGGCAGAGCTCCTTGATCTCTTTCTTCTTCCCCCATCTTCTTGCTCCCACCTTTGCCCTATCTCCTGAATAAACCTCACTTGGAACCATTTGGTCTGGTGTGGTTTGTCCTGAGCCACGTGTGTACAACAACAAAGTCCCTACTTTCTCTTCTATAGTTTCAGTATACCTGAATTTTTGTTGAAGTTTTTAATCCATTTGGAGTTTTTAATCCATTTTGTGCAGAGTGACAGGTATGAATTTATTTGTATTATTCTACATACGACCATCCAGTTTGACCCACACCATTTGAACACACTCTGTCATTTTTCTAGTGTGTCTTTCTGGCTTTTTTTTATAAAAAACATGGCATTCATAGGTGTGTGGATTTATGTACGTGTCTTCAATTTGATTCCATTGATCAGCGTGTCTGTTTTTGTTCCAATACCAAGTGCTTTGCTTGTTTTTTTGTTTGTTTGACTATAACTCTGTATTACAACTTGAAATCAAGGATGGTGGGACACTTAGCAGTTCTTATATTGTTCAAGAATATTTTAGCTATGCTGGGTTTTTTGTTTTTCTATAGGAAGTTGAGAATGCCCTTTCACCATCTGTAAAGAATTCTGCATGAATGTTAAAAGGGATTGCACTGAATCTGTAGATTGCTTTTGGTAGGATGGTCATTTTTACTATGTTAATTGTTCAGATGCACGAACATGGAAAATCTTCATATCTTTTGCTCTCTTCTCCAACTTTTTTCAAAGACGTAATGTTTTGATCATATAAATCTTTTACTCGCTTCATTAGCATTAACCCAAGATATTTTATACTATTGAGGCTTTTGTGAAAGGTGTCATTTTTCTGATTTCTTTTTCAATCTGTTTGTTTTTGGGATATAGAAGGGCTACTGGTTTTTGTGAGTTACTTTTGTATCAAGCTACTTTGATGGAAGTGTTTAAAAGCTTTAGGAATTTTCCAATAGTGACCTATCTAGGGCCACTTACTAATACTCTCATATCTGCAAATAAAGGTATTTGGACTTCTTCCTTTCTAATTTGTAACTTTTTGGTCTCCTTCAGTTGCTTTATTGTTCTAGCTGAGACTTCAAGTACTATATGGAATAGATATGAAGAGAGTAAACAGCCTTATCTTACTCCTGATTTTAGTGGGACTTCTTTGATCCTTATCTCCATTTAATATAATATCGGCTATAGGCTTGCTAAAATTGCCTTTATTATGTTTAGATAATGTTTCTTGTATCCCTAACTTTTCCAAGACTTTTATCATCCATTACCTGGAGGTAAGGTTGATCTTTGGTGTTGGGGTGTGTTTCCTGGATGTAACAAAATGATGGGCATAGTATATACATCCATTCTGCTAGTTTCTTTTTATTGGGGAATTGAGACCACTGATGTTGAGAAATATCAATGACAGACTCAGTGTTGATTCCTGTAACTTTGTTGTTATTTCTATTGTTGTAGGTGGTGGCACTGTGTATATATATTTGTGTGTGTTTCTCTTCTTTTAATTTTGTTAGTCTGAGATTGTTTATTTCCTGTGTTTTCATTGATCTACTTATCTTCCTTAGGTTGAAGTTTTCATTCTTGCACCTTTTGTGGGGTAGATTTATAGATAGATATTGTTTAAATTTGGCTTTTTTATGGAATATCTTATTTTCTACATCTGTGGTGATTGTATTTTATGCTGGGTATATTAATCTGGGCTGTCATCTGTGGTCTTTTAAAATCTGCTGCACATCTTTTTGGGTCCTTCTGGTCCTTTTAGAGTCTCCATTGAGACATGAGGTGTAATTTTAATAGGTCTGCCTTCATATGTTACTTATAGCTTGTAATATTCGTTATTCATTCTGTTGTTTCGTGTTTTGAATATGTCAAGAGAACTTTCCTTTCTGGTCCAACTTATTTGGTGTTCTGTATAATTCTTTTATTTTTATTAGACATCTTCTTTAGAATTATAATATTTTTCTTCTAGGATTTTGTTGAAAATATTTTCAGGGTTTATGAGCTGGGATCTTTCTCCTGAATCTATTTCTGTTAGATTTGGTTTTTCATAGTGTCCCAAATTTCCTGAATGTTTGGTGTTATGAGTTTTTTAGATTTTCCATTTTTTGACTAATGACTCTATTTTATCTGTCATATACTCAATACCTGAAATTCTTTCTTCTATCTCTTATATTCTGTTGAGTGAAGCTTGCCTCTATAGTTCCTATTTGAATTCCCACATCTTTCCTTTCCATAATTCTGTCAGCATGAGTTTTATTCATTAGTTCTATGTCCATATTTATATCTTGATCTGTTTTATTCATATCCTTTGCAGTGGTTGTTTATCTTTTCTAGAGTATCTTTAAAGGATTTATTTCTGTTCTCTTTAAGGCCTTCTATCATTTTCATAAGCCTGTTTTTATGTCTTTTCCTTATGCTTTGGCTACGTTGGAATATTCAGTGCCTGCTGTGGTGGGGTTGCTGGGTTCCAGTGGAGAAATATTGTCCTGAGTTTTATTGATTGTGGTTATACACTGACGTCTAGGCATTTGGGATTAGAATGATTATAGGTCTGGGTGACAGTATCTGGTTTTGTCTCTGTTGAACGAGTGCTCTGTTCCTTTGTGTATGCTTCTTCCATGGACTCTAGGAGAGTATGGTGGTTGTGTGCTCTCTGGTAGAATATTTTGTGTGGACTTGCTATTTTCCTGGCATGCTCAACTGGTGTGTTACCAGGTTATGTTTGCTGGTATTGGAGCCAAGGATAATTGGATGAGTTGAAGGAAGGAATGCTGGAGAAGATCTTTGTGATTTGTTGGTTGTGAGGTCTGAGAAGAAAGGGAGGCTACAGCAGGTTTTCTGCTAGAGAGATAAGATGAGAATTGGAGGATTGGATCTGAAGGACAAGAAGGTAAGGTGTGTGTCAGCTGCCTACTTGCTACCCTGGCAGGAAAAAAGTTACTTTCTGGGGTTGGGTGCTGGGACAAAGCAATGAGTAGTGGGAGGGAAGCTAGAAGGGGAAGAGCTATAAGATTCACAGGAAATGGGAACTGGGTTTCATTGAAGACTGTAGCAGGTGTTCTGCTGCAAAACTGGGGATAAGACTGAGAGATTGTGTCTGGGGGAACAGAGGGCAAAGACATAATTCTGTTTTTTTTTTTTAATATTTGTGTTCACATATGCAAGAGGCTGATTTGGGGGGTTTTGCTTAGTTGTTCTCTCTCTCTCTCTTTTTTTTTTTGACATTGTCTCTTACTCAATATGGAACACATCATTTTACCTAATCTGGGATGGTGTGCAAGTGTCAGCCTCTCAGTGGTGGGAAAGAAGATGTGTACTACTAATTTTTATCTGGGTTCTAGGATCCTAGCTCTGGTCACATCACTTTTCCAACAACCCCCTACCTTACTACCCTGCTCAAAATTCCAGCCTTACCCTGCCCTGAAACAAATTATGATCCTAGAATGAGTCTTGCCTTCTTCAGGAAGAAGATGTATATTCCAGTTTTAAAAATATTGTTCCATGGCCATATTTCCATGCCTGAATTAGGATGTTTTGCATTTTATGTCTTGTTTCCTGTTAAAGTTGGATTTGTGAAGGACAGACTCGTGGTGACTTGTTTTGGTTTTGAGATACTTGAGAGCATGTCCCTACAGAAAAGCCTGGAAGACTGAGTGGATTCGTTTTGTGGGCTGGGATGACTGCCAAGTCACACCAGGTTTCACACCCTTTTGTGACAGTGCCAGGCTTTTTTCCCCTATTTATACTCTGATCACCTCCAGTATGCCCATAGCAGCCAGTCAACTTATTATGCTTCTTGATATCATTGTATTTCTATTCCAATTCCATCACACTGTAGTCCAAATATGTCAGTCCTGTGTTTAGTAGGCCCTGGGGTTAATGTGGTGAAACACTTCTCACCTTATGACTTAGAACATAGATCAATTTTCTCGTATTCATAACTTTGATTTTTACTTCAGCAGGTTATGCTGAAGAATACATAGCCCACTCAGAACTATATAAACTTAAAACATTGTATAATATCCATGTCATGCAACAAAAAACTTTAAGGGTACATAGTTCTGTCAGTAAAGCACTTGCCACATAAGCATGAGGACCCAAGTTCAACTCCAAGTGTCTACATAAAAAGCTGGATGTAGTAGTAAATGATTATAGCTCCATCCCAAGGGAGGAGAACACAAATGGATTTCTAAGGACTGCTGACCTGACAGCCTAAAAAATTTGTCATCCCCAGGTCCCAGTGAGAGACTCTGTCTCAGAAAAACAAAATAGATGGCTCCCGAGGGATTCTACCCAAAATTGACCTCTGGCTCAACATGCATGTACACACACACAGAGAAACAGGTACACACACAAACATGTACACATACATAAACAAATATTCATGTGTATATGTACAAATAAAAATAACAGACAGGTTTGAGCATATTTATTCTATAACCTAAGATGTAAAATAATCCATCCTACAAAATTTTGGGATATAGGATTTAACAAATAAACTAGAGAGTCTGGGGGATGTGGGATAGTGGATCATACCAGGAAAACTGGTTGGTTGAACCGGTTCAGAGTCCCTGGCACCCAGGTACCAGGCTCCCCCCTGAGATGGTAGGCAGTTCCCTCCTTGCTACCAGATTCCTGGCCTGGAACACATGCCAGGCTTCCCACATAAAGAAACATGACCTGTGGTTCTGCAGACCAAAACAGAGTTCTCCATGCTAATGAGATATCTAGAAGTCCTGAGGGTTTAGCCAATAAGATTCCCTTCCTGGACATTCTTCCCAACAAATGAATTTAATATCCGATCCACCCTGAGGAGTTGATATGTATCTGTTTTCCATGATGAACAGTCAATAAAAGATATGGATAAGCATAGACAATTGCTTTCATCAAGGATCTTTTTGAGGAGCCTGGAGAATGTCTTTGCCTAGAGAGCCACAGCTTAAGTCTCCTGCAGAAGGCCTCTTTGTGCTCCTAGACAACCATCGATAAACAAAGGACGATCACTAATGAGCAAAGTCAGAACTCCCCATTTCCTTGTTTCCGGCCTTGTCGTGGGCCCATGGTCTCCCCATCCTTCCTTCTGAATTCCTCTATGTAGCACCCCAGTGGTAGTATACCGTGGAGTAAGGTAACCACAGTTTCGGGCTGCCACATCCTAGGCAGTGTTTTCCCACCCCCTGAAGCCCAGAACCTGAGAGCAGCAGCAGCACTGGTAAATGCAGTCTAGGCCTTCCTGTGTTCCATTTGTCCAAGTGGCCGTGCCCAGCACCCCAGCAGCAGGGCAAAACATGGACCCACAACTGACTCCTACAACATAGGACATACCTAGCTGATGCATATCCCTGCTATTGACCCATGCAGACCCACATCGGAACTCCAGACTAAACAAGGGCCGTGAGTAACCCCTGACACTAGTTTAAACGACCCAGGTTTTCCCCTTCTCTTCTTTCCCCATTTCCCACTCTCTTTTCTTCCTGACTCCTTTCTCCTCTCTCCAGATGCCCTCTTGCTTCTTTATTCCTTTGCTCTCTGCTCCTGGGTCCCCACCCCTTTGACTTTTAACAACACTCTCCAGATCTTATTTCTGGATTCGACTCACTGTCTGCTTTCCAGCCTCCGCCCCCTCCCCACCCCACCCCTCTTTGCAGCCCAGCCACAGGAGCATGCTCCCTCTCTCATACAGCCCACCTGCCTTCTAGCAATACCAGTCAAGAACAAACAAAGTGTGTATGTGTTGGGGGAGGGAAGGGGAAGAGAGAACAGGTCTGCTAGAGCACACCACCATGAAATGACAGAGCAGGCTTCTCCCCGATTCACCTAGGCAAAAAGAGCCAGCCAAGAAAGGACAGGAGATGAGATCTTACTGCTGAGAATTCGAAAAAAGAACACACTTGAAACCCTTAACTCTCAAAATTTCATGCTTCTTTCTTTAAATATGTATTTTTCCCATAGCATTCATCCCTTCTAACCTAAAATTGACCTAAAAATTTTCAATTTGTTTAAACTGTCTTTTAAGTTTCAAAAATCATATTTAATCTACTCCCACAGGCCAAGCCAACTACGCTGAAACCATTATTGAATCCTTAATTAACAACCAGTTTTCTTTAACAGACAAGCTGTTATTGCTTTTTGCAGATACATAATTAACATGGTATTTCCTTCCTCAGCCATCCAAAGTAGATAAATCCTCAACTCTTCCTGCTGCTTTTCTCAACACAACACAGGTAACTCCTGATTTAAAGGATGCCTTCCTGGACTAAATTTCTCAAATACCTTTGCTTTTTGCTAGGACCATAACAAAAGACCAGGATGTACTCCCAAGCACTTCAGCTAGAACTGCCATGGGGAGCATAGAGAAAGCCCTCAACTACCACGCTGCAGCCTAAAGGCCTCTCTGCGATCCCAGACAACCGCTGACAAGGGGAAGAAACAGAGAGGTTGGAGGAACAGGTTGGGATAGTAGGCAGAAGGCAGGACAAAGTTCTGTGTGGTCTGCCTTGAGCTTAGAAGTTAGGAAGGCTCAGAAAACACTGGGCTTGGGGTGCAGCCCACATAACCAGTATTTACTTTACCTACACTATGCTCAAACATGGCTACTTGCTTCCTGTCAAGGTTCCTGTATAACATACCTTCCACAAAAGTTCTAACATCACACTGTTTGGATTTCTTCCCTAATCAAGTAACTTTCTGAAATATTAAGTTTAAATTAACACAATAGAAGAAAGAGGATTTAAACATCTCTTAAGGTTTGATTGCCATTTGCCCTGGGTTGGTAATACATCAGGTTTAGACTATATTAACCCCTCACACTTCTCTCATTTTAAAGTGATCTGGAATGTAGGAGTCTAAAATTTGCACAAAACCTTAGGAAGAGTGTCTCAGGGTAATTTCTTCTTTTACTTGCTTTTATGATGATATTTTTCCAAAGAGTTGCAATTTCATGAAACACACACACACACACACACACACACACACACACACACACAGACACACACACAATCTAGCCAAATCCAACCAAATCTAATGAAAAGCAAGATTACTCAGCCTACCTTCCAGAGATAACTATTAATGCTGATGGTATTTACCTCTCTGATCTGAGGTCATGTTTTCTTTCTCCCACTCAGTTAATTATGAAGACATTTTATATGCTCTTTAGCGTAACCATAGTTTTGTTAAGTCAGTGAGGGTAAAGAAGAGGAAATGGGGTAGGGCAACTAATATCAAAGGCCTTTTGAAAAGCCATAGAGAAATTTCCTACTGTAGAGGCCTCTTAAAATATATACATATATAAAGGAAATTGAAGTGCAGTTAATATATTATATAGGTGTAATGGCCCAACTATACTTTTTTTTTTTGTTTGTTTTTGTTTTTGTCATCAGAGAAAACCTCCAATTCAAGGAAAGGGTTATATATTGCTGATTCTTTGATAAAAGTGGTCTCATAGACTACTATTCCCCAAGTATCACAGGCTTTTGTCAAGGCTATTGGTTGCTCTTTATAATGTAAGGGCAAAGCCCTTTTGCTGAAGACACAACTGTCTTTTGTCAGTGAACCTGAAAAAAAATCAAGCTGGTACCCAACTAGAACCTTCCCCTCTATGAGTAACATTCATGGTGTTGGAAAGCAGTTTGCATGGCACTGGAGGAGAAAAGAAATAATATCAGCCAGGTAGAAACCCTGAAACCTATTATGGAGACCGACCTGCAAGACACACTGATATAGTACTGGCACAAATATTATGAAAAAAACCAACAACCATATTTGGATTGAATTTAAGGCCCACTCCATGAAATTGAAGCTATGTATGCCACTGCTGAAATAGCCAAGAATCTGAGACTAGACAGGTCATAGGACTAAGGGGAAACCTAGAACTATTTCTCTGCTAAAGGAACATACTGATACAGCAATAGCTCACAGCATCACTGAACACTCCTCAGAGAAGCTTCTTCTTGGAATAGCTGTGAGCCAATGTAGAGATCCACAACTGGATTTTGTACAGAGAGTGAGAGACTTCAAAGTACTCAGCCCTCAATGGGATGTTTTAAATGAAACCCCTCTAGTTGTTCAAGGATTTATGTAGAAGAAGAGGCAGAAAGATTATTAGAGTCGTAGGTAGTGGACAGCTCCAAGAAACAGTGTCTTTAGACACAACAGGATTGATAAATATATGAACTCACAAAGACAATGACCGCACACACAGGATCCATACAGGTTGACACCATACAAAATCCAAACACAGAGAAAGGAAAAGTGGCACAAATCCAACCCCTAACCAACCCCTAACCAACCCCTAACCAACCCCTAACCAACCCCTAACCAACCCCTAACCAACCCCTAACCAGCTCTTTACAATTGATACCTGTTAGGAAAGGGAAACTCAGTTTGTTCCCATGGAATCTTCACCGGGTATATCAACCACACCCCAGGGCAGGCACCATGTCCAGGAGTATTGGCCAACACAAACCGGACTCCATTGTGGTATGTATGTGCGTACACACACATGTGTGTGCTTTGTTTTGGTATTATTTTGTCTTATGGATTTTTTCCTTTTGCTGTTTTGATTATCAACTTTTTTTGTTTTTCCTTTTATGGGAGAGGAGAGAAAATGAACATGATGGGAAGTGGGAAGGAGGGAAGGATAGAGACTTTGAGAGGAGTTGGAAGGGAAAAACTATGATCAGAACATATTATATGGGAGAAGTATGTTATATATAAAAATTGAAAAAAAAAACTGTATTGGTGAAGTTTGAAGGAAAATTCTCTAAGTTACACCTTTCTTTAGGAAATGTTAGCAACCTCATTGTGGAGAGTATTTGAAACCCTTCTTTGTCAATTAAAACATTTTCAGATCTGTCAAAGAAAGAAGAGAAAGAACCCTGCTCATGTAAGCAGTCAGGCAAGGTTTGGGTCCCAAAGACATGTTGTTTCTTGTGCTGGATCTTCTGGTTAATTAGCAATCATTGTCCTCTGTGACAGCCAGCATATACCTGCTGCCATCATGCTGCTTTTCAGAGGGACCTTATTTAGGAGACAGGAAGTTCAGAAAAATTAAACCACACAGCTTCCAAGTCAGACAGAATCTTTTATCAGTAGCCTAGGACATGCACCCTGTGACCTAATATCCAATACCCACTTGAATATCCTTTGTGGAGTATTTCTTTAGAAGTCTCTGTTGAAGCAACAACTCCCCTTAATTCCAACCAGTCTCCCCACTTCTCACTTCCTGCCAGAACCAAACATTCTGATCATTTTTTTTCCATGACAATACCAACCACAAGAGATAAAGCCTAAAATAGTAATATAGTCCTAGTTAGTTTAAAATTAGATACTCCTTGGTTGACACATAAGCCATAGTTTAAATTTCCAATATAGTTTAATAGATACTGAAAATGAGATTGAATGAGTGTGGCGGTTTGAATAATAATGGCCATCATAGGTCACAGATCTGAATGTTTGGACACCAGAGAGTGTGAAAAGACTAGGAGGTGTGGCCTTATTGGAGGAAACATGTCACTGTGGGTGGGCTGTAGGGTTTCAAAACCCCAAGCTATACCCAGAGGCTTTCTCTTTCTTTTTCATGCATATCTGGATGTAGAGCTTTCAGCTATTTCAACACATCTGCCTTTCTGTCACCTTGCTCCGCACCATAATACTGGACTAAACCTCTGAAAGTGTAAGCAAACCCCAATTAAATGTTTTTCTTCTAAGAGTTGCCATGGTCACAGTAGCTCTTCACAGTAATAGAACAGCAAGTAAGACAAGAAGAGATGAAATGACTTGACTGTAGGTTCTACCAGCTGATGGAGAGCCAACTCAGGAAGAACTTTTAATGCCAGCTGAAGAGTAGAAGTCTTGGTTGGTAACCCAGTCAGACTATTCTACCCATTCTGATAAGATGACTAAAGAGACAAAAGAGAAAGGCAGAGTAGGAGATTGGGTAAGTGTGTTGTGAAGAAATTATAGGGGTGTCAAGTAATCCAGTTGCCATGAGCTTTAGTCTTAAACAGAGGAAGAAGTAGTATGGAGAAAGAGGTATTGCCCAATTAAACAGTATTGGTGTAAATGTCATCCATCATTGTCTTAGCTCCAGTTCTGCAATGTGCTCCTATAAGTTGCTAATATTTGCCATCCCTGAGGGGTTCCATCTGATTCCTATGGGTGGATCTGTTCAGGGTACAGGCATAGATAATTGTTTTCATCTGGAAAGTATTTATACTTCAGAACTTGTTCCTGCAATCCAAGGAAACTGTTTTGGACAATGATTTATCTTTGTGCTTTTGCCTTTGAAAGGTACTGAGAATGGTTAGGTAGACAGATACTCCCTAGAGAGTAACATGCTTCTGCAAAGTCCTGTAGGAGTCAGAGTCAAAGTAAAGGAGGCACACAAATAAAAGCAAAGCCTTAAGCCCTGCTGGTAGTTAACCTTGTGGCCCAAGAGAGGATACAGGGCTTTTTCAAAAGTGAGCCGCTTCTGGCTACCTATCATAACAGCATTCTCAGGCATCCTGTGTTTACTGAATTAGTTACTGTTCTCATCACACGACCAAAGACCTGAATAGAAGCCTCTGTAGGAAGGCAGCATTTCTTTTCCTCTTAGTTTCATAGCAGGGAAGGTATGGTGGCTATAGTCCTCTTGCTGGTGGTAGGGACTTGCCTCTCAGCCAAATCACAAGCAGCCTCAAGCCAGGACTGGAAATAGGTTAAAACACGCAATCCACATCTCATGGACCTTTATTTACCAGTTAGACACTTGTTTCAAACTTTATGTGGCCTCCTGAAACTGCACCACCATCAGGGGATCAACTGTTCAGTTAGATGAGCATGTAGGGACATTTTTACATTCTGGCCATAGCAGAACTTACGTGTAGAATCATGAGCTGGATCTGGAAATTGATTCCCAATGGGCTTCTTTTAAGACTCTCCTCATCTCTTTGTTATGTCATTCACTTTCTCTCCCTTTCTTTCATTTTAATCTCTCTTCTGCTTTGACTTTATTCTTAAATTTGTTTTTTATTTATATATCGTTCTTCCTTACTTGAATTTTGAATATCAAGGAGGATATTTCAGCTTTCATATTTCATATGTAGTTAATGCTGGTATAGAGACTGTGTAACTAGATTTGGTGAAAATGTCAAATTCCTACTGTTTGGAAGACTGAGTTAGGGGATCACAGGTTTGAGGCCAGGCTAGACAACTTATCAAAGTAGTGTATCAAGACAGAAATTAATAAAAATAAACCCAAAAAGGATGATTCACTCCTGTAATCTCAGCACCTGGGAGACAGATGCAAGAATATCACTGCAAGTTTGAGGTCAAACTAGAGTTCTGGGTCAGCTTGTATTATAGAAAGAGAACCCTTTTCAGAAGAAAAAGGGGGTGAGGAAATATAGAGCACTTGCCCAGAATGTGCATAACCCTGGGTTCAATTCCTAATAATAGAAAAAGAGGGAGGGTGAATAAATACATACATGCCTGTCTCTGTGTCTGTCTGTCTGTCTATGTGTCTGTGTGTATTTCTAACACGTGTCTGCTTGTGTTTGTCTCTGTGTCTGTGTGTGTGTCTGTATCTTTGTCTGTGTGTATTATAAGCACGTGGCCCTATCACCTGTCACTGTACACCTAGTAGGAAAGAAATATAGAGCAGAGAATATTAGAAAAGCAAAGAACAAATTATTTACAATCATTCACAAGTAAAAAGTTATAAGTCATAGGCAAAAGAGAATAAAGATGGTTTTTAGTTGGCCAGACCAGCAGTATACCTCCACAGTTTTACCTCAAGAATAAATTAAATCTCCATCTCTGTCTCATAACATAGTTTGATAGGATCATGATTATCTGTCTGTTCTACAAAATATGGCTTTGGTCCACTATATTATGACATTATGTTGATTGTACCACGTGAGCAGGAGTTAGCAATTACTTTGGACTTACTGGTAATACATAGGCACATCAGAGGATGGGAAATACATTTTTCTTTTGATTCAAGAGTCTTGTACTTCATGAAGTTCTGAGGAGTTCAGTGTTGTTCAGCTGCTGCTGAGTGCCAGACTTGTTTACATCAGAGACCACCACTGTAAACGAGATATTACACTATTCCTCTATGATGACCAGATCGACTGTAGTAAACCATTTCCTTCATAGAAAAGACAATGCTTTGTCCTTATTGCAGTAGAGAATTATTCTGACTGTGGATTGCCTTTCCTGCAGGTAATGCTTTTGTCAAAACTTTTATCCATGAACTTACAAAATGCCTTATTCACCTTAATGGTATTCTACACAGTATCGCTTCTGATCAAACAACTCAGTTCACAGTCAGAGAAGTATAACAGTGGGCACATGACCATAGAATCCACTGGTTTTACCATTTCACCCTCTATTCTGAAATAGATTTAATTAAATGACTTAATTAAAAATGTAGTAGCCTTTTGAAATCATAATCACAGAACCAAATAGGCAACAGCAGACTCAAGGACTAGAGCAAGATTCTCCAGAAGGCAATATATGCTTTGAATGAGCATCTAATAGATGGTATGGTTTCTCCCATAGCTAGGAAATCAAGGCCCAGAAATCAAGGGTGAAGAAGGGAATAGTTCCAGTCATTATTAGCCCTAGCAACCCACTAATTTTTTTTTTTTTTTGCTTTCTATTTCCACTCTCTTAATTTCTACTAGCCTAGAAGTTTTTGTTTTAGAGGTAGAAGCACTTCTGCTAGGGATACAACAAACAATCCATTAAACTGGAAGATCAGACTTACCCATGATCACGTTGGGATTCTGATGACCTTAAACCGACAGCCTGAAAAGGGAATAACAGCATTAGAAGAGTAATAGATATAGATTACCAAGCAGAAATTAGATTGCTTCTCTATAATAGAGCTAAGAAAGATTATATTACAATGGAGATAAAAAAGATAATGTCTGAAGAGCAGGAAATCATTTGGGGTACCTTTTGGTGCTACCATGTTTTGGGGTTAAAGTCAATGGGAAACTATAACCAAGGGCAAAGGGCACAAACCCATCAAGAATGAACTATTGATGTCCAGCAAAAGTGGACTTACTAAGGTGTTTGCTAAGAGTGAAGGAAATGCAGAATAGGTATTTCTGTAGAAATACAGAGGAAGGTACTTCCAAATACTGGCTAAGGACACTTGAACTAAGGACCAGTTACAGAAATAAGGCTTATAGTCAATGTGTGTGTTCCTATTGTATTTTGTTAAGAATGTCTACATAGACATTTGTGTTTTCAATTTTTGGTTTCTTTATCATGTAATGTAACATCAATTAATAGAATATCATTGTTCATTAGATTTAAGTTTGAGATACTGAAAGACTGTTCCTCATGGGGCATTGCCACCTTTTCTAAAATTTATAATGTGTTTGTATTTGTATGAGGGATAGTTATGTCATGTTCATATAGACGGTATATTTATGGGCATAATTATGACCTTGTTATTGTTTTCATTTGGAAATTATGCATGACTTAAGGAGATATGATTGGGTGTCAAGTTGACAAGGGATGGATTTATGGCTATTCTTATTTGTCAACTTTTCTACATTTGGAACTAACTAATACCTAAGTACCTAGGTACATTGGTGAGGGATTTTTTTTTTCTAAATTAAATTATCTGAAGGGGAAGAGCCATTTGAATCTGAATCTCTTCAGGTAGAAAGATACACCTTTAACACAGATCTTTAATCTGGGCTGCACCTTCTGCTAGCTGTCTTTGACTGTTTTTGCTGTCACTGTGAGGTCCATCCCCTCACTAGCATTAGAGTCTACTTCTTTGAGATTCTGGCATATACTGAATGTAAGTGAAGGTGTCCTTTCCCTAATTGGTTTTTGATTGTATTAATAAAGATGGTAAAAGCTAAACATTAGGCAAAGAGAAAAAGATGGGATTTCCCCATCCCAGGAGGAAGAGAAGGGGATGAGAGAGTGGGGAGAGAGGAGCACAAACTGTATAAGGCCTAGGGGTAATCAGTGATGGCAACCCCTGACACCAGTGGAATTCTGATAACTGATGAGTTTAAAGCAGTAGATTCTTAGCCCAGCCACTGAGTTATCCAGCTAGTTTTAATATTAAGGCTGTCTGATGTTTTCCATTAGCAACTAAGGTAGGCAGGAAGAGAAAATGAACAGCCAGAGGAACGGGCATGGAGGAACAGGTGGAGGTCTCAGAAAAAACACAAGCTGGCAGCATGGCAGAGCTAAGTGAGATGGGGTGGCTTGGTGAAGCTAGCTCCAGAGCTAGTGGAGACTGAATGAGACAGCCAGGGGCACCAGCTGATCTCGGAGCATAGGGCAAGGACCAAGCATGATTTTATAAAATTAAACACAACAACTGAAGGTCAGCTAAAACATCCAGCCTTGTGGACTGAATGAACATCGATGGGATTCTTGAGTGTTCCATTGAACTCATCAATCTTATCTACACATTGTTGGACTGACTGAACCATAACCTGTTAGCCACTGTAATAAATCCTCATATATGTATATTATCCCCATATAATATATCCATCTACGTAGCAGAAATGGCGGGGCTGTCTCTATGTAAAAGCAGGGGGGCCAGGCAGCTGCAAAAGCATCTCCTGAAGGAGGACCTAATTGAGGACTGCCTGCGACAACAGCATTCCTGTAGGAGGACCTAATTGAGAACTGCCTGAGAGACCAAGGATTATTGGTTCAACAATGTCAGCCAATCGGGAACTGCTTTTTAGAAAAGATTCTTTCTTGGGACCAATAGGGGCATGTGTAAAGGGTATTATAGGAGCTCGCAGCACTGCCCAAATGAGCTTCCTGGCAGCATTTCTCACCTGCTCCTGGAGTTTGTGTTGTTGACTCTGCGCCAACTCACCTCCAACCCCCAAGGGGACATGGGGTCAGGAAAAGAGCTGTCCAGGGCACAGGGATCACCTGTATATATTAAATACATAATATAATATATTAATATATGTTAAATCCCCATATATCATGTACATATATACATGTACATACACAAACACACACATATATTCTTGTATATGTATATGATATATGGGGATTTAGTGATGAACAGAATAAGTACTGTTTTCCTAGAGAACCCTGACTAATATAGAACTCTAGAGAACAGGGAAATAATTAAGGCCAGGAAGGCAGAAGGTCTGGTTCATATAATGGATGCTGGAGGGAGGGCAAATCTTATATCAAGGAGAAATGAGGATTAAGGAGGACATGAAACAAGCTTGTGTCAAATCCTTGAAAACCAGGATCTTAGGAATGAAAGGGCAAGTGCTTTCTAAAAGCAACAAATTGAACCATTTCTGGGGACATAGCAGAATTCTTCAAAGAGACTTGGGGTTAGATGGTCAGAACTGTTCCCATTGAGAGAATTTTCTTGACATGCTTTTTCATATTTTTGTCAGTGTTATAGTTATTTCATGTGCCTTGGTTATTCTTAGTATACAATTCTGCAAGCTCCTTGAGACCATAGGTCAGTAAAGAGACACTGTCTGAATATCAGACTGTTGAACAATGAACTCCAAAGAACTGCTAATTTCCCCAGGAATGTCATTCATGCTATAAGAAGGAACCATGTTGTACATGGGTTGTGATCTACCCCCACCCTGATCTATTCCTCCAAACATGACCATCAGGATCAGTAATCCCAGGGAGTGGCTGTGCTGAGGAGAGTAAACTGAACCAGGCTGTTGTAAGGAAACTCCACACCCACCTATTCCAGTTCTCATCGTAGTTGAAAAGCTGTTCCTCAATGTCAAATATTTGTCATGTTTGTTATCAGCAATTATTTTTGGATGGAAGGAATTTTAAGGAATCTCAAAATTGCTGACTCAAATATACCTTGCATGCTGTCCCAATCCTGTCCTTTATGAATGTTGAGCCATGTGTTTCAGAACACAGAGCACAGCTGCTCTTGCTCAGAATAGCCCTAAATAGCTGGATCACCACAGACTCCTCCCAGTGTTAAATGTACTCAGATTTCTCAATGGAAGCCAGGAAGTGACTGAGTTTATGTCGTTGTTTCCTTGGTAGTCAGCAAATTTTGCCTTCTATAATTTGTACTCATCTCGAGTTACCTGAACTTTTACAGGCTGCATTTCCTGTACTCATTCTTCCTGCCACTGTCTTTATCATTTCCGAATTTCCACATGGGTCTGATAAACAGTCTTAGAGTCTGTGTGCAGAGCAGGATAAGGTTATTTTAATCTGCACGTGCTATTTAAAATATTTGAAATGGATAGAGATAAGACTATCAGACACCTGTGCCAGAGACTCTGTTCAAAGGAAACTCAACTAAAAGAAACATTGTACACAAGCAGAAAGCTATCTTTTGTAATTCTTTTTTTTTTTAAATACTTATTTATAAAAAATACAGTGAGGTAAGTTTATGTGGAGAAATACAGCAATAAATACACTTGAAGGAAAACAGAGCAACTCTGCAGTGATACATTGTTACAAATGGAGGCTGCAGGCACACCACCCAAACCTACATGTCTGTGGCCATTCTTTATACACACCTTTAGAAGTACCACTTGGACATGACCTTGTCAGCTTAAGGGAGAGAATGGGTACATATATAATCACAGATACACACCAATCCTGACTTTATTTAAAACTTATCAGACAATACTACAGGGAAACATCAGAGTGTCAGGTTCTAGATTCTGCGTCTTCGATTTAGTTGGCAAAGACCACATTTAGCAAACAAATAGTTTAGTCTCCAGTGTACATGCCAGATACACACTAAACTGTAAAAAAGAAAAATAGTTTCTTATTGTTTGAAAATATCAGTTTAAGTGTAACATTGTAAGACAATACATAAATCTTCAATCAAAGAACTGTCTGTTCTTTCAGAATACCCCCTTTACTTCATATACAAAGTATTGGTTATGTTATGGGATTTAAATGTTCCAGCATTAAATGCAACTATTTAGGGAGAAGGCAGAGAAAGGAAAAAGGAATGTATGTAAGACGTTTTTTGTTTTTGTTTTTTTAAGGTACATTAAGTATAACAGTATTTTAGGTAGACAAGAAAAGAATTACCCAATGCTAGGTTGAGTCTCACTGGATAAAAACAATGAACTTAAGTATTACTCTTCTGTCTGTGACTCTACCCGTCAATGCCCTGCTCATCACCATGCTGGTATTCTTGAGGATACTCATCCAGGTTCTCACCATGATATTCATAAGGGGTATTTTGCCTGATAATCACTACCACTGATTTCCAACCCATTTGTTCCTGTGCCCTGGCTTTTGTTGTGAATGACAGGTTTTGTGGGGGAGGCACAGAAGTTGGGGTCACACAATTGTCACCCGAGCTCATACATGCTCATTCCTTTTTGGGAAGCAACTTTGTTGGCATCTATATGTAGAGAAATGGTTGAATTATCCACTGGTTGTAATGTTAGCTTCTGGTTATAGATGTCTTTTCTGGTACCTGAAGCTAACATCCCACCTTGGCTGGCACACTTGTTATTTCCCATCTGTAAACCAATTACATGTTGGGCAGGCTTTAATTTGCCTTCATCAAAAACATCTTGTTTTGTTTTTCTGTATCCATAATGCCAATGTCAATGGTGGTATGAAATCCTTTTGTCTACACCAGACCTGCTAGAGCCACTAGTATAGTCTGAACCTGGGTCATATGGACATTCTCAAAAGTGTCATTCGCTTCAAATATGTCATAGGAATTCACACCATAAGCCTGCATGCTTTAATAAAGTTGCAGATACTCTCCAACTGAGGCCAGTTCAGTAAGGAGTCATTGATGTTACAGAGCCTGGCTTTATTTTTATAGTTTTTATGAGTTTGCTGTGGATGATGTCATCTTTCAGTCAAAGCTGGAAGCTGATGCAAAGGCCCATGCTTGTCACCTCTTCTATCCAGTTAGCAGTAGTCCCCTCCCCTCCATAATCATACTTGTTATGCAAGTTTGTTCTTGACCTCTGTGGAAAGCCCTTCGGAAGGGCCCTTGTTGAAGTGTTGTCAAGATGGTTCTGACTACAAGAAGGGGCCATGCTCAAACTAGGGATGTGTGTGTGTGTGTGTGTGTGTGTGTGTGTGTGTGTGTGATATACCAACTGAATTAGTTCATTTCCTGTTGCTGTGACTAAATATTGAAGAAGAAGCAACTTAAGGGAAGAAGGGTTTATTTTGGCTATCTCTTCAAGAGGATACAGTCATGGCAGGGACAGAAGCAGTCTGGTCACATTACCTTCCATGTCAGGAAGCATCAAGCAGATAGAATGTAGGGCTAGCTATAAATTTTAATCACCAGTGATCAACTTCTTCCAGTAAGACACCACTTCCTAAAAGGTCTAATAACCACCAAAACAATGCCACCAGCTAGGGACACATGAGCCTGTGTAGGACATTTTACATCTATACTCCATCCCCAACCAATTTATCTGAGAACCTAAAAAAAAAAGATACTTTGGCAGAAGTCAATGAGATATTTACCAGTGTTTAGTCAATGTGTTTACTCCCTGTGTCCTTTCTATCCCCCATGATTTGGTCACAATAGTGGTTTCTTTCTTTCTTTCTTTCTTTCTTTCTTTCTTTCTTTCCTTCCTTCCTTCCTTCTTTCTTTCTCTCTCTCTCTTTTTCTTTGACCCAAGTGTAACTCATTCTTGTCATATATTCTTCTCCCTCCCCTACACATTTCCTACTTTTTTCCCACATGACTATCTCCATCCTCTAAACATAGTTCTTAATGCTCCTAGAATTCACCAAGCACTCACTTTATGTGGAATTCTGTTATTTATCTGGTGATCTATTTGTATAGTAGTGTGTACAACTTCTAAGAGTTTAGGCAGTGAGAACATTATCATCTCTGTGGGGAATCAGCTCCTTTTCACATCCTTTGTGCAACAGCATGAATTTGCAAGTTCAGGGCAGAAATCCGTAGCAAAGGCATGTGATATATTCAACAATGTTAGACTTAACAGAAAGACTTATCATCACTACTTGGGTTGGGTCAATGGAACTGACAAAGAATCCAAGGATTAGCAATTGCTGGAACCTATTAATATCCAGAGATCTAAAGGAGAATCATGTTGTAAAGGCATGTTGCAGAACAGAAATGATCCCCTGACAAAAAATGAGGCTAGATAGGGAGGGACTCAGAAATAGAAACCCACACTTTGGCCATTCAGCCCTTCCACCTCTTGCTGGTACCTTTCACTGGCCAGACCCAGCATTAAGCTTCTGAGCATTCCAGACATTCTGTTTATGTTAGTTTCCCCTTCCAGGAACAAATGGAAAATGTATGTGGGGACAAAAAGGACAGGCAATAACCTGAAAAGACCACCTCTTGCTTCTGGGATCCCCAAATGCTTCATGAAGTGTGTAATTTCTACTACTCTGCTTTAAGGTCTGGGTGGACCTCATGCTACCTGCCCCACCCAGGTTCCCTTGGATCCGAAGATGAAAGACACACACCCAGGAAACCTTGGAACCACTGATGAAACACACAGACACACACACAGACACACACACTGACTTATTTTTATGTGCTTTTTAGCTCGATGGCTGAACACTTTAAGCCTCCCACAGTCAATGTGCCCTTATCTTAACTCTCAGCTCAACACCTTTAATTCTGCCCTCAGCTTAGTTATTCAGTTACCTTTACTCCTGGCTCAGCATCCTAAATCTGCCCTCAGCTTATTTGTATTCCTAATCTTCCACCTGCTACCCCAAGCCCAGTAGGGGAAGCAGCCAATGGCCACTGCACTTGAGATCCCACATGGCTGGTGACTCTCTCCCTTCCCAAAGCATGGTGGCTCTTTTTCCTCCCACTGAGTCTGCTAGCCTGCTTTAAAGAAAACTGTAAGTCCTTCTCTTCTGCCCAGCCATTGGCCGCTAACATCTTTATTAATCAGTCAAGAACCAATTGAAGAACAGGACCTTCGGCATTCATTCCTGATCAGAGCATTAGAATCAGCCCCTACAACTTGGTGCTCTGTTTTATCCAAAGGGATATGTGGATTTGTTGTTTATTACTTGGGCTATTTGTTGATCTGAAGATCAGTGTTACTCTAGAGTTTTGATTTAAAAGTATGGATCAGCAATACTGGCTACAGTCTGAATCTTTACGTCCTTAATTTCTGATACATATTGCATCTTCCCCATACAGCAATGTTGGGAAACGGGGCACCTGGAACTTAATTAAGTCACAGTGATGCTTGGACTTCAGTCCTTGGAAGAGAGGCCTGAGGGAGTTTGTTCATACTTTCTACTCAGTAAGGATAGTGGTTGTCATCAATGATGAACCGGCTCTCAATAGACACCGAATCTGTAGTCACTTTTAACTTGAACTTGCCAGTCTCTAGCAAAGTAAGAAGTGAATATATGTTGTTTATAAAAGGTGTAATGGGGGCTATTTTCTAATAGCAGCCTGAGAGCAGTAACATAAATGACAACTGTCTGCGGCCTTAAAGGAGGAGGAACTAACTGTTAGGAATTCAGAGTTTTGTTTGGAGTCACTGGCTTTGCATAAGAAAACAGGTGAAAGATTGACTTTTTCCAGAGTTATACTGCTAATTCACTGCTGTAGAAGTACAGGGAAAACCAAACCAAACCAAACCAAACCAAACCAAACCAAACCAAACCAA
>JANHMN010000001.1:121670034-121720120 GCA_030674055.1 Rhabdomys pumilio
AAACCAAACCAAACCAAACCAAACCAAACCAAACCAAACCAAACCAAACCAACCAATAAAACAAACAAATAAAATCACTTAAGGCTTCAACATAGCTTTGTGTTGAGATGTTAACTGTTATGCCCAAGTTGCAGTGACCCAAGGACCAAATGAGGAGCCAATTCTGATGTAAATACATAAGGATCTTTATTATGAGATCTCGAGCAGGTTTCTCGTAATCCCCATTGCAGTGGGTCAGAGTGAGAGTCTAGCAATGCAGAGTTTTCATTGTGATTACAGCAAGCTTGGGGAATTTTCATACAAGCCAGCAAGTTAATATTTTAAAAAACTGCATTTCTGGCACAATCTGCAGGAACCAAACATGAGGGCCAAACCACCTAACAAACTGGATGGTCAGATTATCTATTCTCTGCAGGATGTTTTAGGGTATCTCTATGTACCTTGATACTGCTATTGTAGCCTGACTGGCTGTTGCTAAGGGGGTTGTCATAGGATGTTTGCTCAAGTGGACTTTGGGATTTCCTTTCTGGAATTGGAATTTAGCCACTGGTCTTGTGAAAAATCGAGTTCTTCAAAAGCAGAATTGGTTGGGCTTTACATTAACCAGTGTTAAAAATCTTGAGTTTTATAAACATCATTGAGTATTAATCTGTTAATGCAACTATTTTAGCTTTCTTTGAAATTTTGTTAAAGGGAAAAGAGGGGAACTTTTCCTCTGTTATATCTGGTGGAGATATATATATATATATATGACTCAGGCTTCTGCATTGTTTAGCTGGTAGCACCTCATGTTGTAATAAACACTGCCTCCATCCACTGTGGGTTCTAATGCAGAAGCACTGAGCTAAGTTGAACAGATACAGCATAAGGATTCTAACAGTGTAATGGGAAGGATCCTTTACAACATTTGTGTTTGTCCTCAGAAGGCAATTTCCTTTGATATCATAGAAATGTGAATCTTCTCTCATGCACATCTTTAATTAGTATTTACTAAAAAACGCCATCAATTTTGATGATACCATTTTGTCCAAAATATAAATTAAACTCTTGGCAAACTCCAGCATGTATTTAAAATACAGAACGTCGTCTGTTGGATGCTTCCAGTTAATGTTAAAGCAAAGCAAAGCAGAATCCTGGGAGATGCTACCATTCAGGAGTCCTGCCAAGTCTAGGTGAAATTTTTGTAAATCCCAGACTCTTATACATCCTATTTCCTGTTCACCACTTCCAGGGAGATATAATTGTTCAAGAGCTTTGAGGATAACGACTTACCCAGAATCCCTCCTGCTAACTTTTGAGAAGTCTCTTCTGAAGCAAGTGTTTGAAAGGGGATTCAGACTTTGACTGTGTTTAGTCCTGAACTGTCAGTATCTGCTCACTGGGCTTCCTGGTATGATTAGCCCTCACATTGCTTTACACTGATGTCCCAAACCCTAGCTTAACTTTTTTCACATTTTAGCTCTTCTCAAAAAGGAAACCAAGACTCATTAACTGTATTGACTGCCTTCAGTAACGCCACTCCCGGTGGGGTGGGTCAGTATACTTTTTCTGTCATTGCTTTGCCTATGCTGACTTTAGACTCTTTCTGCTTCTGTGCATCTCCGTTGCTCAGCTGTGGGGCACTGACAGTCTGCCTGGGGACTTTCTTCTTAGGTCTGTGCTAACCTGTGTCTCAGACCCAGTCCTTACATTTGACATTGTGTATTCAACCCTTAGAAAAACTCTGTATCTCACCTGGACCTTCAAAACAAAAGCACAGGATAAAGTTCACTCCTTCCTTCCATTCCCTCCCTCCCCCATCCTTCCTCCTTTCCATCTCCCTTACTGTTAACATCACCGAGAAAATAGCTTCAGTGATAGAAAACTTGCCAACAAAGGGTGAGATTTCTGCTGAGTCACTTTGCCAACTGCATACTGTGGGGAATTCATGCTTCTCAGCTTTGAATAGGATTCCTAGTGAGAATGGAAGTCAGAGAGAAAGAAAGGGAGAGAGATAGAAAATTTTTATCTCCATCCTGTGACCAGATATCTGACAAGCAAAACTTAAAAAAGAAAGGGTTTATTTTGGTATATAGCCTGAAGGCATACAGTCCACTCAAGTGTTAAAAGCATGGCAGGCCAACCAGAAGGTAGCTGGTTACATTGGACTTACAGTTAGGAGCTGAGAGTGAACAGGATGTAGAGCCAAGACAGAAAACCTCAAGGCTCACTTACACCAACAAGGCTTCTCCTCCTAAAGGTTCTGCTTTTCTCAAACAGCACCACCAGCTGGAGACCAACTGTCCAAACATGTGAGTTTATGGGGGACATTTCATGTGAATCACCAAATAGAGAATATTACACCCTTGCTATCTGAAGGTGTTGCTGTGCTTTGATGTCTTACTCTAAGAAGGCAAACACAATGAAATAATCTAAGAAGATTCCAAGCAAAGAAATTGTGTTGATGCTATCATACATATATTTATTTAATCAGTTTCTTTATGTGCCATGTATGTAGTATAGCTAGTCTGTCAAATATAAATGAGCCTACCTAGAGAAAATGTCACGACTGATGTGAGATCTCTGGGAATTCCCAATCAGGATGAACTCACAGAGCTTGGAGACAAAGGAAATGTCTGTCTTTGAAATTGGGCCAGAAACATTCAAATTACATCATAGTCTACTTCAGAAGCAAATTTGCATAATCATTGCTAAAAAAAGCTATTCTCCAATCTTCAAAAAGTATGAGGATCCTAACAGGAATGTCTGTTGGAAATGAGAGAGACCTGTAGTGCTTTCTGTTGCACTTAATTGATTCAGATTAAATAATATTATATGGGTGACAGATTCCTATTTTCTTTGAACCTACTTCCCTTTTCATGCTGTGACATACTAAACAAAAGGGTGTGCCTAAAAATGGGAAGGTAGACATAATTATCCTTAGACTGGAGAAGGGAAGTTGATCAGATTGCTAAGACTTGATAACATCTCCCCCTTTGTTCTATTTCTAAAATCCCCAGGAAGCCTTCTGATCTGGAATTTGATTTCCTGTGTAGTTCTACCTACCAGAAGGGATGTGCAGACAGTTGGCCTAGCTCCTGGACCAAACATGTCTCCAGTTTTACATGAATAAATTGGCTTTTTGACAGAGTGAATCAGAGTATGAGGTTGCTTTGCATGAATCTAGCTCTAAAAATGCATGAGCCTAAAAACTGAGTCCTGGAAAGGGCATTGAAAATAAGATGTAGGCATTTGCGCAGTTATATAGAAGGAAACCCTGTGGGTTTTTACCTTTGTTTTTGTTTTCTAAGCAGTTAATTATTTTTCTCAAAGTGAATTTGACATAGAACTTTAAGATCTACTGACATCATGTGTGTTCCAAAGCTGAGACCATACTTGATCATTAGAGTGGCCCTTTCCCACATAAGAATGTCTATTACAGCCATCAGTGACTACTCATGTCTATACTGAGATAGACTATATTTTTTTTGTGAGATTCTGAACAGGTACACCCTGATTTCCACTGGGTATCTCAATGAAAACTTTTGTGTATTAACAAAACAAATATTTTTTTTTCTAAAGGAAGCTTAAGATGTAAAAGAAGAGAGAGAAAGACATTGGAAAAACAATTAAATTGGTAGTACCCTACAGGAAGGCAACAATGCCCTTTCTCAACTGTACAGATTAACAAATAGAAATCCCAATACCAGAAATGGCTTACTTCTTTTGGACTTGTTGGCTAATGCAGTCCCATAGATCCTCCAATTTTATAAGTTGTTGACAATCTTCTTGGTTATTCTTCAGACTTACCTTGACAATAAAACCCCATTGCTGAAGACTGTACATATTTGAGACATAGAACATGGAGAAATAGAGGAGGTGCTCACCAGAGATGCTTCATTTTGCAATAGATGAATATTAATATAGAAACTCACAATAGGTCAAGATGCAGAGAATGAGAGTCTGTAGAATGCTCAACCCTACTAAATGGAACATCTGTATCACACTTCTCCCCCTCAGGGCTCAGGAATTATTGTGGAAAGGGTGGGATGGAAAGATTATAAGAGTCAGAGTTGGCAGAGACTAAAACAAAATGGGGTTTTCTGTACACAAAACAGTTAAACATATGAACTCAGAGTGGTTGTGACAGCATACATATAACCTGCAAAAGCTCACCTCAGACAATATCTTACCATGGAGAGGGAGATAGGCATGAAGTCCTACCCCTAGACGAGGAGACATTAGCAAGTTATAGCATCTTGGGAGATGGGAGAATTATATGTATTTGAAGACTTAGATTTTGGTAGGTAGATCATGTTTCAGTGGATGGTAACACACTAAGAGTACATGAGGAACACAAATTGGATTTGTTATGTTTAGGGGGAAAAGGCACATAGTTAAGTATGGGGTGGATATGAAACAAATTAGGAGAGGCGGTTGAGTATGGTCACAATACAATTTTCTTTTCATTTTCACTTATTTCTTAATATAACTTTTTGAGATATTTATGCATTCTGGATATTAATTATCCCCTTGTTAGATTTATAGTCTGCAAATGTTTGTTTTGATACAGATGTGTAAAATAAATGTGTTACATTTCCAGGTTGCTCTTAGAGTTGGTGCATTGGAACAAGCACAGCCCACCAAAACCAACTTGTCTGTGCATATATCTGTATGTCTGACCCAGTCATATCATTTCCTGAAACTTTGCACCATACATCTGAACATATTTCTTTCTATTCTGTAGGCTAGCTTATCTACACAATTGACTGATTGTTTCCTTTGTTTCATGAAAGTCATTTAGCTTGATATAATCTCATTTGTCCAGTTTTGGTTTTGTTGCTGATGCTGCTGACATTTTTATCTAAAAAAAGAAAAAAAGAAGTCCTAATTCAGAGTAAACTTATAATGTATTTATCCATTGTTGTTCTCACAGTAGTATCATGATTTTAGGGCTTACATTTTAGTCTTTAGTCCATTTTGAGTTGATTTTCATACATGGTGCCGTGTCTGCATTCTTTTGCATATGGATAACTAGTTCTTCCAACATCATCATCTCTCTCTCTTTCTCTCTGTGCCTGTCTGTCTCTCTCCTTCCTTTCTTTCCTTTTCTAATTGAAAACAGATTCTTCTCTCATATAATACATCTCAACTACAGTTACTCTCACAGGTTCTCCCAACCTTCCCTTCCCCCTAGATCCATTCCCCTTCTATTTCCTTTCAGAAAAGAGCAGACTTCCAATAAACAAAAAACAAACAAATAAATAAATAAAATAAAAATAAAAAAACCCTAAACTACCAACAATCAAGCATGACAAGACAAAATACAATAAGACAAGAAAAAAACTCTTATATTGAGGCTGGACAAGGTCCCAATAAGAGGAAAAGAGTCCTAAGAGCAGGCAGAAGGGTGAGATACACATGTTCCTACTGTTAAGAGTCCTACAAAAATACTAAAAAAAGCTAAGAACCATAACATATACACCGAGGACCTGATACAAACCCATGTAGGCCCCGTGCTTGCTGCTACAGACTCTGTGAGCTCATGAGGCCTGGTTAGTTGATTCAGTGTGTTCTCCTAGTGTCTTCTATCCCTTCTGTCTCCTAAATCTCCCCTCTCTCCCTTCTTCCATCGTGTTCCCCAAGCTCCACAGAGAGGAATACGATGGAGATCTCCAATTCAGACTCTGTATAATTCCTGCTGTGGGTCTCTATACTTGCTTCTATGTCCTGCCACAGAAAGCCTCTCTGATGATGACTGGACAAGGCACTGATCTATGAGTATAGCAGAACATCATTAAGAACCATTACATTGCATTTGTTCATTTGTTTGTTCATTTGTTTGTTTGTTTGCTTTTAAACCAGTTGTGTTAGGTCTCTGGACCATTCAACTTCTGACCCATCCAGGTTGTGTAAGGCATGGGTCCCCTCTCTAGGCATAGGCCTCAAGTTAAACCAGACACTGGTTGACCACCATAATAAGTTCTGCATCTCCATTGCCCCAGCATATCTTGCTGGAAGGACAAAGTAGACTGAGGGGTTTATAACTGTGTTGGTATCCATGTTTCTCTTTCCCTAGTGTGAAGAGTGCTTTTACATACCAATGACACTAGAAAGTAGTAATAAAGGCTCCACAGCCATGAAAGGGGTCTTGGTTTTGGTCTAAGCAATGACTGGAAAGCCTGGAGACCCAACAGGTGTCCATTGCCTATAAGGGACAGGCATCTATTCCACTCCCAGAATCCAGGCTCCTAACACATGGCGTGGAACTCTATTGAGCTGCACTGTTCAGTCATGTTCAGGGCAGTGTAGTCCCACCCAAAGAGCACAGGTAGAGGGTGTGACTACAGGCCTCAGGCCCTAGAGAGATTTACATACTAACGAGATAACTGAAGGCCAGAAGGTGGAGCCAATTAAGCATTCTTCCCCAGCCCCTCCCCTTTTCTCCCTCCCTATTTAACTCAGGTCTGCCCTGAGTTTCATGAGGGTGCACATTAAGATTCAACCATCATCTATGATTCCAATAAAGCCATTTTGGAAACCCAGGGACTATCTCGTGTCATTGAGGCTGCACCGTAGAGAAGGCCTTTAATGAGCTGCTGTAGCCACAGCAGCCGCACCTAACTTCCCACCTGGAGGAACTTTCAGCGTTTGCAGCCATGCTACCTATAGGGATCCATTGGCAGTTTTCAGAGAGAGAATCTTTGTCCTAGCATCAGTCTGGGTTGTTAGAGATCTCCATGGGACCCCTTCAGCCAACAACTTAACCAAATGCAACCCAACCCACTGGAAATCGTATTTCACTACAAAAGATGGCCATGCCAGACTCCACACATTTGCACAATATTTTCAAAGAACTAAGAGAACAAATTAAAAATAAATGGAAATAGGAAGAGTATTGAATCAGAGCAAGGAAGAGGCCCCTCCTCCTTTCTTCTCTAAATTTAATTATCTTAATTCTTTGGATGTGTTTTGACATGAGTATGCATGCAGGTGTTTTTAGAGAGCGTAAGAGGACAGTGGGTTCCTTTGGAGCTGGAGCTACAGGTGAGATGCATCAGATGAGAGCTGATGCTGAGAACTGAACTTGTGTCTACTGCTGGGATAGTCTATGCTCTTAATGGTTGACCACTTTTGTTGCCACTTTGTAATAGTTAACAAAGAAACAGTTAGATAAGAATGGGCATAGAAACATAAAATTCTCGTTTTATACTTAGGAGAAGCAGTCTTCTTGAATAGGTGATCGAAAATCTATAAATTTTTTCTCAAATTTTGGGCCCACAAGGGCAACAGGATTTAATCAGAGGTTTTCCTTTGCAAATTTTATATTGACACACGGAAATGGTCAAATTAAGAGGCAGTGTTTAAGAGGCAATGGTACAATTCTAGTGACTCGAGTACATATTTCTTGGCTGGGTAGAGATATGTTTAGCTTACTGCAAGAGTAGAAAACAGAATATTCTAGAATGGAAAGACAGTCCAAGTCATCACCACACATATAGCGAATTGTGACTAAAAGGTTTTCAGGTGAAAAGACCAAGATATTTTAGCAGAAACCTTGGAAATATATTAAAATGATAAATTTCAGAAAAAAACAAAACAGCCTTAGTTAGTGATCCAAAATGGTCTTTTCTCTTTGCAAACTATTCTGAGTCTGAGAAGTTAAATGAATTTATGAATGGATACATTTATAATATTGAATAGATGGAAACAATATCTACCTAAGCTAAATAAATCAGAGCTTTGGAGGACTGAAAGATAATTTGATTTTGGCATTTCTGATGTGACTTTCCATTTGTTCTGTGAAGGGCAGAACCCCTGCTTCCCTCTGAAGAGAGCTGTGGTATGGGCTGCAAACCTCTTCCCTTTAGAAAAACCTTCTGAGCAGGAGGGGCCACTTCCTGAATATTATTTCTTCAGGTTCAAGTTGCTACTTCCCTTGTGGGGCATGGTGCAAAAGGAAACCGTGAGATATTTAATCTTTAAAGTCAAATTCAAACAATCCAACCTTAAAATAGCAGAGCTGCCTTTAAGCCGATCTGCACACAGACAGAAAGGGCATGCGTGCTGCACTTTGATCAAAAAGATGAAGAGCCTGCATGCAGGCTTCGGGAAAAGCAGCTGGGGATTTCATTGATACTTTTTATTTCTGTCTCTTCATTCTTCCTCCTCCAGACTTTTTCCCCTCCCTCCTCTCCATTTTTGGAAACCTGTTGGAACGAAACTTTTCCCTTTCCATATGACTCTTCTATAATTTGGATGTACCCTGATGAGGCTGCCAGCAGTATCCTGATACTTCTTTGTCCATGGTTGAAATCAAGCCCAGGCAATATTGCAAACACTCTCTAGAGAAAAGGCAGAGTAAGACTGTTTGAAAGTGGATGCAGCTGCCCAGGTTCAGCCTAGGGATTATAAAGGGCTTTGGTGGCACGAAGACACTGAAACTCACATACTGCATTCCCCTTAATGGTGACTGCAATGACAGGAACTGGACAGGTGGTATGATCACACATAATCTTTACCTCTGAACTAAAGTGAGAAAGAACCTTATGCAGCGTGCTTGGGCATGTTACCAATAGCTGGCAAAGTCAGCAGTCATGCTTGACAAACAGAAGATGGCTTCATGCTTGCTTGTCACAGCATGAACATTAAAAATATATCTTGTGGGCTGGGGAGATGCTCAGTGGGAAAAGCTTGATAACCTGAATAAGATTTCCTGGAACCAATGCAAAAAAACAGACAGAGGACTGCAAGCCCCTGTGGGCAAGTGCAAGGTGGAGACAATTGGCAGCTTGCCTGGCATTCACGCTGGTCTCAAACCAGGTGGCAGATGAAGACCGACATTAAGGTTGTCTTCTGACACATGCACTGTGATGTATACACTGAGGCAAACACTCTATTGAACTCACAAACACACATGAGAACAGACTTATACATGTGTATATGATACAGTTTTAGGAAATTTACCATACATCTACATATATGCATATGTAGGTATATTATATATGAATATAATATATATTAAGCTTTGGTGACTGGTGTACAGCAGGACCTGTCTCTCATTGACAGGCTGAACAGATTTGTTTTGGTTTTTACATGTTAAAGGAGTACACATTAAAGGGGCTGTCCTGTCGTGACAGCTACAATTTTTCCTGCTTCATGTGGATACTGTACAGTATCCTTAGAGAATGCTCTTGCCCTTGGTAACATTTCAAATTTAGGAGTTTCTCTAAATCCAGCTTTTCAGCTCCTGTTGACAAAACTAGAGGTTTATGTCTTCCAATAAAAATGATTGGCTAGACTTAGGTGAGAAGGCTCTACTGAATGAAGGCAGAGCTAACTAGATGAACTAGCATTACTTTCCTGAACTCTGGCCTGCCTGCCCTAGGAGTGTACCCCAGTAGCAAATAAGCTATTCTGAGCATCCTTCACCTCTATCATATTGTGTTTCTTTGCAATCAAACCTTTTGGGCCAGGGAGATGACTCCAGGGTAAAGAGATTGTAAACATGATGGATGACTTATCCTTGGTCCTCAGAATCCATGAGAAAGTCCTGGGCGGTGGTGTGTCTGTTATCTCAGCACCAGGGAAGCAGAGGCAGACATGTCTCTCTGGCTTACTGGCTGAATTGCTGGCTCCCAGACCAAGCGAGAGAGCGTCTCTCAGGAAACACAACAAATGTCACATGTGCAGTGACCCTATAGGTTGAGGCTAACCTTTGGTCACACAGACACACACATAGCTTTGCAGGGTCCTGTTGTTAGAACAATTGGCTAAAACTTCAGTATAGAATTAAATTTCCAGCTTCACTTTCCTTTGGTAAGGCTGGCTTCTCTTCCCACATCTTTCAGGAAGACAGCATACCCTTTCCTCTAACTTCAGTGCCTTTTTATTCCTTCTGTTCCTGGAACTGTTTCTACGCTGATGCTTCCCGCATCCCATGTCCTGCCCTGCTTTCATATACTAGTCCCTGCAGGCCTACCTGCCTGAAGGAATGTGGGGCAATGTAGTTGTGGAAGAACAACTTCCTTCATTCTCTCTTCCTTTCTTTTAAAAATTTCCTATCTATTCATAAACAAACAGAACACAAGCTATAATTTCTTATTATGAGTCTAAGTGGGCACAGTATTTATTTTGTCAATTTGTGGTTGCTCACTGGCATTCTGGGAGGCTGATCCCTTAAATGTATTGTTCTCAACCATTTTTTTTCCAATTAAAATTGTCCTAGCATATATTCATACCCTGTACATATTAATGGAATTTACTCTGATATTTTTATACATGCATACTGTGTGACTTAGTCATATAATCATGCTTCTTATACTCCCAGAGCCCTTTTTTGTGTGTAGGTTTGTGTGTGTGTGTGTGTGTGTGTGTGCTAATTTTGTTTTTCAACTATGAGGTATTTTACTAAAACATATCCATGTACTAAAGATTTTAGAAAGCAGGAAGGACATATGTATCACCCCACAATCCATTACCAACCAGCATTAACTATTTTCCATAACTTTTACACTTAAGACCCAGGATGGAAGAGGTATAGAAATGATCATAAGAGCTAGAAGGCTGGAAAACCTACTGAAAGATAATCTTTCCTGAAGAGGGATGGAGAAAAGGATGGAAGGATAGAGGAGGGGGGAAAGGAAAGAGAGAAAGAGAGAGAGGGGGGAGGGAGGGAGGGAGGGAGGGAGGGAGGGAGAGAGATAGAAAGAGATGTAAAATTATTCCTTTTATATACTAGAACTACATCATTTCTCTTCTCCTTTTCATTCCTTCAAATCTTCCCATATCACCCTCCTTGATTTCTTTCAAATTCATGGGTTCTGTATTGATTATTGTTACATATATTCCTAAATACACAAATGCAACCTGATTATTCTATATAATGTTACTTGTATATATTTTAGAGCTGATAATTTGGTATTGGATAACTGATAGTTTGAACATGCTTGGCCCATGGGAAGTGGCACTTAGAATGTGTTCTTATTGGGGGAGGTGTAACCTTATTAGAGGAAGTGTGTCACTGTGGAAGCAGGGCTTTGACATCTCATATATATGCTCAAGTCTGGCCAGTGTAATCCAGACTCTCCTCTTGGGTGTCTGTGGAAAACAGTCTCCTCATGTCTGCCTTCAGATCAAAGTGTAGAACTCTTCATTCTTCTGGTACCACGTCTGCCTGGACACTCATGCTTCCCACCATGATGATAATAGACTGAACCTCTAAAACTGTAAGCCAGCCCCAGTTAAACGGGTTCCTTATAAGAGCTGCCTTGGTCATGGTGTCTTCACAGCAATGAAAATCCCAATTAGATAATTTAAAAAATGACAGTGTGCTTTTCCATGGGGAAGACTATTTCCCCTGCTCTCAGTAGTCCTTAGTTGTATGTATACTTGAGACTTCTTAGTCTTGTCTCCATCCACATTAGCAGGTCCATGGTTATGCTTGCTCAGCTCTTGTTTAAGTAGTAGAAGGAGAAGAAAGAGAAGGAGGAGGAGGAGGAGGAGGAGGAGGAGGAGGAAGAGGAGGAAGAGGAGAAGAAGGAGGAGGAGGAAACAAAGAAAGAAAGAGAAAGAGAAAGAAAGAAGGAAGGAAAGAAAGAAAAGCCTTGCTTAACATGACATTGTGAGACAAAGAACCTGCAAATTTGCAGCAGAGTTAATTTTCTCTTGGCTATCTACAGCTGGGCATGCAGCTTATTCTTAAGAGTAGTTTGTTTCCCTAGTGAGATTTCCTTGGAAGAAAGTAAATTTTCATTTGCAAGTGGCTATTGATTGGAGATTGCTTCTGGTTTAGGGACGGGGGCATTTGCCCACTCATTTTAGTTCTGAGAACCCACTTAAAGGAAATGGACATAAGGAAACTTGCTCAGTAAATATTATGTCAGACTTTGATCGCAGAAAGAACATTAAAACATTCCACTGAAGATCATAACCTGAAGCGGGTCCCCCTTAAGCTGGAGAAAGTATTCCAAGTCCATTTGCCTCTCTGCTTCCTTCCATCTCCCCTAACTCTCCACATTTCATCCCCTCTTTCCTCTTTCCCCCAACCCTGCATTTGGGGTGGGGCATATATGGTCCTGCTCTGTTGCTCAGGTTGGCACAGAAGTCAAGATTCTCCTGTCTCTGTCTCCTGACTGCTGAGGTTATAAGTGTGTGCCCCAAATTAATCTCTCCTTCAGTTAAAGGGTTCAATTAAGAGACTTCTTCTAATTTCTTAAAAAAAAACTTTTAATTTCTATGGTTTTATAATTTTAGAGTAGAAATATCAACACTGGAATAAGTTATTGTATATGTAGTTCATTGAGTTAAGATTTACATAGTTTTTATATCTTTTCCATCTGCAATTAGGTAAAACTCTAACCTACCTTACTTTAACACAAATGACAACCTAAATTAAATTTCTCACCCTACCTTGTTAGCTAAGTCAATTCTGCTTAACTATATTAAAAGTGCTAAGAGATGAAACAAATGCCTGAGAGTCTGTGATACTGGTCTTTGACTGGTTGTTTGTGCTTCTCTATGGTATTGCTTTTGCATTTGCTGCCTAAGAGAGAGGGTTTGTAGTACAGTGGGCTTCAAGCCCACTCTCAGGATGGGTGCAAAGCCAACCAACCAACAAGTCTTTTCTCTGTCTTTTCTTTGACTTTTTGTAGATAAGGCTGCCCTGCCTGGCAAGGAAAGGCCCTGCAGCTGTATAGGGAACTAACCTCCCCTCCTCCACTGTGGCTTAAGCTTAGCAACTTCTCTTTCTCAGTCTCACAAACCACTTCATTATCATAATTTTGGGGATGTTGGCCAGGGGGGGAAAAATCAGTTGGTAGGCAGGAAAGGCAGTAATATGTGTATTTCTTTTCTGTCCTCTCTCCATGGAGCTTTTGAACCTGATGTGGATAGTGAATTCTAAGACACAGCTGCCCTTTTCCAAGATTGGCAGTCTTGGAGGTTGGGGAGGAGGCTAAAACTAAGCAGTGTTTGCATTTGCTAATTATAATAAAAAGGCTATTAGGAGCAGAATGATTAATCAGTCACTGCAGATGTCAATTATAGCTCAGACACTTAGATGTTTATGTGTGCGGGTGTGTGTGTGTGTGTGTGTGTGTCTGTGTGTGTGTGATACATTAAGCACTGGTTGTGACTGGCACTGCAGCTCACTCCCACAGTGTGAATGGAAACCAAATTAATTCTTTCTCTCTAAATGTGCTTTGTGAAATTATAAAGTACTATGTAAATAAATTGGTGTTATTTCTAATGCTCAAAGCTATGTCTTAGGCTTGATGAATATTTATTATTAACTCATAAACTACAATTGTAATTAATTTTATGAAATTGACATACTCTAGGGATGTATCAATTCTAGCTTATCTGTTAAACCAGGTGTATGTTTTGTGAAGTAATTTTATATTAGTGATATTCATTATTCCATGGTTTGTTAGGTTGGTAGGTTGAAATTAGCATGCTTGAAAATCATTAAGGATAGATGCCTCCCTCACAATTAACTTTGAACCCCTTCTCCTTTTGTTCATCCTAGTACACTAATTTGAAGGGAGAAGAAAATATTATATTTCTCTCTTTAAGATTTAAAATACTAATGTGAGGGTGATAGTAAAACACCCGTGACATGGAAATTGGGGGAGGCGAGTTTAAAGGTTTGCACAAAGGTAGAATAGATAAGACATGAGGGTGGGTAGGTTAACCAAAACCAAGGATTTGACTATGATTTATGGAAACCCACTTGTTTTTAAGCTAATTAAAAAACATAATTGAAACATGAAAAGGAGCTTAAGCAGAAAACTCCTGCATGAGTGGACAATGCTGCTCCCAGAAATCGTGGGTTAGCAACTGAAAATCTTAGAGCCAGGTATAGGATAACTCCCTATATTCAGGTGTCCCTCAGCAACACTCAAAACAACACAGACTATTGCCATTACTCTAGCTTGCCCATCATAACTAGATGGTAAGATCTTATAGCTAAAGATATCACATACTTTGCTTGCAAGATGTAGATGAATCAATCTTTAAATGACTTGGCAGTTCTTTCTTTTACTGGCTAGCTTTCATAATACCAAAAGGGGCTATGTAGGCTGTAAGGGGGAAAAAGTTATCAGTTGTCTTGCCCAGTCCTAGACACTGCATCTTACAATAGCAACTGCTAGGCAAGATGGTCCCACTGGGAAAATAGTGGCATTGTCATTATAGGTACAACCAACTACTTTCTGATTGGATTTGATAGCTGTTCTTAAGGGGAGATTTCATATTTCTTTTACTGTAAATCTGGTCAGAAGCACAGATCTGGGAAGGTAATAGGCCATTTCAGGGAGAGGAATGTATTATTAATATTTTTGCCAAATGTTTGTATTATTAAACTACCTTCTAAATTTTTATGTATATGCCTATAAATTTGTGTTGTTCTTAGCCTTCATTAGAGATTATCTTTTTCTTTCTTTCTTTTGTTTCTTTCTTCCAATGGATAGTGGTTGATGCAAGCAGACTCATAACTGGTATTAGGATTCAGACCCTGGACAAAGGGTTGAAGTGCGTATTTAACATACAAAAGTGGACTTGGCCTCCAGGTTCTCCCAGCATCCCTCAGTCCCTACCTGTAACTGGCATGGCTGATATTCCTTGCTATCTGCCCTGAACTTTCTAGCCCATGGGCTGGGCTTCCCCTCCTCCAGGAACTTTTTCCTATATAATCCAGACATTTTGATCTCTCTTTCTCCCTTTCCCTTCATTTTCTCTCTCCCTGCATGAACATGCTCTTTCTCCCCCTTAAATTAATGCCGTCTCCTTTATCTCCTTCCCTGTGGCAACTTCCCTAGTCTCCATCTTGGGACCAATGAACCCACCTGAGAGCAGCTTTCCAATAAATCTGCCTTTATATACTTTAATTAGTCTTGAATTGGCTCATTTTATCAGCAGAGAATAATGTATCACAAAGTGCTAGGAATAAGTGACTGTGAGGATTTAGCCATAGATGAGCTATCTGTATCATCTTCCTTTACCCGAGTTTCAGGAGACATAACAGAAGAGTAGGCAGAAAATATGAGAGAGCTGTAGGGTGTTGGGGATGAAGCTATGAAAATTTGTCTTCTGGTTGTGAGATGGCTGGTCCACATACAAACGCACGGCATTTGTGGTTACATTAACAACACCACCAGATCAAATTGGCTGATTCTCTAACAGGGGTGGGAGAGGGATGCAAGAGAATTCACCTCTAAAGAAGGAGGTATTTAAAGTTGATGGTTGCTGGGGGAGGGTGAGTCATTTTTCTTTCACAGGTGGCTACTAGTAAGTTGCTTATACTCCAGTAGATGACCCTAAACCTATTCACAATAGGTAACACTACTTGGATTCAGTGGGTTATTGGTGGAAAGGAAACAGGATATAATGTTGTTAGGGAGATGTGTGCGAGAGGTCTAGAGGAAGTTGAAGGGGGTAAAGATATCAAAATACATTCTACACATGAATGATGCTTTCAAAAAATAAGTACATACTATATTTGAAAAAAAGATTTAACATACTATCTAAAAGGGAAAAAGGCAAAGGCAGCAGGCTTTGCTGAAGCCTGCTGAAGGGAGGCTGTTTTCTAGTATTAAAATATGGTTATTTTTATAGATTTATTTTATTTTTAATTCTTTTAGATCTAAAAATGTCATCTGAATTATATTTCTAGACTTGGGTGATAAATGGCTTTTTGATAAAGAAAAAAAATCTAGTGTTTCCTTTCTTAAGAGTTATTCTAAACTGTCTTGTCAGACACCTGGACAGAAAACCATCCCTCAGGAAACCTGTCTATTCTAGAAGTTTAAGAAGCAATATACCATCTCCTCTAACATGTAGTTGGCATTATGGTTATTTTTTGCCAAAATCCTCTTTCACCCCTTGGGGTATACTATTTTGTTTCAGATGCTATTTGTCTCCTATACTAGCTGTGTGGGGCTCATGTGAATTTACCCAGTGTGGAGAAGCTGAGAGAGCCAGAGTAAGATTCTAGTCCCAGTTCATAAACTGTTTGGATATGATATTCACTTACTTAACCTTTCTTTTTTTCTTTTTTATTATATTTTAAATTCTATATACATTTCAGATTTTATCCCCTTCCCCCATTCTCCCCACCACCCAGGAACCCTCTATCCCATCCCCCTTTCTATGAGGATATGCCCTCATCTATCCCCCCACTCCCACCTCCTCACCCTCTAATCCCCCCCCAACCCCCCGCATCCAGTGTTCAGCCTTCATGGGACCAAGGATCTCCTCTCCCACCTATGCCCGACAAGGCCATCGCCCCCTACATATACAGATGGAGTCATGGGTCCCTTCCTATGTGCTCCCAGGCTGGTGGTTTAGAACCTGGGGAGCTCTGGTTGGTTGGTATTGTTGCTCTCTTCATGGGGCCACAAACCCTCTCAGCTCCTTCAGTCTTTTCTCTAACTCCTCCATTGGGAACCCCTTGATCAGATCAATGGTTAGTTGTGAGCATCTGCCTCTGAATATGTCAGACTCTGGCAGACCTCTAAGGAGACAGCTATATCAGGCTCCTGTCAGCATGCACTTCCTGACATCCACATCAGTGTCTACCATTGCTGACTGCACCTGGGATGGATACTCAGGTGAAATGGTCTCTGGACCATTATGTCCTACACTTTGTCTCCATATTTGCTCCCATGCTCATGGATTGGCAGGATTAATTTAGTAAAAACGGCCATCTTGCCAAAAGCAATCTACAGATTCAATGCAATCCCCATCAAAATTCCAAATCACTTCTTCATAGAGATAGAAAGAGCAATTTGCAAATTTATTTGGAATAACAAAAAACCCAGGATAGAGAGAACTATTCTCAACAATAAACAACTTCTGGGGAAATCACCATCCCTGACCTGAAACTGTACTACAGAGCAATAGTGATAAAAACTGCATGGTATTGGTACAGATACAGGCAGGAAGATCAATGGAATGGAATTGAAGATTCAGAAATGAACCCACACACCTATGATCACTTGATCTTTGACAAAGGAGCTAAAACCATCCAGTGGAAAAAGGACAGCATTTTCAGCAAATGGTGCTGGTTCAACTGGAGGTCAGCATGGAGAAGAATGCAAATCAATCCACTCTTATCCCCTTGTACAAAGCTCAAGTCCAAGTGGATAAAGGACTTTAACATTAAACCAGATACACTGAAATTAATAGAAGAGAAGGTGGGGAAGACCCTCAAATACCTAGGCACAGAGGAAAAATTTCTGAAGAGAACACCAATGGCCTATGTTCTAAGATCAAGAATTGACAAATGGGACCTCATAAAATCGCAAAGCTTCTGTAAGGCAAAGGGCATTGTCAATAAGACAAAATGGCAACCAACAGATTGGGGAACAGAGCTAAACAAAGAATTCTCAACAGAGGAAACTCGAATGGCTGAGAAGCACCTAAAGAAATGCTCAACATCCTTAGTCATCAGGGAAATGCAAATCAAAACAACCCTGAGATTCCACCTTATACCAGTCAGAATGACTAAGATCAAAAACTCAGGTGATGGTAGATTCTGGTGAGGATATGGAGAAAGAGGTACACTCCTCCATTGTTGATGGGATTCCAAGATGGTGCAAACACTCTGGAAATCAGTCTAGCTGTTCCTCAGAAAATTGGACATAGCATTACCTGAGGACCCAGCTATACCACTCCTGGGTATATACCCAGAAGATGCTCCAACATATAACAAGGACATATGCTCCACTATGTTCATAGCAGCGTCATTTATAATAGCCAGAAGCTAGAAAGAACCCAGATGTCCTTCAACAGAGGAATGGATACAGAAAATGTACATTTATACAATGGAGTATCACTCAGCTATTAAAAATAATGAATTGGAGAAACTCTTAGGTAAAAGGATGGAAGTAGAAAATATCATCCTGAGTGAGGTAACCCAATCACAAAAGAACACATATGATATTTATTCACTGATAAGCGGATATTACCCCAATAGCTTGAAATAGCCAAAATGCAACTCACAGACCACATGAAGCTCATGAAGAAGGAAGACCAAGTGTGGATGCCTCAGTCCTACTTATTTAACCTTTCTAAATACTGCCTGCTGTTATTCCCTTCCAGCTAGGCAACCAATGCACATTATAGTGCTATCTTAGACCTGATTGTAGCAATCTAAGTATCAAAAGAATATTGGGTTCATAGAGTGAAGTCCAGTTCTTCACAGAAGAGGCCTTGTAACAGCACTGCCACGAGGAAAGTGTGAATACAGTAGTAGTATTTTGAGAAGGCTTCTGGGAGAACAAGTCCATTACAACATGGAGGGGATAATTATTCCTTCTATCTCATGAGTGTGTTTTCAGGTCAATCAGTTTTCCTGTGAGGTTGTGTCCTGGTAAATGATTGACAGACCTAGGTGGATGAACTTAAGGTGTTTTTTTCTTTTTTTGTTAGATTTATTTATTGTGTACATATGAGTGTTTTTCATGAATGTATATACGTTTAACACATCTAGGCCTGGTCTCTGTGGAGATCAGAAGGCAGCCTCTGAAACTGGAGTTATAAATGGTTGTAAGCTACCATTTACTGGGTACTGGGAACCAAATCTGGATCCTCGGTAACTGGTGCTCTTAAACACTAAACCATCTCTCTAGCCCTTGGATTAACTCTTAATGGAGCAGACCATAGTATGTAATACTCTAATCTTGGGAACATACCAGAATGCCACATTTCCCCAAGGGGCTAAAAGTACTCCATTCTTTTTACTAGAACTAAGAAAGGGTAGTTGTATGCATTTTCCTTTCTAGCATTACTAAGGAAACAGGTCCAAAACATCAAGAAGGAGGGATCTCTGCTCAGGGGAAGACTTCTATCTAGAAAGCTAACATTGTTGCTGTCAGTTAAACCATATTTGGATTTCTCTCTACTGGATATAGTCAACATTACTTCCAAAATAATACAGCACATTGACAACAATACTTCAACTGTGGCAAATATTCAGATTTGAAAGTATGTCTGAAGGTTGAAAAATCTAAATTATCAGTCAGATTCAAATTTGGCAAATAAAACCAGTAATTTCATCAGTATTAGCATAGAACTTAAAAATACTAGTGTGTATATGTGTGTGTGTGTGTGTGTGTGTGTGTGTGTGTGTATCATATGTGTGTGTGTCATATGTGTGTGTGTATCATGTGTGTGTGTATCATATGTGTGTGTATCATGTGTGTGTGTATCATATGTGTGTATCATGTGTGTGTGTATCATATGTGTGTGTATCATATGTGTGTGTATCATATGTGTGTGTGCATCATGTGTGTGTGTGTATCATATGTGTGTGTATCATATGTGTGTGTGTATCATATATGTGTGTGTGTGTATCATATGTGTGTGTGTATGTGATGTAAATATAAGTATAAATCTGCTCTAAAGTCAGCTTTAAAAATGAAGGCTTAAAAACTATTTTGACCCTGTTTTACAAACCGAAGGCTAAGTAGCTGGGATATGCTATGCCATATGCACATGAGTGGAAAGAGCTTCATCATAGAATGTAGGACATGAGTATCAGGCATATGAGTCTCTTGTGATCCCAAGAAGCTGTGAACAAAGTTCTGTTTGCTGACTCTGCATGGGAGTGTCTCTGGCTCCCCTTTGGGTTGTGAGATTCCTACAGACAGCTATCCTGGTTCTTGGGAAGTGAAACAGTATCTTTTAGTAGTAACCTCATAATATATGCTAATTTAAATAACAAATTTTTGCTATTTCCATAATTTGATACGATGGAATAATGTCACATTAAAGAGGACCTTCATAGGGCTACAGAAGTAGCTGTCTGTAAGCTGCTTGTCATGCATTGTGGTTTGAATGAGAATGGTCCTTATAGGCGCTTATGTTTGAACACCTGGTCCCTAGTTAGAGGAACAATTTGAGAAGGATTAAAAGGTTTATAGCCTTGTTGGAGGAGGTGTTTCCCTGGAGGTGAATATTGAGGTTTCAAGCCCAGTCCAGGCCAAAGGTCTTTCTGTCTTTGTCCCTGTCTCTGTCTGTCTCTGTCACTGTCTTTCTCTCTCTGTCTCTCTGTCTCTCTGTCTCTATCATCTCTGTCTCTATCATCTCTGTCTCTCTGTCTCTCTCTCTCTGTCTCTCTCTCTCTCTCTCTCTCTCTCTCTGTCTTTCTCTCTTTTTCTCTTTGCCTGCTTCCTGAGGATCAGGAGGTGAAACTCGCATCTGTTTACCACTCATGAAGTTATAGGACCTGGGAGAATGGAGCCAATGAATGAGGTGAACTAACATCTCATGCAACTTTATTCAGAGCATCAGACAATAGTTAACTTTATTCAGAGCATCAGACAGTTTACACTCTGATGGTTAAGAAGAGTCATCTAACTAAAGTGTACAATCACCAGGACAAACTGCACATGGCAGACAAGTCACATGTGGCAAAACACACACACAAAAACACACAGAGACAGAGACACAGAGAGACAGAAAAACACAGAGAAAAAGATATAGGCACACATACAACACACACACACACACACACACACACACACACACAGACAGAGAGAGAGAGAGAGAGGACTTCAAAATGACACAATATGAAATGCCATGATACAACATGCCATCTCGGCCTTTATCCTATCCCACAGCCTTCCCAGGATACTCTCCTAAATGTATTTCATAAAGGCTGTGTTGATTCTTTGTTGTCATGTACATTTACATGCCTGTACATCTCCATGCCTAGAGGACCTTTTCTCATTTGTCCTTTCCTTAGATATAGCATTGTCTATCTTGCTTACTTTCTTTCTTGCTCCTGTAATACCTTGACAAAAGCCAACGTAAGGGCAAAGTGTTTCCTCTCAAAGTTCCAGGTTACAGTCTATCTTGGTGAGGACATCGAGGTGGCTTGAAGCAGCTGCTTCTATTAAGTCCTTTGTAGAAGAGAGCAGTGCATTCATGCTAGTGCTCTGCTTGCCCTTTACACACACACACACACACACACACACACACACACATACACACACACACACACATATGTCTGTATTAAGATAGAGTTTCCCATATCAATAAGTGTAGTCAAGACCCTCCAAGCTTTCTCATAGGCCAGCCTACTCTAGACAACCTTCTACTGACTCCTTTCCAAGCTGATTTCAGATTCTGTACCTTGATAATTGAAATTAACTATCTCATCTTGGTGTTTTTCCTCCCCATGAAAACAGGGCCTTTTACTTCTTCCAATGGTATTTGGCAAAGCCCACTTTCACCATCTTCCCCTGGGCTCTCATTCCATGACTATTACAAAATGAAAGACAAGACAGAAAGGTCACAAACAACGCCTTCCTAAGAGGTCGGTGGGACACAGAGTCTCCATTTTAAGGACACACTGTCATGAAAATCTAGAGAGAAATAAAGTGTGGGTTTATTTTATTTTTATTTTTCCTGAGTGAGGTGGCTAATCCATTGTGTTGTTTTCTGATGCACAGATGGAAACTTATCATGCAGATGAGTCTCTGAAGTAAATAATTTTTGTTTAAACTGTGCCTTAGGAACTTCAAGGGAATACAGAACAGGATTTCTTTAATGATCCGGCCATATTCTACTGCTGATTGCCAAGCCCGAAAAAATGTTTGGCAGAGTGTTTGGCTTCTGAGGCTTGGATACCTTCCAACTAATCTGCTTTGGAATTCTGAAATATAAATAAACGAGTTCCAGTACAACTTTTTGAATTTTGAACTGTCAGGCTTTCATTTCCCTTCTTGCCTGCTTTCTGAGTATTTTGATACAGAAATACCAGTCAAGCAGAAAGAAGAAAATTAATGGATGTTTTCAGAGGTTATTAATGGCCATGGCTTTGAAGAACAGAATGTAAGTGAGTGTTTTAAAACTTCATGTGTCTTCCTAGTGAGTGACCTGTGTGTGGAGTTTCCAGAAAGGTTTCTCTGAATTTGATTTAGGAGAGGAAGAGGAAAGTGTCCCTTGCTGCTTTGATCTTGCTAGAAGCAATATTCTGAATGGCTCTTTGATATACATGACATACTCAGCTTTGTTTTACTCTCTTATCTGGTAGCCCAAGTATTTTTTTTTAAATCCTTCAGCATTCTACCAAGATGTGTTTGCCCAAGGAATGATTAAAGACAAAATCAAACATTCACGAGGAAGATGACTTTGTAAGCATGTCACCTCTAAGGTTGTATACTCCCTTCATCAATCTTCTGTCACTGCTAAACATTTGAGCTGGTTCTTGGAGAGTTTTGAGGGAACATAATTTTATTTTAATTAAAGAGGAGTTAAGTGGAAAAACCTCCTGCAATCATTTGATGAATACACACACACAGAGACAAATCTACACACGTTCACACATACAAGACATATGTGATGGCTAATATTGATTGAATGGATCTATTATCACCTAACAGGTACATCTCTGAGTCTAACCAGAGGGAATTTCTAGATTGTGTTAATGGAGGTGGGACTATGCTCCAAGAATGCGGCACCACTGTTTCATAAGCTAGAATTTGAGAATGAGTATAAAGGAGAATTTGAGCTGGGCACCAACTTTCACCTTGGTTTGCTAATTGCAGATGCAATGTGAGCAGCTGCCTCTCACTCCTGTTTCCATGATTGCCAATACCATGGTGGTCTGGACCTCAGAGTCTAAACCAAAGTAAAATCATGTTTCCTTCGGCTGTCTTTTTAAAGTTAGCACAGAGCAAAGTAATATATACTACAGGTGATCTTACTTGCAGGAATAATCAGAAAAGCAAGTGGCTATAGAATGCTTTTGTATCTAGAGCTCTATTGCTCATGTCTTTGGAGGGTGGGGTAAACTCCAAAGTATTCCAAAGAGTAGATAGAGAAAGGCAACACTATTACCTTTTTCTCTGATGATTACCCAAAATTTACACTATGAGTATAGCCATGGATACGATGTGCTCTTCAGTAAGACTGTGTCAACTTCAAGTTTTTTTCAGTGTTTCAGGTACAGTAAAATTTTATTTACTTTTAGTGCCAGTTTGAAGAAAGGAGACCAGTGGTTTCTGGAGTATAATGGAATGTAGTAAGATTTAAATCATTTTCCTCATGCCACTAAAGTTTTGGATCTTATTTTTTACTTAAATCTTTATTTTTTTTCCAGGGCCTGGAAAATAGCTTATAAATAAAAGATTCACCATGCAAACATGAAGATCTGAGTTATGACCCTAAAAATCAACATAAAATAATTAGCTTTAAATGTACACTTGACATAACAGAGAACTCATCTGGGAAGAGAATTTCAATGAGGCTTGTTTAAGTTGGATTGTTCTGTGGGTATTTCTGTGGGGACTGGTCTTAATAAAGTTAATTGGTATGAGAGGCACCATTTTCTAGATAAAAAGTTCTGAATTGAATAAGAATTTTAAAAAATCAAGGAAAGCACATGCGCAATTCACTTCTTTCTGCTCTTGACTGTGTATGTGATGTGCCCAATAAGCTTCCAGCTGTGTAACTTCCAGCCATGATAGACTGTAACCTGGAATTGTGCACTTATTATATGTTTAACCCTTTCTCCCATAAGTTTCTTGTTGTCCAGAGCTTTAATCACAGCAACTGAAATGAAGCTAGGACATGGGATGTGATGGTGCAAGCTTGTAATTCTGTGCATGGGAGGTCAAAATCCCAAGGAGTCCTATCTCTAAGATCCAATGACCAGCTAGCCTAACCTATTCAGTGAGTTCCAGGGCAGTGAGAGATTTTGTTTTTAAAACAAGATGGAAAAATACCTGGGGTTTATAACTGACCAATAAACTGGTTGATCCACCAGTAAGCAAGTCTCTCCTTTATAAACAGTTTGGTCAAGACTTTATGACCTCATTTTTCTTGTGTACTCACTCTTTGAAGATCTTGAGAGATAAGGACACAGAAATCAGAGAGATTAAGTAACTTGAGAAGGTCACACAGCTCATGTTCACTTCAGCCTCAACTGTAAACTACATCTTATTTACTTCAAAGTCCTTCATTCTTTTTCATGCTTCTTTGTCAGAAGAGAACAGTGAGGAAAGGGGATGGATTCAGAAAGCGTATATGAGGATTTCCGGGCTAGTGAACAAAGTCTGACACATGTGGTAGCTTAGTGTACTGTAGTTTCAAAACTCAGGAAGTTGATAGAACAAAGCCAAAGATAAAACCAAACAAAATCAGAAACAAACCAACAAAAATAATGATTCTGATTCTGACTTAATGTCCCTGCTCTTCCCCCTTCACAGATTAGCTCAGAAGTTTGGGGTATGTTCATGTCATTTAGGTATAATTTAAATTATTGACCACAGTTATTGTTTCAGCCTCTTAGGTTATCATACTCAAATTTATTTAAAAATTTTAAAATAATTTTGTTTTGTTGTGTATGTATGAAGATGTGTGTGCTGGGTAAGGCCTGCGTGCTGGGAGGTTCAGGTATTTCTCAGTGGAGCCAGGTTTTTCCTTACAGCTTTACGTGGGTTCTGGGTATCAAATGCAAATGGCCAGGTTAGTCTGGACAGCACCTTGACCTGTGAACATTCTCTCTGGCTTTCAAATTCCCTTTTTATTTCACATTATTGATCTAATCCCCACATGTATGTGTAATATTTAGAGATTTCAAGTAAAATGAAAACAAGAGGGCATTGGCATGTGTGTGTGCATGCACTTGTACATACAGGTGACAGTTGCTTAAAGGTGTGGCTGCCTCTGATTAATGTGCTATTCAGTGATCACATCATTGTGAGGGCTTCATGGAGAACACTTTACACAGACCCATATGGTTCCCAAAATTTCTGAAAGTCCCTGCCCTCCAGTTGGCTTTGATTGGTAAATAAAGTTGCCAGAGGCTAATGGCTGGGCAGGGAGAAAGAGGCAGGACTTTTAGGATTTCCCAGGCAAGAGACACAAAAGGGGAAAGCAGAATCATCATGCCAGAAAAGTAATAAGATACAGGCTTGAGGCTGCAGAAGAGAAAGCATACAGTCATATAAGAGCCATGGAAGAGTGGCCTTAGCCTTTCACTCTACCCACCATTGGGTCTAGTGTAGGAAAGATGGAATATAAATTTTAGTAATAATTCAGGGGTATGGAGGAGGTGTTAGCCATGTAGAAGTTTGGGAATGGCCCAACCATTGAGCTCATTAGGACATATTAAATATAAGGATGCATGTATGCCTTTCATTTGAGAATCCAAAGCATTGGGGCAAGTAGCAAGGAAGTTGCATGGCTGCTGCCTCCAGCAGGGTATTAGAATGGATTAATCAACTACAGCTACAGTTTTGTATGTATGGAGGAGACACTGTGAATTTTTGGGAAACATCATAGATTCTGAGGGAGTCCCTAGTTTTACCAACTGACTTTGCTGGAAAGGAAGAAGAATCATGACATTTGCTGGAAACAGTCTTTAGCATGCTATATTCGAACTGTATGTAATGCTATTTTTAAATACGGAGATGTAACTAACTGAAAAAATAATATCAGTGTTTAAGGATTTGAAAAAGTGGATGCTAGCAAGAGAGACTGACTCACCCTTTTTACAAAGAAGACACAGAGGCTGTGGTGTAATGACTAATAAGGCCATAACTAAAGCACCTACTACTGGTGTTTGTTGGGTGACATAATGGAGTTAATAATCAACTAATTGCACTACCAAAGATGGAAAAAACTATTTTGAAGAATAGGAAGATGGCTTAAGGACCTGGGTTTGAATTTCTCAATCTCATGGTTTCTGTTGTTTTGTTTTGTTTTGTTTTTCAAGGCATAGCTGTGTGTGTCTATAACCTCAGTGTTTGGAGGTAAAGGCAGGCAAATGTTTGAAGTCAGCCTAGCCAAAACAGTGACCCTTGTGTTCAGTGAGAGAACTTGTCTCAAGGGAGTAGACTGAAGAGTAATAGAGAAGTGCAATCAATATTCATGGTGTACACACACACACACACACACACACACACACACACACACCACACACACTCCAAAAGAAATAAAGAAAAAATTTTTCATGTAAAGTATGATTTAGTGAATCTGATTTTTCATAAAGCATGTTACCCTCCTTCAGTGTGGCTATCTGGTTCTCAGTAGGAAATCCTAATACAATGATTACAGGATCTAATACTTCAAAAGTTATACACTTTCCTTTTCTTTATCATATTTACTTATTTTGTGCTTGTGTGTATATGTGTGTCCACATGCGTGTCAGAGTGCCCTTGGGAAGGTCAGAGGACAACTTTCAGGAATTTTGTTCTTGTTTCCACCATGTGGATCTAAGAGAACCGACTGAGGTCAGGCTTGGCAGCAAGTTCTTTTACCTGCTGAGTCTTCTCTTCAGACCCTTATTCACTTTAAAGGAAAACTAGTTCACACATTCTAAATTGACTCACATATAGACAATTAATGTGTTACAAAGTAACAATGCTTAATATCTACAGGAATGGTTAGATTTCTTTCTTTCTTTCTTTCCTTCTTTCTTTCTTTCTTTCTTTCTTTCTTTCTTTCTTTCTTTCTTTTTCAGCAATAATTCTGTTACACTTTTCCAATAGTAAAATAACTTAGAAATCCAGGAGATGTCATAATTGGAGCTGTACCCTTTAAACTGGCTCTATATCTAACATAGTATAGAAATCCATTTTAGTAAGACATATCTTTGAAAATAAAAATGAAGACTCTTTAATCATGTCCAATACAAAGTTAAAATTCTGTTGTCTATGTTTTTAACTGTTTTCATAACATTTGGCAGAAATTATATACAATATTTTTACATGAAGAGTCATCAGAAAAATTTACATACATATAAAAGGTTGGTTAAGGGCAGCCCAGTCCTGTGAGTTACTTTTGTCCCAATTATAGTTCACTAAGAACAATGTTTACATTGCTCAATTATGTGAGGCTGAGGAAAGACTAAGATGTAGGCCTGAAGATGCAGATAACTAGATGTTGGGGCAAGCAGCACCTCAAGAGCATCATTCTTAAATATGGCCCAAGACAATCATCACTGTGAATTTTAGGCCATAATGTAGGTAATCCCGTTACAAAGATACCTTTATACCTAGCAGAGTCTCAAATTTTAATTCAGTCCCAGAGTCAAGATTACCCTACTCTCTTGTAAAAAATTCCCATAATTTTTGAAAACTAACGGTTCATTTCATGCAAATTTGATTTTATATTTATCTATAGTACTCTATAGCCCAGAAGAAAATCAATTTAATCTGGCTTGTCTTTATTCAGCAAGAGATAATTTATCAGAGATATTTGTGTCAGAAGAATGACAAGTTCAAATCCACAAAAGTAATTTGACTTTGTGATCATTTAATTGTGAAATTGTTTACTTCCCAGAAAAAAATGTTAGTTGATAGAATTGCATTCTGTTTTCCAACTTGTAGTAACCACTCCACTTTGAGGGACTGGTGCACAGGTTTGCTCCAAATTTTGAGGTCCCTGAGATCTACACTTATCTCTAGCTATCTGCATCAGACCTGGGCCCTCATCAATATCGTTGACTCCATGAAGTTCAAGTCTTAGTGAAGAAGGAAAAAGAAAAAGGCGATTTGAGGGTCCAGCACATTATCCTCCACAACAACAAATAAATCCCTGCACTGCAGCGATAAAACCTCAGTGGGTTTAGGTTGGCAATATTCAAATGCAGATCCACAGGGCCAACTTTCAGATTCTGAAATACAACCGTCACAAGGAGTCTCAAAAAAGCTCATGGGAACTGGTTTGTTCTATGGTACTGTGTCAGTCTTTGAAGTGAACCTGAATTGTATACTGACAAATGCAGGTAAGGCAGTGTCTGGTCACTGGGAGAGATGGACTAGGGCAGCTAACAGCACATCCACAAAGGCTCAGCACCTCTGCCTGGAATGAGATGTATATCTCTGTTCAGTAGCTTCATCTATGGCCATCATTCTGCTTTCCTTCTCCTGCTGTATAGTAAGGCTTCTATTTCATATCACTAGTCACATCATATATTAAAAATTGCTTTAAATTCTTTTAGACTATCCATGAGAATGTTTCCTAGAGCTTTCTGCCTATAGTTTGAATAATAATTGTTCCTATAGGCTCATATATTTGAATTCTTAGTCTCCATGGAGTAGAACTATTTGAGAGGATTAGAAGGATTAGGAATGTTGCCTTCTTGAAGAAAGTATTGCTGGGGGTGGACTTTGAGATTGCAAAGGCCTATACCAGGCCTAGTCTCTTTCTCTTTGTCTACCTGTTTCTTGTGCATCAGGATCTCAGCTTCTGTCTGCCTGCCTGATGCCATGCTTTCTGACATGATAATAATGGATTAATCCTCAAAGACTGTAAACAAGTGCCCAATTATATATTTTCTATTATAAGAATTCCTTTGGCCATGGGGTTTCTTCACAGTAACAGGACAATAATGAAGATATTGGCCCACTTTTTGACTATGAAATGTATAAAGCTTCAAGCAGATGTTCCGTGCACAGAGACAGCAAATGGAGTAGCTTATTACCATAACAAGAGCCACTTCTTCAGCTCTATAGACACCAGGATATCTTAAGGAGTGTTCTTGATCACTGCATATGCTATGAGGTTTACTACTTCTCTATTCCCAATCCAGGGAAATAAATTTCTGGTCCTCATGACTCTGGCTGTCTTCATCTAGAATTTGGCTTCTTCATCTAGAATTTGGCTGTTTCACTGTGATTACTTTCTGAGATTTGAGAGGCCATCTATGTCTTAAAATACATGTTCAACCACCCAAAAAAGTGTTTCAACCACAAGCCCTGAGCTATTCTTTGAGCATAAAGAGTTAAGTCATGCTTAGCACAGAAGGATTCACTGAATTTCTTCTCTGGCTTTGGAGTAGTATTGCGGCATCTTTCACCACTGTTCATTGATAGAATAAGTAAAGGATATATTCTTGCTTCATGATTATACGTAATACAAAACTCATGCCCCTTGAGATGTGGGTGAGAGTATATATAATGGGCAAACAAACAAGAAATAAGCTTGAGATTGTGGATTAGAATCTGAATCTTGTTCATATAAAACTTCTGTCACCATCCCCACTGGGCCCTTAAATATGTGTGTGTGTGTGTGTGTGAGAGAGAGAGAGAGAGAGAGAGAGAGAGAGAGAGAGATAGAGACAGAGAGACAGAGAGACAGAGAGACAGAGAGACAGAGAGACAGAGAGCGCACATGTGCACTGAACTACAGATGCCCTCAGAGGACAGAAGCAGACATCAGATGGAGTTATGGTTGACTGTGAGTCACCTAATGTGGGTCCTGCGATCTAGATTCCAGTCTTCTTCAAGAGCAGTCTGTTTTTAACCTATGAGTCATCTCTTCAACCCTAACAATTAGTTTTCAAGCCATTTTCCCTTCATGTTATCACTTACTACTAATTGCAAATACTTTCAAGCTTACCTCTCCACTTTGTCATAAAAAAAATTTTACTTGAAAAGGACAATTCAGTTTAGTTGAAAATAAACAAGAACATGTTCCTTCTACCAAAGAAACTTTTAGCATGTAGGGGAGACAAACACAGTCCCATTGTGAGTAAGAACAATCTGTGATAAGTGATATATTTTAAGCTTAGAATACATAGATTAAAAAAAAGAGACATCCATTTCTGTGGAGAATAGATTAGGGACCTCTTGGTGGAAAATATGAGGCATTAAGACCAAATGGTTCTGAGTAGCTTAGGTAAAATAATGAAATAAAGACACTGTCCTAGTGAAGATGCCATTGGTTTACTCAGGTGAACTGGGAGGCTACAGTGAAAAAGAACAGATGACTTTTGGTTCTCCTGAATGTGGTAATTACACAAAGAGAACATGTGCTTCCAGTGGTGATGGACGGTGGACTGGGGACAGGAAGAGTGAGGAACAGAAAGAGGTTAAAAAATGGCTAGAGCAGGCATCTTATTTTACATGGGATGTCATTTCTGTGATGAAGAATATCTCTAAGCTTCCATTGCTAGCCGTGTTTCCTCCATAGCCTTCTGTAGCGCTCTCCAAACCATTGCACGAATACCAAGATCTGTGACATCTTTCCTGGCACTACAGGAGATTCTCCAGTTTCTCCTGGGATTGAGTAATATCAGGGAATAGAACACATCTAGATATTGAAGTTTTTATGAGATATTTTCTAATAAAAATAGTTTTCCAAGCATGTTGTCAGAGTGACCTAAGAATCATTGAATTAGAATTTCAGTCCATAATATGGTGGCCCTATGGGCCATCCCAGTCCCTTGGTGTTGGAATCCAAATCCAATATATGAATAGGGTAGATTGAAACCCTCAGCAAGGTGGTGCAGTCTCTCTGGTGAGACATGGGTTAGTTAGGGACATTTTTTGAGTATTACAAATGATACAGTTTCCTTAGAATTATGATATTGGGTGATTTGAATTAGGCTGTCTCCCATGGGCTCATGTAGTTGAATACTTGGTTTCTAGCTTTGTGGTGCTGGTTAGGGAGCTTTAGGTGTGGCCTTGTTGGAGGAGGTATGACACTGGAGGCAGGCTTTGAGAGTTTAGAGACTCAAGCCCATTCCAGTTTGCCTATCTGCTTCCAGTTAGTGCTTCCAGATGTGAGCCCAGATGTGAGCTTGCAGTTTTCTTTCCTGCTGCAAGGTCTGCTCTTGCTTCCGGGACTGCTTCAGTCTGCCATTATGGACTCTTATAACACTGAAATCACAAATCCAAATAAAAATTTCCTACTACAATTTGCTCTGGTTACAGTGTTTTATCACAGCAACAGAAAAGTGACTAATACAGATATCTAAACCATAAATCCATACCAGGCTTACCCTTGAATCTGCTATTAAAATAATCTTCTACAATATTAGGGTTAGACTTGTCTGGTAAAACACTGGCCATGTTGTGTCTTCATTTATCTGACTCCTGTACCTTCATGTACCTAACTCATTCCGTGTAACCTGCAAAAAAAGGAGCAGAGACTGAAAAGAGGGCAGGAACAGGGGGTTAGATCAAAAGCCATAATAATAATAATAATAATAATAATAATAATAATAATGAGAAAGATCAAGAACAAAGATGAATGAATCTATGGAAAAATGTATGGGCTGAAGACATAGCTCAGTTGGTTGTATCCATGATTCCTATCATGCATAATGTCCTGGGCCAAATCTCCAACACTATAAACTGTGTATGGTGGTTGTTACCTATAATCCTAGCACTTGGTAAGGTAGGAGGGTCAGAAGTTCCAGATCATCCTTGGCTATCTAGGTATAAATTCAGGACTATTTAGGCATATGTAAGATCCTATCTTAACAAAGCCAAACACATACAGCAGCAATAACAATCAACCACCCCTCCACTCCATTAAATCCAACCAAACAAGAACAACAACAACAACAGCAACAACAACAACAACAACAACAGTAACAATAACAAAAACAACAACAACATGTGTCTGAAAAAATAAATGAGTGAACTTCCAAGTCCAGCTGTGTTTATGTAGGTGATTTAGTTCTTCGGCTTTTTTTTTCCTTACTAAAAAGATCTGAAATTTATAAACTCTTAACTTTCACATAACATAAGTGGATATGTATAAAACTATTTCAGTCAAAGAAGGAATATTTTTAGCCTATGAGTAAAATCTGGCTTCTTCCCAAAGAGCGGGATTTATGAGACTCAAAAAGCTACTATAATTGACAAGAAGTTCAAAGAGTTACAATATTCACAAGGCTGTACCTGAAGGTTACGAAGACAGTAGAGCCTTGCTAGGGAAGAAGATGCTTTTGTGGAACTGCGTACAGGTTGAGCAGGGAACTTAATGGATACAGCTTTCATGATTCATCCTCTATAGTGACCTTGAGTCACCCATGTATCTAGAATACCTGAGAGCAATTCACTGATTTGCTAAAGTAGACATGAATGGCACAGTTTTTTTCTGGTCTGTCCTAGTTATACCTTATGTAGCTGATGGGCATTTGTTCATGTCTTTTCGAGAAAGGTCACTTAACTATTTTCAGATGAAACTTGTTGCAATTTTTATCACAGTGCTGACTCTATAATGACCCTCCAGGTTAAAAGCATTCCCACTACATATGGGGTCCCTTAAATACATAAACCATGCCTTGTGTTCACCTGTGTTTGTGCATATTCTGAGTAGTTAGCACACTAATGTTTAGAACAACATAGTAATAAGAAAGAACAGTGATTTAGTCCACACGGTCACATTGTGAAGAGGAACAGAGGTACAGCATTACTGTGCTCCCCCAAGTCCATCTTCTCAGCCCTGATATGAGGTTTGGCTTTAAGTATAAGGTCAGAGATACACATAGTTAAGCAGTCTTGATCAAGATGTGGCCCTAGCTATCATCATCACCTCAGCAGCAGTCTCTCTTACAAGGTATTCTGAAAAAAATGTTATGCTTCTGGCTGGCACCAGGCTTCAGCCTTTACCTTCTCCTAGCAAGAGACTCCTAGGGAAATTCTAAAGCCTTGGGTACCATCATCTCAGTAGGTTGATAGTAAAATCTAGGGGCATTAGTGTCCATTTAGACTATCTTAATTCATTCCTGCCAGGATGGTTACAGTGGTTCTGGCTCAAAATGTACATAGCTCAGTCTCCTCCTTTGCTTCTCCTATACATGACCACAAGTACCAACAGGGCCCCTAAGCTTGATCACAGACCATGGTTGCTATCTCAGAAACTCCATCAACTGCCAGAGAAAAACATGTAACTACCAGGGTTTTGTCTGCAGGTGTGTGTGGGGTATTCTCTTATCTGGCTGCTTCCATCAGAGATCTGTTCAGAAACAAATGTAATATAAAACTCTCACACAGCAGCATTAATGGGAGTCTTGGAATACTCCAGGCTCAAGGACCACACTTTGTGTTGTACTGAACTTGATGGCAGCTCTTGGGGTTATCAGGTCTTACAAAGGACGGAGAAAGAACAGCATGATACTTACTGGATGGTTGGTTTTGAAATAGGAAGTATTTCAAGCATAAAGAGATGAAACATCTGTGAGCAACCCAAATATCTCCAATGCGCACATTAGAACTAACATTCTATTCTTTAAGAAGCTTCACAAAGGCAGCAGACACCGCAAGGAAGCTAAATGATTCTGAATGGCTGTAGATGAAATGAGCAGTTGAACTGTGAATTGGCCTGATGGTAATGAACTAGACTTGCTCATTTCCTGCCTGCACCTTTCATGTGGTGGTTAAGGGATAAAAACCTTTTGTATGTATGGGGGAAATATCTGAGAGGTGTGACAAATTCACTTTATAGGTGATAGGCTCTATGTGTCTCTCCACAGGATACAAAGGCCTTGAGAATGTTTGCCACAAAGTTGTCATTTCCTTTTCTTACTGATTTCCGTGTGTGATTAATTTCTACTGCCAACTTGTCACAACCTGGAACATGTGAGAAGAGAGTCTTACCATTTTGAAAGATGTATTTTATTTTTTTATGTGTATGCATATGTGTGTTTGAGTGTGGGTGATGTGGATGTGAGTCCAGGTGTTCATAAAGACCAGATCCTCTTTGAGCTGAGGTTTTGAGGTGGTTGTAAGCCACCAGACTTGGGTTCTGAGAACAGAACTGTGATCCTTGCAAGTGAATGTGAGTCCTCACAAGAACAGCAAATTCTCTTAACTGCTGAGAGTCCTCTCCAGTCCCCCTGGAAGAGTGTCTAAATGAAGAATTATCTAGATGAGGTTTGCCTATGGAGATTCTCAATTGATATAGGAAGACCTAGTCCATTGTGGGCAGCACTGTTCCATCAGCAGTGGTCCTCGAACTGTGTGAGCTAGCACTTATGCAAATTAGCAGACAGCATGGGGACATTTATTTTTCTGTTCCTGACTGAAACTGATATAACACATCACATTCTTAAGCTTCTGCTTCTGAAACGTCCCTACACTGGTGAACTGTAACCAGGAATTATAGGACAAATTCTTTTGCTTTTAGCCGCTTTCTGTCAGGATATTTCATCATAGCAGTAGACAGTTAACTAGGACTGCGAGTAAAAACCTACCAGCTAAGGAACTAATTCATAGCTCTGTGCAACATGGATTTGATCATTTTGGTGATAAGAAAAGACACTGTAGGTGAGTGAGCACAGTAGGTCACACCGAGGGGAAGGCTCCAGGCCCAGCACACTGACAAGTCACCAAGAGGCAGTGATTTGGTTTTAAATGGGCAAGTATCCCACCGCTACTTGGAAGATATTTTTTATGAAATATGTATACTTAAAGGCATGTATGTATACTACCTAGGGAGAATTTCTAGGAGTAAAAATGCATACATTTATATATTTACTTTTCTTCTGCCCTAGGTATACATGTCTTCTCATACATACTGTTATTTTATAAGATACTACAAGTAAGAGAATACTGCCCAGGCCTGCTTGTTTTTGAATCAAATTGAAAAGTATAGAAAGAAGGCAGAGAGACTCACTGTGGTGGTGTGGGGATCATCCTTCATCCTTTGAAAGCCTTCAAACTCAGCATCAGAGCAATTCACAGAAAGGGTAACAAGAAGGTAAGAGTAACGTCAAAGGACAATATAGCCAAGACACTACTTTATGCAAATACTCCCCAAAATGAATCCAAGACTTTAATTAGTTGAGCCTACTGTCACAGACTTATGTTGCTAGCTACTTGGGAGGCTGATGAGAGAAATATTTCAAGTTCAAGATCTGCTTGGGCAACCTAAATGAAACCATGTAAAAATAGATATTATATAATATATATTCAGTTAACTATTTTATATATTAATTTATATTGCATATAAAATATATATCTTCAGTTATTCAATTATGTATGTACCCCCCCCACACACACAGGGCCATACAACCATTTCAGAAATAAGTCCATATCTACTCACTTTACCTCCCGTGAATATGTATATGATGTATATGCATATGTGTGTATATGTAGTATATGGCTGTGGGTATGGCTCAATGGTATAATATCTGTATCTATATCATGTATCTTTATCTATATAGCATCTAACTCTATGTCTAGCCCCTCCATCTCTGTAAGTATCACCTATGTATGGATGTGGGTATAACTCAATGCTAGAGTACTTGCCTAGCATGCATGAGACCCTGTGTTCAACCTCCAATCCTGGGAATATATGAATAAATAAATTATAAATATTATTCAGCTCCTCAGTTGATGAGAGAAATAGTAAAATTGAAAGATTTTTCAAAGGGGATTTGTAAGGTTGAGTATTTACAGACAGTGGAATGACAGAATGCTTATTTTACTGCCACATTACTAGTTCATCTCTGAAAGTACAATCAATCATAGAGTTGAAGATGTTTTCTCTTTTTGTCTTAGAAAACAAAGAAACCTGTCGCCTCCTGATCCGACCAGCAGACAGAAGACAATGGACACGGGTTTTTCTTCCCAACACGGTTTATTCAGGAACTTTGAAATATAGTAAAAAGCCCCCGAGCTCTAGCTCCCAGCCCTTAAATCTCTGTGTCCTCTCCAATGAGAACCTGCCACACAGTCATTCTTGATTGGTGTTGAGCGCATACATTACATGGCCCAATCTTATGTAATGATGAACAAGCAGAATGCATGAGCAGTAAAGCCTAGCCTACGTGCCACCCAGGCTTCCTGAAATGGTGAGCCAACACGCCAGGGGTGTCTAGCACCCAGCCAGGCGCCATCTTGAGTTCCGCTCCCCACAGAAACCTGACTTCATAAAACATAAATCCTAAGTCCTAAGTCTGTAGTAAAGTCAAGCTAATTTAGAAAGTTAGACAATTCTTTTTCCTCTTTGTATATATGATTGGATAACTTTATAACTGACATCTAGAGAAATCCCAAATTCTTCATTTAATCATCTGTTAAGTCCTGTTTCTTTGTTTTTGCCTTTTTTTCTCTAACAACATGATAGTTCATGAAAATACAATTCTTTTGAAATATTTTTTTTTTCTTGAGAAAACATCTGATCTAAACTGATATAAACTGATCTAAAACTCAAGATAACCAAGGCTATTCTTGAGAGTGGTGTAACCCTCCAGTAACTTTCTCCTGTGACAATAAAAACTTAGACTAAGCCTATATTAAACATTTTTTTCTTTACTTAATCGTTTCAGCATTGCTAACTTGCATGTGTAGGCCTTGCAGCAGGTGTTTTCTTGGCCATTGACTGTTTCTGTTTCCCCTTTTCTTCCAATGAAAAGCTGATTTACCATGGTGTGCAAATGTGCTACAATACAAACATGGAGGCATACATATGCTGTAGGCAAGTGTGTGCACACAGCTATACACACATGTACTGGCATACGCCAACGAAGTTATGTGAGAAGAAAGAAAAGTGTAACTCTACCTGGAATATTGATAATGGAACTCAGTGTTTTACTACCAGCTCAGCCATAGAACCAAAGACTTAAAAAGTTGAAACTTTTGAGATTAACTGCTCCTACCTCCCTGCCTAACCAGGTATCTACAGAATAGTCTGTTGTAAAATGCCAATCTAATCATGCCACTGTCATATTTAATATTGGTCTCTGGTTCTCATCTATCATTAGGATAGTGTCTAAATTCTCTAGCAGACATGTAAGATCTGGATCCATTCCCTCTCCAGCCTCAAGGTCCTTCACTCCTAACCCTAAGTCCAACTCCAGCCCTAATATAAAGCCTTGCACTTTTCTTTGTGTATGGATTTCTTTTAGATTAAAAAAAAACATTACATTTTACTTATTTGTGTGTGTGAATTTGCTCACGTGCACAAGCAAGCACATACATGTGTGTGTGTGCACATGAGTGTATCAGTACAAACTAGAGGTACCAAAAGCTTTGGTATGGAAAGGTTGAAAACATATACATTATCTAACTCAGCAATAAGAGTTTACTGTTTGAAATATTTAGAAGGCAAGGGCATAGATGAAGCCTTTTTATAATTTAGAGTGGCTCCAAGGGCCAGTATGTCAGAAACAAACAGAATAATCTCAGTGTCTCACAAGGGAACATAGGAAGCAAAAGTAGCTTGGCCAGGCAACTTACTCTTATCAAAAGGACCCAAACCAGACTAGCAAGAACACTGAGACAGGAAGTTCACTTGGTTTTTATTTTAACACAGGTGATGTGTCTTTTTCCTCACTGGCTACTTTCCAACCCCACAGTCTTTTGTGATTGGCTAATTTTGAAAGAATCAGCTCAAAGGAAATAAAGGAAAGGCAGAAGAAACAGGCTGCTCCAGGCTGGCAAGATCAGGAATGAACTTAGGGCCTTTGTGTAGCAAAAATTTTTACTAAGCGGAGAAGATTAAAAGATTTGAATAATAGCTGAATAGTATTCATTGTGTAAATGAACCACATTTTCTTTATCCATTTTTTTTGAGGAACATCTGGGTTGTTTCCAGATTCTGACTATTATTAATAAGGCTGCTATGAAGATAGTGGAGCATGTGTTCTTGTATCATGGTGGAACATCTTTTTGGGTATATGCCCAGAAGCGCTATAGCTGGGTCTTCAAGGAGAACTTTTCCCAGTTTTCTGAGAAACTTCCAAATTGATCTCCAGAATTGTTGTACAAGTTTTCACTCCTACCAGCAGTGGGGGAGCTCCTTGTGCTTCAAATCCTCGTCAGCATGTAGTGTTGCTTAAGGGTTTTGATCTTAGCCATTTAAGTGGGTACAAAGTGGCATCTCAGACTTGTTTTGATTTGCATTTTCCTTATGATTAAGGATGTTGAATATTGCTTTAGCAGCTTCTTGGCCATTAGTGATTCCTCTGTTGAAAATTCTCTGTTTAGCTCTGCATTCCATTTTTTAATGGGGTTATTTGGGTTGTTGGTATCTGACTTCTTGAGTTCTTTGCATATGGAATATTACTCAGGGCATTACAAGGACATCACAAAATTTGCAGGCAACTGGATGGAACTAGAAAATATCTTCCTAAGTGACGTAACACATACTCAAAAGAACATCCATGGTATGTACTCACTTATAAGTCAATATTAGCCATAAAGTACAGGATACCCAAGCTACAATCCGAAAACCCAAAGAAACTAAATAACAAGGATGGCTCAAGAGGAGATGCTTGAATCTCACTCAGAGGAAAAATAAAGTCACCATTGGAGATAAATGGAAGAAGGCAACTGTGTGGCAAAGGGAATGGGTATAGAGATGACAAGGGGGAGTCAGGTGTAGGGAGACCTGGGAAGAGAGGTTTGGGAGAATGAAAGGAAATTGGCAGTGGGGCATCTCTAGTTTGGGCCAGAAACTTGGGATCAGGGAGGCTCCAGGGAGTCTATGTCATGACTCTAGCTGAAAATCCTAGCATTGCAGGATATGAAGTTGGAAGTGGCCACCTCCTATAGCCACTTCCTGTGAGGAGATAAGGACAGTAACCCACCCACAAAACCTTTGACCCAAAATTTGTTCTGCTTATAAAAAGTTCAGGGACAAAGATGGACCATAGAACCAATCCACGACACTATTAATGATACTCAAATATGGTTCCAGACAAGATCCTAGCACAATTGTCCTCTGAGAGGCTTCACCCAGCATCTGACCAAAACATGCAATGACCCACAGCCTAACATTAGACAGAGCTTGGGAAGTCTTGTAGAAGAGTTGGAGAAAGGATTGAGGAACCGGGAGGGTGTAGAGACGGCACAAGAAGACCAACAGAGTCAACTAACCTAGACCTTTGGGGGTTCCCAGAGACGGAATCACCAAACAAAGAGCATGCACGGGCTGGGCCTAGGCCTCTTCAGATATGTAGCTTGGTCTTCTAACAACTGGAGCACGAGCTAACCTTAACTCTGCTGCCTGCCTGTGGATGCTGTTTCCCTAACTGGGCTGCCTTGTTTGGCCTCAGTGGGGAGAAGATGTGCCTAATCCTTGAGGTGCCAGGGTGGCTTGGTTCCCAGGGGACCTCTTTTTTCTCAGAGGTAAATGAGAGAAGGGATATGGGAAGGGGCCAGGAGGGGGGGTCTCGGGAGAGATGGGGGGCATGCTGTGATTGGGATGTAAAGTGGATAAGTAAGTAACATAATAGAGAGAAAAATGATTTGAATACAAATTTTGCAGGGTGGGGAAGATTTATGGACTATTGGCCTTTGGTGAGATAGCTATGTTTGATTTAAAACAAAACAAAACAAAACAAAACAAAACAAAACAAAACAAAACAACCTCACAAGTAAGACCCATGAAGAAAAATGGTAATCAAGGTAGTTCAGTATAGTCCCCTTCTATGTTAAAAGGCCATGCCCTGAGTTTTTTATTACTGAAAATATTCAGAGGCAGACAGCTAAGTAGCTGAGTTTGAAATGTAGTATTGATAAGAAAGAGCATTGCCTTTAGTGTTTTTTTCATTTTGTATACAATTGTTTTCTCCTCGTTAGATTTACACTGGAGCCACATTGAATTCAGTAAGTAAATCTGTGAGGAGCAGCTTTTCAGAAGGTCCTTGTATAACTTGGGTTGTATAATTGCAGAAGCCCAAATTCTGAACCCAACCAGGCTCAGCAGAGTCTGGTTGTATGACCCTGGAAAAAATCAATAAATTTCCTTGTATCTCTACTTTGTGAACTGAAATAAATAAGAATGGTGACTGCTTTGCTTCCAGGTGAGGGAAAGCACAGAAAAATAAAAGACACACAAGATCAGACAATCTTAGAATAAGCTACGATATACAGAATAAGACAAGCATGTAACAACCAAGGTTGGGACATTAGACACTGTCCCAGAACAACAAGCTTTGATGGGTTAAGTCTTTGTTTTTGTTTTGCCTGGTGGTACTGCTTGTATGCTGAGTTTTATGTCCTGAATGGTTCTTTTGCCATGGAGTCAGTTGTGCTAGGATCTTGGGGCCTGATAAAGTATGTGGCCCTGTTACATTACCCACTGGTTTTAGTGAATAATTCAAACTGGAGACTCATCCTGCTCTACAGAGATGGAAGTTGGTCCTAGGGACCATTAATTTTACTGAAGGTGCAGAGCCCTACTGTTGATCCAATCAGAATGGAAATTTATGACCCAATCAGTGTTGATAGCAGAGTAGTTAGCTGGGGAACCAAGAGAACAGAGACTGGCATCAATTATCTGCTTTATGTATTTGTCTCTTTTTCTTTTTGATAGTTTTGAAACCATGGCAAGATTTATTTATTTTTTTAAACTTCTGATCAATTAGCCTTGAAACAATGGGTTTTTCCCAAAGCCAGACATAGTTTCCTTTAACTCATGAGATGTAAGCCTCTCCATTTTGAAGAATCATTTCTGCAAGGGAAACTAACTTGTTTTAATACTTCTATTCTAGGTCCTGGTTAGCCTTTCAACTTAGTTTGAAAAGTATCAGAAGAGGCATATTTTTTCAAACCCATACTTGGGTTTGGATACATACTTGGTGGACACATGCCCATCAAGTAGTCTCAGGGGCTTGGTAATTTTGACGTTATCTAAATTAATTAACACACAAGGCAGAATAACAGCCATCAGAATAAGGGGAAGTGCCTAGGTTAAAGGTTGTAGATATTAGACAAGCTTTAGCCTCTTATAAGTGCTCTAGTGTAAATCTGGGTTGCTCACAGTGAGTTTTATCAGTAAATGGGCTGATAGTCTGGATTTTTTTTATATCTATATAGCATGAGGGCTGAGTATCTAAGCATAACCAGCAAAAATCTTGGCTGATTTTTGGCTGTGAAAGAGTAACTCTATCCTTAAGGTCCTTCCTGTGGCAGAGTCTGTTTCCCTAGGGTTTTGCTGTTTTCCAAAGGCCAGAAAGTTTTAAAAGGAAGAATTTCGGGAGACCTCAGTTTTACAACCCCAATTTTTGCAATAGGGACTCTGTTGTTTCTGTTAAACCAGGAGACCCAGCTACAGGGCATGCATAGAATTATAAACTCTATATTCTTATTTTAGAAAGGAAATCCTGATCTTCCCCTTTCTCCATACAACCAGACACTTAAAGTGCGCATCAACAAGAAAGGTCAAATTGGAATATAAATTGCTGGTCTGTAGTCACACTAACTAATGCCTTCTCTATCTATCTTCCTCAGTTTCCAGTCCAGACCTGAGGTCTGTGGGGGTTGGACCATGACCTTGTATTTATACCGACAGTGCAAAATACAAGACTCAGGTGGAGGTAGAGGGGCAGGGAATGTAAGAGCTTGAGGCACAGGGAAACCTTAATTTTAATGGGTCCATAGTTCAAAGGCAATCCATTTTGTAATAGCATCTGTGGCTTCCACTTTCTTGACCTGGGTGTGGTGGATCCACTGTGTAACACCAGCTACCTTTCCTGCTGCAGGAGTAGAGAGAGTCATGTTGTAAGGACCTTTCCAGGTTGGTTCCGGTACCCCTTTTGCTACTTGCTTGAATTGGACACTGTCACCGGACTCACATGAGGGGAATTGGTGGTAAGCTCACAGGTCAGCTAGGTCTCTTGGACAGTTTTGTGAACAGCCTGTGTGGACCTGTAGTGACTTGAGAAAGAATTGACTAGAAAGTTCTGCCAACTGTTGGTCTCTGAGCCTGGGAAGCAGTTAGGGAGGTTTTCCAAAAGTAATCTCATAGTGGGGTAGATTCTTCTCTATGGGGCACAGTGGGACAAAAGCAAAGCAAAGGAAGGAGGTTTATCCATCCTTTGCTAGACTTTAATGGGAGTTTTTTTAGAGTTTCTTTTAAAGTCCTGTTTATTCTTTTTGCCTGTTAAAAACTCTGAGGTCTATATGCACAATAATGTTAATAATAAATAAATCTTAAGCTATTAATTGAAAGGTGTTTTTTTTTTCTTTTTCTTTTTTTTTTTTCTGTTTTGTTATGAAAACCAGGATACCAGGACCCAGTTCCTGGAGGGTTTTGTTTGTTTGTTTGTTTGTTTGTTTTTGGTTTTTGTTTTTTTTAGTTAATGTTTGAGCAGTTTCAGTCCAGCTAAGGAATGTTTTTAACTAGTTAGAAAAGGTATCTATAAAAACTACCAAGTACGTTTATCCCCCTTCAACTAGCCAGATCTTGTTTGAAGCCAGTTTTCCCAGAGTCTGCCATGGTGTTGTTCTCTCATTTGAAGCCCTTCCTGGGTAAAGGCTTTCTCTTTCTGGCTTGGATTTACTTGAGTAAAACATGGCAACTGGATGAGAAATCCTGTGCAAGTCATTCAGTCTAGGCATAACATTCCTTGTTCTGAGCAACTTCAAGTTTTGTGGGACCCAGATGAGTAGGCTGGTGAAGGTTAGTTACCAGAATCCTACCAGTTGTTTCTTCTCTACCATGCACTCTCAGGCAGCATGGGTCATAGAATCAGAATCAATAGACCCCACTGGTATTAGGATTGTTTGTTGGTCAGCCATGTTAGCAGCCTGACAGTGGAGGACAGTCATTTGTAGGGGATGAGAAGCCCTCTCTATGTAGATCAAATTATGCCCAGTAGTAAAAGCAAAGATTGGTTGACTTACCTCTGTTAATGGCAGGCTGAAGAATGCTTTTTAAGTCCAAAACAATGAACTCTTGTTTCTCTGGAAAAATCAGACTCATTCAAATCAGGGGTCTCAGGTTTCTTTACAAGCAGAAGAGGCATATTCCAGGGTAACTGGCAGGACACCGGAATGCCTGTCTCTTCAAGCCAGGCTGTATGGACTGCAATTTCTCATTTCACTTCCAGAGTTGTGGTGCCCTTGGCCCCAACCAACCATTGCACACCTGACATCTCATGATGTGGATGTCTCAGTATCTCAGGAGTCTCAAGCTGTAGAGCATATGATGGGTATAAAACACCCTTGAGACTGTGTCAGAGGACAACTTGTTTATTGAAATCGAGGGGGCTAGATTATGTAGTGTGAGCGGGGGGGGGGGGGGGGGGGAGAAGAGAGAGGAAGTATTACTTACAGTAGAGGCAGAAACCTTCCAAGTATATCAGCTAGATTAGCAGATTGCGGGTCACATGATTTCTGAGAAGCCAGTTCTCTTTTAACTTTATCATGATATGGCCTTTGTCTCTATGGAGTTGAGTAGGCCCATAACTTGTTTGCATAGGGAGTGGCTCCACTCCTGCCATGCTCTCTGAGAGCTGTCTGTGGGGTGAGCAGTGAGTGCTCTATGTCCCTCATCTGGCTTGGGAAATCGTACAGGGTCCATGGGTATTGTTTAATTTGGATGACTGTAGCTTAACTGGTTAGTTGAGCAATTATAGGAATTTGGTGTTGAGCTAGTTCTGGCATGTTGGTTTCTGTCCATATTTCTGGGAATCTTTGTTGTCAATCTAAGAGATAATCAACTGTATCTTTTGATTGAAGGCAGAACTTTCAGCTAGGAGGTAGTCTTCTGACAGATTTAAGACATCAAAATTTCCCTGTGTATCTCCATGTCCCTGTCTCATCATCAGAGAAGGTGATGGTGGCTTTCAGTTTATGAAAATGGTCTTGTACCATTCAGTTCTCTGTTGTTAAACATCCTCAGAGCTACTTCCAGCAACTGGGACCTACTTATATCTCTGAATTTTTCTAACTTTTATAACTCTTTTTCTAATATCTGGAGTCAACTGGTTGACAAAGGAAATCTTTTTAGCAATTATCTTTAATTCATTAAAAAAAGACCTAGTGGAAATTGTTTAAAGTGTTCTTGGTCAGTGCTGAACAGAAGGGAAACATCTATTCTGCCCAGGCTGTGTTGTTTGGAACAATCCCTGTGCCCTCCCAGGTTTTTTTTTTTTTTTTTTTTCCAGAGAATGGTGAGTTTTAAGAACCATTGTTTGAGAAGAAGATGTAAATTATGAAAGAGAGAGGAGAGAAATTTTCTCTTTTCCTTTGGGGGCTGCTTAGTGAAAGCAGGGAGTAGAAGGTATGCTCACTGGAGGAATTATTTTTCCCTTGCTGTATGTGCATTCAACATAGATGGCAGGGGATCCAGGATGAGAGGCCCTGCCCTTCCTCACCTCCACACAGGTACCAACCCTGACCATGAGCAGCAGCCAAGCAATGAAACAAATAAACACTGTAGCTCTGAAGACCCCTCCTACCCCCAGTAGACCTGGCAAAACCAAAAGAATTCATCTCTTCAGCAGAATGGGGCAAAGGTCTTAAGATACAGGGTTCTCAAATAAGAAAAAGCCATTGTTCAGTACAGGGAAACAGAAGAGACAGAAACACATAGAAAGACACAGACAAACACACACACACACACACACACACACACACACACACACACACACACCCAACACACACAGTAAAGACAACCAGAGGTGTCTACCACACATTCATACACTTGAACAAAGACTTATCTAACCTCTACTTACCTCTGATGGCGACAGATTTGCTAATTCATTTCCTTTTGGGGTGAAGTCATCTGACACTTCTGAAGTCTTAGGCATCTACTGATTAGAGGGAGCCCTGGGGAAGAGGAACGTCTACGATTGTGCATCCTCTAGGAGTCCTCTGACTATCACACTCCTCCTCATTCCATGAGGCTCTGAGACCCCTGGTGTCTTAAGGTTTGGTCACTGGGGATATCTCTGTAGCCTCAAGAAATGTGATATATTCACTAGAGATCACGGCTCCCACATAGGTCTAAGCTAGTAGGTCTTTATGAGCAGGCTGCTGACTACACTGGGTGTTTGGGATCCACGTGTAGCCCTGAGCCTTTCTCAGGACAAGTTCTTAAGTACAAAATCCACATTCTGGGTTGAGATACTTCAGTTATCAAGAACAGTTAGCTGGAAGCGGAACTACAGAAACTAAAGAGCAAGGTTAGTATATTAGAGATGTTCCCAGAATTGTGGACTTTGATGGACTAGGTCCTTGTTTTCGTTTGGCAGGTGGTACCACCTACATTTGAGTTTTATGGCTTGAACAATAATTCCATCACGGACGGAGTCAGTTGTGCAAAAGGTCTCCAGGACTACTAAGGTCTAGGGTACTGTTACAAGCACATTGATTACGAAAACACGGATTTGTTCCAAATCTCTGTTATCTGGGTAATAGTTCACAGTGCTGTATACGTAGAGAAACTGTTCAGTAGGTTTCCCCCTTCATGCATTTGAGCCATGTTAAATCTTGTAAGAAACAGTCACAGAGTAAGGCTAGTAATGTGGTGATCCCTAAAGTCACTCCAGGGAATGACTTTAGGCTTCCTGGTTCTAGAATTCAAACATCTATTTATGTTACTCTCCATGAAGAAGACATCATAGGTGAATGATGGTTGCCTGCAGTGTAATGTTAGTTGAGGACCAAACCTAGCTCACAGGGCAGGGCATTCTGGGACTGGGAAGGCCTTTCAGCTCTTAGCAAGGGAACTGGGCATTTGTATCCTCACATCTCAGGATGAAAAAGCCATGATTGGCTGGTGGACTGGATTAGAGGCAAGCTCCTAGAGAAGGAAGCAGCTGGGTTTGGGGTAAGAATAAAGTAATGAGTACTACCTAGGCGTAGGAACAGAGTAATGAGTGGATCAAATCAGAGTCATAAGAAGCCATTAGACCAGACATAAACTAGGCAGGAGAATGGACATTAGGATGGTGAGGCTCATGATAATGACAATGACATAGATCTCTCATGTTGTCAGACTATAAGTGCCTTTTCCATATTAATTCAAACAGCCTGTGTATGGGTTCTTAGATGAGGCCTCTTCCATTTACCTTTTATCATTAACAAAGTGAAACACACTGAGATTTAGCAACCAGAGCTAGGTCATTTGATAAATAAACGGCAAAACGGGAATTTTAAGAGCCTTGGATTTTTCTTTTTAATTTTGCATCTAATTAAAATTACCCTGTATATGTATGTAAAGGCCAGGGAACGACCTGGGTGTCATCCTTTCTTGTTTTTGTAGAAAAAGTTTCTCTCTAGGATTTGTTTGTACTTGTGCTCCAGATTAGGCTAGTCTGGCTGCACCACAGGGATCTGCCTGTATAGTCTCTCTCACCTTAATATTGAGATAACAAGCATGAATCACCATATCTCACTCTAAAAATATGCATTAAGTGACTTGTTTTCGTGTATGTTCATGCCTTACATGTGTACCTGGTACCCATGCTGGAATTACAGATGGTTGTGAGCCACTGTGTGGGTGCTAGGAATCAAACCACTACAAGAGCAGCTGGTGCTCTAAAAAGCTGAGACACCGCTCCAGCCTCTATATCTGGCTTGTTAATGTGGGTTCCTGGAATCAAACTCAGGTGTTTGTGCTTGCAGAGCCAAGCCGTTTACAAACTGAATTATCTCCCAGCCCCACAACACTTGCTCTTTTGTTGTATATTTTTGTGAATTTTGAGGAATAAGACATGGCAGTCAAGACACAAGACAATGTCAGTTCATCTCGGAACATTCCCCCTTTCTAATCAGCTCCCAGCCTTGGCTTCCAAGTGCAGCAAGCTCTGATGCATTTTTGTTTTATAATTTTCCATTTCCCAGAATGTCATATAAAGGGACGATACTGTATGCAGGCTTCTGGCTTCAGTTCCAACAACTTAACCTGCATCGTGCACCTGAGAGCCATGTACAGTGTTACAGCTCACGGCTATCAGTGCAGGACTCGAATTAGCGGCAGGATCTCTGGCTCCCCAGCCCCTTCCTGACCACTCAGATCTACAAACCCTTTTGAGAAAACTACGTCTAGCCAGGTAATGTCTGATGTAATATACCTTCTGAGTAAATACAGCTCTCCTTTAATTCAAGCACTCCAAGCAGCAACTCTGGTAGAAAGGCTGATGTGCTGCTTTGAAAGGGAACGGTCCTCATAGGCCCATAAGGGAGTGGCACCAGTGAGAAATGTGGCCTTTTTGGAGGAAGTGTGTCTCTGGGATTGGGCTTTGAGGTCTCAGATGTTCAAATCAGGCCCAGTGTGGCATTGTCTCTTCCCACTGCCTGTGGATTGAAATGAAAAACTCTTAGATACCTCTCCCGCACCATGTCTGCCTGCAGGTCGCCATGCTTCCTGTCATTATAATGGACAAAACTTCTGAACTGTAAGCCAGACCCAATTAAATGTGTCCCTTTATAAGAGTTGCTATGGTCATGGTGTCTCTCTAGAGCAACAGAACCCGAATTAAGACAGCTGGGAGCTATTAATTTTTGACAAAAATTTACAGTCAGAAAAACCATACTATAGACTTTGACTGAATTCATCAATCAGTGTGGTGTTTCATTAGGACACTTTGAACAGTGGATTCATTACTGCCTATGTATAGATGGTTACTGTGAATTTTCTCAAGGGGTTGAGAAAGAAAATAATTTGGATTTATGATATATCTCTTGGCATGTGATCTGTCTCCTGCAAAAAAAAAAAAAAAAAAAAATTAGAGTAAGTTTCTGGCCAAAAAACCAGGCAGGCTACTCACAGAACTTTTCTCTCTCTGTTCCTGAGACCCAGTTTCCTCTTCTCATTCCTAACATTGTAACAAAGCACCCGCTGTAGTCTGTCCTTATTTCTCCCCATATCTCCTGTGGATCCCACAGACCATCCCCTCCTAATATCCCTCCCTCCCCTCACTCTATATCCCAGCCCCCAACTTCAACAGACATACCTGGCTAACCCAAGTGCAGCTCTTCCCAGGGCAGCAAGTAGGCTGAAAGAAGACCCACACATCTCCTACTGCTCCTGGGGTCCAATTACTGCTCCAGTCAAATCCTCTCTGTAGCTGCAAATCCACTATCCTTCCCCACTCCTCTCTGATCCCAGCTCAATGGAGCATGAAGACCTTCTCCTCCACAGACACTGAAGCAGAAAGTACAAGGCCTACACAGCTCTGCCTCAGGTTCTCCATGTACATTTTACAGCTATCAGCTTATTATTTTTATGGGACTCCTGATCATGACAATAAGTGGGTCTCTGGCCCTTGTGCCTGTTCTTGGGACTCTTTTTCTCCTATTGAGTTGCTGTGTCCAACTTCAGTGTGACAATTTTTATTCATCTTATTATATTTAATTTGCATGTTTGGTTATTACCTCTTAGAAGCCTGCTTCTCTGCCAATGGGCAAAAAGACACCTTGTCAGTGGTATTCTTACATCAGTCAGTGGCAAACAGATGGCAGTCCATTGTTCATTCTAATTTGGTGCCTGGTTTGGTAGCCAAAGCTGTCTTATACCAAGGACTCACAAAAATCCTAACAAAACAAATCAAATCCAGGCAGCACCGTGTAAGAGCAGGAGGAGAGACAGAGATCCGTGAACTGCCATTACACCCACAGACCTTCATTCCAGTGCCTGCACAAGCAGGCCATAGATACCTGGTTGCTGCCATTGAGGGCCATGTCTGAGTCCATGGCTATGCACCAGCAGGGGTCAGTATCAATGTCTGTGATTCATATTACCTCTAGAGGACATGGGCATGTCCCTGGTCAGGGTAGCAACTGGGGACCATGGGAATTTCCAGGGGCTGTGTATATCAGGCTCTGTCTCTTACTGGATACGCACTCTGGAGAGCTAGCCTCATCTGTCACCAGAGGCAGCACATGGAAGAGTGGGCCCTGCCTCTCTCCCAGGGAGCACAATGGAGCTAGCCATGGTGGGGGGTAGGAGGTGGGTGTCACTGTGCCAGTCCTGAAGTTATAAGTGTGAAAAAGCTGACTTTGTCATTCATCTGCGGTAGGGTGGCACAGGAGCAGAAGTAATGCCCCCTCTCCAGCCCCTTGCTACCTCTGATAGTCAGGAAAGCTGTCCACAGGGTTATGAGTGCAGGAGAGCTATCTGTGCCCCTCAACAGATGCAACACCCAGAAAATTGGGCCCTGCACCTCACCTGGACAGTACTGTAGAGCTGACCCTACTGGTGGGGTGGCACATGAGCTAGCCCCGAGGGTGAGAGCACAGGAGAGCTAGCCTTGGCACTCCTCTGCTGAGGTGGCCTGGGTAGGGGGAGGTGCCCTCTGTCCCTTCACCTTTCATCACCTGAGAGCTGTCCATGGAGTCATGAGAGCAGATGAGCTAACCCTGTTTCTCACTGGCTGCAGCACTGAGGAGAGCAGGCCATATACCTTGCCTGGGCAGCAGGGTTTTGCTGGCCATGGCTGACAGGGCATAGGTGAGCCAACACAAGGGCAAGAGCATGGGAGATGAGCCCTGACACACATCTGGTGTGAAGTGGCATGGCTGTAGGGGTGACACTCTCTCCCTGCCCTTGCCACCTACACTAGCTCGGAGAGCTAGCCCTGAGGTCATGAAAGGAGGAGACCCAGCCCTGCCCCCTCATTGGTTATAGCACTCAGAAGAGTGGACCCTGTATCTTCACTAGGTAACACGGTGAAGCTGGCTGGCCCTGATGACAAAGTCACAAGTAAGCCAGCAGCGAGAGAATGGGAAAGTCTCTCACAGTCTAAAACATTTTGGAGAGTCCGTCCCTGTGCCTTGGCTGAGCAGCACAGTGGAGCTGGCTCAGGTGAGGTTAAGCTCCCCCCACCCTCACTGAGAGTATGAGAGTAGGAGAGATAACCTGCTTCCTGCCGATGGTAATACTGAATTGCCTAGCAGGAGCAGTACTGGAAAACACCTTGGTGGTGTGGATAAAGGAGATCCCATGCACTGATCATCTCAGCTACCACCCAGGCCCAGGTCCAGGGCTCTGAGTTGGTCCACCCCAAAATCTGTCACCTGCAAATAGTTGGAATGCATGAAAAGATCAGTCCTGCTGATTCAGTGCGGCAGGATCTCCATGGCACAGGGCAACAACAGGATAACCAGGAGGAGTCCCAGTGAGGAGTCAATATTGATGATGTCACAGAAGCCAGAGACCTTGAGCGGGACTAAGATGCATGGTATAAAACTCACAAAGATCAGTAAAAAGTTTAAAAAAACAATAAAAGAAGTCCATTGTTTTCTAATGAGAACACCTTCTATGTTCTCCTAATTTGGCTTCTTCTTCTTCTTTTTCTTTCTTTTTTTTTAGATTCATTTTATTTTTAATTATAAGCATGTATCTACACAGATATAGGTACATTTGGAAGTCAGACAGAAAGGGAGTAGATTGGAGGGGAGGCAATGTAGGGCAGGAACTTGGAGGAATGGAGAGAGAGGAAACTCCTTCTATATAATAATCAGGATACTTTGTATGAGAAAATAATCTGTTTCCAATAAAAGAAAAAAGTGGGGGAGGGAGTAGAATTTCATAAGTAATGCTAGCACGACATTTCAGATGCACAAAACTCCTCCTAAGCTTAACTCTCCTCCATGCCTCTCTTCTAACCCTCCTCTCATGGCCTTTCTCCTTCTCGTCTTCTCCCTCCCCTCCCCTCCCCTCCCCTCCCCTC
>JANHMN010000001.1:121720520-121764924 GCA_030674055.1 Rhabdomys pumilio
TTCTTCTTCTTCTTCTTCTTCTTCTTCTTCTTCTTCTTCTTCTTCTTTTTAGATTCATTTTATTTTTAATTATAAGCATGCATCTACACAGATATAGGTACATTTGGAAGTCAGTTAAGGCCTTCAGCTTTCCTGGAACAAATGTTACAGGTGGTTGTATGCTCCTCAGAACAGGTGCTGAGAACTGAACTTGGCCTACTTTTACTGCTGTAATAAGACATTATAACCAAGGCAATTTTTAGAAGAAAGCATTTAATTTGGGGCTGATAGTTTCTGAGGGTGAATTCATTACCATTATGGAGTAGAACATTATAGTAGGTCAGCAGGCAAGGTACTGGAACAGTACTTAAGAGCTTGGTCCACAAACACAAGGCTAATAGAGTTTTGAAACTTTAAAGCCCACTCCAGTGACATAATGTCTTTCAATAAAGTCACACCTCCTAATCCTTCCCAAGCAGTTCCACCAGTTGTGGACAAAGTATTCGAGCCTGTGGGGGCCATTCTCATTTAAACGACCACACTGATGTTAGATGCAATATGACAAGGTCTTTCAATTGTCTGCCATAACTTCTCTCCCATGATAGACAATCTTATGTTGCACTGTAAGCCCCAATTGACCCTTCCTCCTGCAAGTCACTTCTTGTCAATTATCTGGACACAGAAACAAGATAAGAACCTGATAACCCACTGTAGTTTGTAGTCAGAAAGGGGGGATTGTTGAGGAGGAACGTAAGTGCTTCCGTTGTCTGGGCAGAGGCAATGCTAAGATTAACAGTGAAATTGGAAGGAGAGAGAGGTGGCTCAGTGGAAGGAGGATGATATTATTGGGCTGGTAGAGTTTGGAAAGTCTCATTCTGTGATTCTATCATCAGTTTTTTCTTTCCCCAGATCCTCATTGTATATCAGCTCTTACCAATGTTTTTCCTGTGTGGTATACTTTTAAATACTCAATCTGATCTCCAGAAACTGATGGAGGAGCCATACTCTGTATTTTAGGGTGGTCATTTAAGCCTTTGGTTCTTAACTAATAGAAGGGATTGATATCTTCTTGCCTATAAGTTGGTTCTATAGCTATGTGTGAGGTCCCTTGGAAACACTGCAGGAATGACTGAGGGTGGTGAAATACAAGCTACTATTGGCTCTGAGAAAAACACTTAGATCAGGAACACTGAGGAAGTAATGTGATTTGAGAGGAAGCTTGATACTCGGATAGAAAATATGAGTGACTTGGAGTCTAGTACAGTGTACAGAGTTGGGGGTGTGTGATTTCTAGAGAGTGGTGGTCAGAACTTTATCACCTGCTTTCTCCCAGAATCTCTCTGCAGTGAGACACTCAGCCCTGATTCCTCTATGGGCCACTGAACAGAAGAATTAAGGCATGTGCAATGGTAATCTATTGTCCAGTGTGACATGAGGCTATATCTAATCATCTTCCTTTCAGGGAGGCTCAGACAGAGGAAATAACTCCAAATAAGTTCGCTTCTGCAAGATTTATCTTCTACACTTTGAAACACAGTAATAATTATGGAGAGAAAATTCCTGCCTGGCCAATTTCATATCAGTTCTGTGACAGTAAAGAGCATTTTCTACAATATTGTGATAAGGGGGGGATTCAGAGCAAGTTATTTAAACTCCATACTACTCTGTATTACACTTTTTTTTTCATTAAAAAAAAAGTTATGTTGATGACTGAACTCAGGGTGAGTGCTAGGCTAGTCCTTAATCATAACTTAGCTTTTCCTCTTCATTTTTTAAACCAGTGTGGAGCTGAAACATACCCTTCCAATGCCACATTAGATTTTTACAGTGACCTTCATAGAAATGTGTATGCCATGAAATTGTCATTTGAGAAATAATATAAGGCAGAAACTACTGGTCCAAGTCAGATTGCACTAAAAATGAAAAATTGGCCTTATTTTTAAATGTTCTATTTGAGATATTTAAATATGCTCTTTTTGAATATTTTGATCATAAAATAAAGCTTTTACTTATTGATAGCAAAATTGTGTAGACTATTTTTTTCTTTACGGTTATGTAGAGAAATGTCTTACTACTTGACATCATTAAAAACTTTAAATATTAACTTGGGGGAGGCTGGGAAAATAGCTTGATTGCACGTGTGTATCTTTCATTTGTGACTTCAGAGTTCTTGGGTGAGGGTGGAGCTGCACGAGCACCTGCTGAGGGCATAGAGCAGACCTTTAACAATTTACTGCCACAATCCACTTCCAGTGAAACCAAGTCTTTCATTGGCCTGGAGTCCACCAGTTAACTAGATTGGCTGGCCAGTAAGTCCCAGGATCCTTCCACTTATCTCCATCATTTTAGACTGGGATCAGAAGCATATGTCACCACGCACAGCATTTTTACAGGGGTCTTGGGGATCAAACTCAGGGCTCTACTTTTGCAAGGTATGTACTTTACCAATCAAACTATTTTCCTGGAGGGGAGTGTGTTAGCCATGTGGAAGTTCAGGAGTGACTCAGCCATTGAAGTGGCTAACACACTCCCCTCCAATATTCCTGAGGTGATACTTGCTAAATCTATATTCATCTCTGCTACCTCAGACTCAGTTGGGGGAGTGGCCCCTGGGGCCACTTTCCTGGATTTTTACATGTTGGTGGGCTCTTATGTCTGATCTCCCTGCTTCTCTGTTTTGGCGATTCTGCTCCTTCTCTCCTCTGCATTTCTTGCTCAAGAGTCCTAAAAGTGCTGCCTCTGTCCCCTTTCCTAGTGACTGGCTGGTGGCTCTTTATTGACCCATCAAAAAAAAAAACCCAACCCAACCCAAACCAAACCAAATCAATCAACCAAACAACCAAACAACCAACCAAACAAACCAACTGTTGGGAGGGACCTGCAGCAGACATGCGAATTCCCATGTTAGCACAAATCGGATCCCCAACAGTAGATGATGTTCTTGAGAATGGTACAGAAGGTTGTCCTCTGCTCACAACCTTCCCCCACACACTTAATTATCTTGAACCTTATTCTTGTTGATAAATTGCAGCACTTCGAAAAAAAAATCTCTTGAGTACTAGGCAACAACAGTCTGCTAGAGTATATGATTAAAATGCTTTTTCTCATTGTAACAAAAGAAAGATATAAAGTGTGCTTGCTAGTTTTAAGCCAACTTGACATAAGCCAGAGTTATCTGAAAGGAGGGAATCCCAGTTTAAAAAAAAATGACTCCATAAGATCTGGCAGCGGGGCATTTTCTTAATTAGTGATTGATGTGGGAGAGCCCAGCTCATTGTGGGTGGGACCATCACACCTGGGTTGGTGGTCCTGCGTTCTGTAAGAATGAATAAATGCGCCATGAATGAGCCATGAGAAGCAAGCCAGTAAGCAGCACCCTTATTTGGTCTCTGCATCAGCTCCTGCCGCCAGCTTTCTGCTCTGAGTTCCTGTCCTGATGATGAACAGTAATGTGGAAGTATAAGCCTTTCTAAATTGGTTTTTGGTCATTGTGTTTCCACCATGGTCCCAGCAGTGTAATCCCAACCAAGATGTGAAGTTATATGCTATTGTAATGAACAGCTTCCCTTGGTGAAAAGCAACCATTGAATCTTTTTCAACAAATGTTTTTTGAACGGTGAATGGGAAGGAAGCCAGTTTCCTGATTTCCATGAGAATACATAGGTGAGAAGTAAGTGTTCAAGAAACCAGTCAAAAGCCAAGTTTGAGATGGAACACACCCCAAGAAACCAGGACGAGGTACAAGGTGCTTGTAGTATGAGATAAGGTTTTGGAGTATTGGAGATCTGTTAACTGTTTCTGGAAGAATACTGGACTACTTTTAATATCTCTCTGTGTGATGTGTGTATGATTTTACACCTGCTTGTACTTATTGTATAAAGGGTTAGAAACATTTTTGAAGCATTGCCAAAAACAGCCAAAGATAAATAGATTCTAGTCACCAAATCCCTGTTGGCTATGACCTCATGAAGGGGCTGAACTGTACATCCTTGGAATGCTTTCACTCAGATGCCACATGTCTCCATAGCTTGTCCCCTCCCTTTCCTTATTTCTAAGTGACACCTGTAACTCCACTGTTTTAAATTCCACCTGTCTCTCTTCTGCCTTGTGAGTCTACTATATTTATTGCCATCAAATCTAGGATCTCCAGTTCTTATTTATTTATTCTTATTTATTCTCTGTCATCTGGCAATGCTTGCCTCAGGAAAACATGGTATAAAGTTTTTTTTGTTGTTTGTTTGTTTGTTTTATCTCCAAATTGTATGGTAGCACATAGTTCACTATGTGATTCAATATATCTCTGGTGTCAGTTGACTGTGCATGACCTTTCCTGGTGACGTTATATCCAGTGTCCTGGATATAACATGATCAATGCTCAAGAGCACACTAGCAGCTATGCAAGCTTGTGTGCTGGATCTTTTTGTGCCTATTTCCTTATCTGTGAAATAGGCAAAGTCTATACTACATAGATTAACAAAAACACCGAGTTCTGTTTATGTTCTATGGCATATGGCAATTTCTATTTGAGTATGTATATATCTGGTTTCGTTTTATAGCCTGAGTTTGGTTTGGTCTTCTCAAAAACATCTACAAGCAGAACTTTAGGCATATATTCCTCAGATTCATGAAGTCTGCTTTCATGTTGGCTGGTACCATGACTCTTTTGTCAGTTTCTTCCTTTTAAGGCTTGTCTCAAATTCTCAGCCTTTTCAACATCCTCCAATCGTCCTTTGTTTTTGTTGTCTTGAGACAAGATCTCATGTAGCCCAGTCTGGTCTCATTCACTGTGTAGATGATCTTGAATGTCTTAAGTGTGTGTGTGTGTGTGTGTGTGTGTGTGTGTGTGTGTACATGTGTACACATGTAGACCAGAAGACAGGCCTGGGTCTTGTTCCTTAGGTGTTGTATACATGTTTTTAAGACAGGGTGTCTTACTAGAACCTGGGACTCAACATTAGGAAGGTGACAGCTAGCAAACTCCTGGACTCCTCCAGTCTCTGCCTTGGTAGTGCTGAGATTTCAAGTACACCTGACACATGTGGATATTTACATAGGTGCTGAGAACTGAACTCAGGTCCTCATGGTTGTGCAGCAAGCACTTTATAGTCCTGACATATCACCATTCTCTGACCCTGAATTTCTGATTAAGCTTCAAAGAACTAAGGCTGCAGTCATGCACCACAGATCTTAGCATAAATGGTACTGGGTGTGCAATTCAAGGCTTCCTGGTACTCTAGAACGTCACCCACAGTCATCTGGTCAACATTTACAGGTGGACTTTTTAAATTTTGTCTTGCTTGGTCTATGCTTTATGCTCACTCTTTTGGGAAAAGAATTTGTGCTTAGTCACTTCACTATAGGAAGTCTAGCATTCCTACCCCAAAGCATTTTATTCTGTTTTCAATGTACCACATGGAATTGTATCATCTGAGTTTCATCGTTCTGCAATAGCTAGTCCCTACTGTAGCCTCTTCTGCCCTGACAGTGAAATCAAGTTTTTAATGTATCATGTAATAATAGAAAGGGGAGGTAAGTTTTGTTTAAATGATTTTAATTGATATTCTGTACACAAACACTGGGATAAGAAACATAACTCTTCCCTCCTTTCCCTTCCTCCTCCTTCATTTATGGCTTTGGCCTCCTAATTTCTTTGTCTGTTTATTTTTGTTTAGAAGTAAAAGCAAAATGAAACTCTTATAATTGCCTTTATATATTAGAACTAATTGTTCTTGATGGTGCTTAGCACATCTGTGTCCAGTGGCTTTTACGCGTGCATTAGGACTTAGTGTTTATGTTCCAGGTTTTTGGTCTCTAGCAGAACAGGTCAACAGGGGCTTACCTTTCAAAAGTTCTCCTGCTTCAGGAGGTTTGCCACAAACCATCTCTATGACCCTAAAGTTGACTGGGAGCATGGGCCACTACAGAATTATGTGCTTAGAAAAGAGATGACTCCTGCTAAAGTTTGCAAAAACTTACTTTGGGTGCATAGAAAAAAATGAAGTAAATATTAAGCAAACCAGTATTATTTTTGGATAGAAGATTCTCCTTTTTTCCCCTTTTCTCCTTGTGATGCATTCCTGGACTTAGCAACTGAAGGCAGAAAGATGAAAAACAAGCTTTCTTTTTTCTTCCAAACTACATTCTCCACATGGCTGACAGTAGGTTAAAAATACTTGGCTGGTAGGAAAAGTGAGAAATGAGATGACTCAGTCCCTCCACAAAAAGACTCTGCTAAGGCTGGTCAGGCCCAGCAGCACCAGACACCATGTCCTACTAGGCCACATTCAAGATGTCAGAACCTGGCTTGCCTCTGACTAGATAGAAAAAGATTTATGAAGGTGACAAAAATGTCAGGGTGATGATTAAATAGACAAAATTCGACTCTCACTTCTAATTAAAGCCAGCAGAGAGAACCTACAGCCCCTTGTGAGTTCTTAGTACAAGTCCAACCCTTTTGAGCTCAGGACTTGTGTCCTGCAGGCCACGTGTCCAGCACCTTGGTCTGCTTTAGCCTGTCAGTCCATCAGGATGCTAACTGGGCTTGTGACTCCCTTTCAGCAACCCTTACACATTGTTCTTGGCATTTAGACAAGAATTTGGACTTCCCCAACTGGGCTGAAAGCTAGTTTTGACATTTAACTTCTATCTCATTTTAATGCTCACTTCTATTGGTCCATCTTCCCCTTTTCCTTTCTCCCTTTCCCATTCTTTCATTTTCTTTCCTCCCTTCTTCCCTCTCCCTCCCCCATTCCTTCCCTCTCCTTCTGTTTCTCTTCCTTCTTCATCCCTCTGATTCTTCTTTCTATCTTTCTTTCTTCCCACAACTGGTTGTTTAGAATTTTTTAAACAGAAACATTAATTTTATAGTTTTAGAAAAATATTGAAAGAAAGGAATATATTTTGGGGAGCTCCCGTGTGCCCCTGAGTCACCTTTCCTCATCAAAGGTGTCATACAGTAGTGAGGATCATAATTATTAGTAAGTTGTGTTTGTTGCAGTATGTGAACAATATTAAGTTTTAAGTAAAATCTCTATAAATGACATGGAATTGGTTGATCATAAGAAATGCTTCCAGTGTTTTGTGTTGAACTCTGATTTCTGCAGGTAACCTGTGTTAGACTTCAACAGCCTCCTGACATAGTCTGTAGGTTTGCAGATTATTGGGACTGCTCTGGGACCTGGAGCTCAAGTGCTTCTTGCCACTCTACAGACTTTCCCCTTTAAAGTAAAGTTTTCTAGTTTTAGCAGTAGAAGAAGCCCTCAGTGGCACACATGTAAACTTCTGTCATGCAAATACTCCCACCGTGTCTTAGTCACTTAGGGTCACTATTGCTGTGATGAAGCAACATGGCCAAAGCCACTTGGGGAGGCAAAGGTTTATATGGCTTATGTTTCCATATCACTGTTCATCATTGAAGGAAGTCAAGACAGGAACTCAAACAGGAACTTGGATGATACAAAGGCCATGGAAATGTGCTGCTTATTGCCTTGCTTCTCTTGGCTTGCTTAGCTGGCTTTTGTATAGAATCCAGGACCACCACCCAGTGGTGTCCCCACTTTGAATAAACTAGGCCCTCCCACATCAATCATTAGTTAAGAAAATACCCTACAGGCTTGCCTACAGGCCAGTCTCTTAGGCATTTTCATTTCTCTCTCTCTCTCTCTCTCTCTCTCTCTCTCTCTCTCTCTCCCTCCCTCTCTCATCTCTCTCATGACTATACCCTATGTCAAGCCAGCCCATCCCACAAGGCATCATTTTTTTTAAAAATAAATTATTTATTTAAAAATAAAGGGAATATTTAAAGAAATGTCATGAAACATGAACTAATGTTACTTTTGAACATGGAATTGAGGGTGCAGGGACTCTATCCAGCTTGGGCATAGTAAACATGGCTCCAGCAGGCCCTACGTTTCTCTGACAAGGCATCATTTTTATTCAAAGTCTGAACATCTTCGTTTCCTTGGTAGACCAGTATCTTTTTTCTCTTCCAAAATCCCAGTTATGGTTCCATGTTATATTTGGTACCTGTATCTCTGAGGATTGCCAGAAAGATCCAACCTTTAGCCAACTGACAGGCCACATGTACTCTATGATAGTTGAGGTGGGTCTACCAGGTTTGAAAATTGCAGTGTCATGTTTCAGCATCAGAGGTGTAGATGACCCTGTATAGAGACTTCTAGCCTGAAAGTTTCCCAGAACGTCAGCATTTTAAAACTGTATTGACTTTAGTGAACACTGACTGGTGCTCTGAGATTGTTCTTCAACTGGTACATATCTGGTATTTCTTATGATTAGGCTCCACCACTGGACTTTAAAACTATAAAGTGCTGTGTATAGAGTGTTAGACTGGGGATGCTTCCCACTGTTGTTTGCCTTCATAGCCTGATGGGAAGGTTACACAGTACCCTTTGGAAATATATTAGTATGCACAGCAGTCTTAAGCAATAGATAATTAAACTCTACCTCCTGGAAGGTGACACGCCAACATAAATTATTCCAAATTTCTCTGCACAAGAGATTTATTTATTCTCTATTACTTCACCTAATGCAATCATTTAAAGGTACCAGTTTTGGGACTAAGGACATATCTAAAATTGGTAGAGAGATTGCTTGGCATGCTTGAGGTCCATGGGTTGACCCTTGGCACACACATCTGTCATCCTAGTACTAAGGAGATAGGGACAGACAGATCAGAAATTCAGGGCCACTGTCAGCTATGCAAAAGGTTTGAGATTCCCTCTTTCACAAAAATATAAAAAAATCAGTGTGTATGCATGGTTATTAATCTTATTATTTGGATAAAATAATCTTATATGTATTTTGCTATTCAAAGGGAGAAAAATTCATTTTTAAAAAGCCACTGTTTTTCACATACATTTTTTTCTTCTTTAAATTTTTTTTTAAAAATTTAAATATGCATGAATGCTTTGATTGTATGTATGTCTATGTACAACTTATGTGTTTTGTGCCTGTCAAGGCCAGAAGGGACCATCAAATTCCCTGGAACTTGAGATACAGATGGTTGTGAGCCTCTCACATGGGTCCTGGGAACTGAATCTGTTTTCTCTGCAATGGTAGCAAGTGATGTTAACCACTGAAACATCTGTTTATCTCTGATGCATTCCTCTTCAAAGTTTTGATGACTGTAGACTGAATGTACTGTCTGGATACACACACACACACACACACACACACACACACACACCATCAACTCAAGGCACCAGCTATTCTCAGTTAAGAAAATATTGAATAGAAGCAAAGGTTATCAGGGCACTGTAAAATTAATAGTGAATTTGTATTTTCCTTTAAAGTAATTTATTCTAATTTAAAATAGCTTATTTTCATCCTTTCCTTCCCAGATACTGGGATCCTAGATATCCATCACAATGCCTGATTTATAGGGTTCTTGGAATTGAACCAAGGTCCTGACGCACGCTAGGTACTCTATCAACTGACCTATAGCCAGCCATACCCTTCGCAATCTGAACTTCCAAGATGAAAAGGTATGATATAATATTATTCAAAAATATAACAAAAAATATATTTCCAGAAAGGTTTTTTTCCTAAGTGTCAAACAAAGATATGTCTCAAGGCTGTGAATCAGCTGCATATTGTGATTTTTTTCTTTATATTTTTCTAAGTTCCTCCAGAGCTGTTACTGTCCATGTGACCCCAGGAGATTGAGGGCCATACCATTTAATCAGTTGTCTTGTTTTGCCAGAGGGAGAAGAGATTGGTTGTACTCTGACTAAAATGCTCCATCTGTTACAGTGGCCTTCACAGTCTAGTCTCTGTCGACTCACCTGCCACACACACCATTCCAGTTATTAGAAAAGAAGTTTAGAAAATCAGTAGTCACTCCCTAGACAGATATCTTTAGGAGTGCTGTTCCTAACCCTTCTCTCTTTGAGGAGTAGTTGACAGTCAAGGACTCTGAGGAGAGAGGAGCTGTTTTCTCTAGTGCTGCAGACACTGGTTAGATGCCTATGCTTCAGTAAATAACATCCCATCATCTATAGTCTTGCAAAAAATCCTGACTATACTCAGTGGATCACACACAAAAAGAATGATAATTAGAGTGAATCTGATCAAAATATACTATATGTATAATAAAATTGTCAAAAAACAAACAAACAAACAAACAAACAAAAAACAAATAAAAAAAAAACCCAAAGCTTCCTCCACCTGGTTGACCTGAATCCAGTGCTCTTTCCAATATCGACTTCTTTGTTGATGAGACTAGGACACTTTCTAGGTCCTTGCCACCCACCACTCCACCCCTGCTGTCCTGTGTGGATATCTGCACCCTTACAGAGTGAAACTAGGAGGTAGTTCATTGTCAATCACTTTCCTGCGTCCTCTTGTCTGTCCTGTGGTGAGTTTCCTTGCTATGTGTGACCTATTAACCTACTACTTGCAGATCACTATCCTTGAACACTCCAGGGTGTCCTGGATGAGTGGGCCTCTGGCTTAGAACAAGCTGAGCTGACCAGTTGCCTTACAGAGACTGTTTTAGAATTCATGGCTTATTTTCTAGACGATTAGAAATAACAAATGTCTGGTTGGAATTTCATTGTGCTATGTGGAGATGGAGTGTCATCTAATTGCCCACTGAAGTCCAGCGATAGTAGGAAGCATCAGACTACTCAAGGAGACAGGGGTGGGGGTTGGGGGGATGCCGAAGACTGCAGAACAACCAGTGAGAATTGGGATGCAGAGAGCTGTCTGCACTCTGGGGGACGTGCCTGTAATATAGCTCCATCCCTGAGCTCTGTATCACAGAAGCCTCTGAGTAAGGCTTTACATTAGGGTTTGAAAATCATTAACTCTGTTCTTGGAGTTACCTCTTTCTAGTCAAATACATTTTCCAGACCTCTGTCCTCTCATTTGTAACCAAATATATTGGATCAAAACACTTTTAATTATAAAGTTCCATGATATGTAAATTTTTGGAAAAGGCATAAAAGTGACTCATTAGCTAATATAGAACTGAATTGTGTGGCCACAAAGAGAATCTTTTTGTTTGTGTTTTTGAGACAGGGTTCCATTATGGACCCCTAGTTGGAATTCATTATATGGCTCTCCAATGAGCTGCAACTTTCCTGCCTTCTGCCTCCCATGCTCTGGGATTTACCAGCATGATCACTCATGCCTGGGCAAAAATAGATTTAAAACACCCTCTCTCTCTCTCTCTCTCTCTCTCTCTCTCTCTCTCTCTCTCTCTCTCTCTCTCCAAAGATTAAAAACAAACTGAAAACACAGAGTGGATTTAGATGTATCCTTCCCATCAAGGTGTGTTGAGGCTATAGCTCTGGGCACAGAGCAGTGAATAGACTGGGGACATTTCCCTGGAGCATGCAAGCAAGGCCTTTGGACAGACAACCTTCCACTGCCCCCTCCCTCCTCCACTGTTGCTTGTCAGGATTTGAAAGTCAGGCTGGGAGCACACTCTCCAGGGCTGCTTCCTACACCCAAATACTCTCTAAAACCAAGAGTCCTTCCACCCTTAGCCTTGTCAGCTCTTTGAACAATTAATTAGTACCTAATCCATTAGACCTGAAACTTAGATAATGCTTTCTTTAGACAAAGAGGCAAGGTTCTGAAATACTGCATAAACATGAGTCTTCTTTGTACCTCTTAGTCTCCTTTCCTTAAGGATGAGGCTGGCACTGCCCCACTGTGCTGGAAGCTTATAGTGTTGGCTGCTCAATCCTTTAGAAACCCTGCACTGCTACCCTCAGCTGCCTTGGCAACAAATACGAGAGAGGTTCTCAGAACAGTCTACAGCCAAGAAGGGCTCTCTGGGAGACGCTCTTCTGACAGAACCAGGCTGTTAAGACAGAGTCTATTTTCTTCATGCTTAAAATACATCACTGTGTGTGTGAGCTGCCTCGGGGTTTGGGTGACAAGGACTCCTATTTTTGTCACATTGCCCTGGTTTTACTGCTCTCCCACCACCCAGTGTCCTGAGAAGTCCTTCTGAGTGACAAAATGTCCCCTTTAATAAATCAAACCATCCAGGCGGGGATCACACCACTTGAAATAAGACCCTGTGGAATGTGGGAAAGCCAAGCTTTTGCTGGCACTGCAGCAGCTCCTGAGCTGGAAGCTCCAGCGCACATGCTTTGATTTAATTGGCCTAATGAGTCTGGGCTGGATGTGACCACATGATCAATCAGGTTCGAGTTATGAGATGTTGAAAAATGGGATTACAGCAGAGAAAAGGCTTTGGCAAATTGACTACAGCCAGGAAGCTGAGAAGTCTTGATTTAATGACTGAATAGTTTTTCCTTTATTTTTGTCCCATTCCTTGCAACCTGATAAATCACAACAAAACTGATGGGTGCCTTACTTGTATGTATTATTCATCTTGCAAATCCCTCCTCTGCTTTGACCTAAAAAATGCTTTTTTTAAAAAACACAATAGGTTTTGCCTTGTGTGGCATTAAAAACAAAAACAAAACAACAACAACAAAAAACCCCCAAACAATGAACATTTGCTATCTAGAACAGTGAAGTGCCCTTGTCAGAATCTCGTCCTTGGAATAGGCTGAGCAAGGGAGATAAGTGTATTTCGAATGTATGTGTACATTATTTGAAAGCGTTAGTTTGAAGACTTAACTGCAACTTTAGTTACTCATCAACCCAAGCCATTTCATTCCTGTTTATATAATGAGGTCCCTGATGGGTTAACAAGATTCTGGCATGTGAGTCCCCTCCCCTGTCTTTCTGTGGCTGCTCAAAGGAGGAAGGCCTTTAGTCATTCCAGGACAGCAACAGAGACTCCTTGAGCAGACATTGTTCCACTCTGAGAAATTAAGGGAACTTGGCAAATGTGGCTGTTTTTCTGCTTGACTCACTAGGCCTGAGGTAAATACAGGTACCAGTGACAGACGGCATTTTGCTGGTCATCTCGAAAAATTTCTACAGAGATTTTTTTACATGTCATTTAACTGATCTTTGATTAAACTTGTAAGAGTGATACAAACTTACTCCTCAACTATGGGAACTGGTTAACTTCTTTTTGTTTAAATACGTGAAGTTTGTTCCTTCCTTTCCTTGGTAAGGTGGGTAGGTGGCTTTATTTTATTTTAGTTCTTGCCCTGGAGCTTCTTTGTGACATTAGTGGAGATAGAGTATCTTAAATGTCTAGAATATACTGAGCAAAGGCGCTCTACTGCTGAAAGGACATTTTGTATGGCATATTACACTGTCTATGTACATCTTGGCCAGCGGAAGTTCTTAGTCACTCTGCTGTCAGGGAGCATATGGTTTAGATCTAGGTTCCTAGAGTGAATGGTAACCTAAGACCACTGCATACGTCGTGATGCAATGTGTCTGGCAGAGCTGAAGATGCCCTACAGAGATACCCATGTCTCTCTGTGACTATCAGACTACTGGAACTGGAACCATAAGAAGAGATAACTTCCCCACAGTAGAAGAGGGAAATGTGCCAGCCAGAATGCAAACTTAGCTCGCTGAAAGGATGAGACCCTCGAAACCAGGCTGAGACCACACCTTGACAGGACACAAGACAGTCTACCCATAGCCCTTTGTCTCAATGTTAATCTCACTTCAGGATGATGAGGGCGGAGTGTCACTGGATCTCTTTGTTCCTCTTTCTAAAGTGGTCAGGTCGAATAAACCTCCCTTTTTGCTTTGTTATTATTAATGTTATTGTTATTATTAATTTTTTTGGCTCTTTTAATTGGTTATTGAAGACAGATGGTTGAACTGGGTTTCTTGGAGTACAGACTGTGATCTTAAAGCCCAGTAATGATGACTTCCGAGAAACTTCAAGGTTTTTCTTACGCAAACTGTTCATCTACTTTAGAGTAAGTCAAACCCTAGATATCTGATTCACAAACTGTTGCTTTTCCTATGACACACAGCTGGGAAAAACATCTTCATTCCTCCTCAGTTAAGCTATGAACATGCTAGACTCACTTTTGTATTTCCTATTATATCCTATCATTATTAGCATCACTTTTATTGTTTAAACTTTTGTGTGTGTGTGTGTGTGTGTGTGTGTGTATATACATGCCATGGTGTACATGTTAGATCAGGGAGCAGCTTATGGAAGTTGGTTCTTTTCTTCCAGCATGTGAGTGCCTGGAATTGAACTTAGGTCATCAGGCTTGGCTTCAAGTATTCTTATTCATTGAACCATCTCAGTTGCTTCTAATATTTCTTTTTATTCTCCTCCTCTTCTTCACTCTCTCCACTTTCTCTTCAACTATTGAGTAAGATATGAGACTTATATTTTTAATCTTTTTAGATAGCATATTGTCATCTAGGTTGGCCTCAAGTTTTTGCTTAGTCAATAGTGGCTTTGAATTTCTGTACTTCCCAAATGCTGGGATCACATGGGTACTACCTTGTTCAGCTTTATGAACTTTTCAAATATGTTTAGGGTCATAGATGCTAGAGTTAACTTTGACATCTATAACTGTGTTCTTTCCTTCCTCCCTTTCTCAATTCCTTCTTTCGTTCCATTTTTTTTAAAGCTCTTACTTTTATTTCTAAAATCACTAAGTAATCTTTCCCATGTCTTATTTGTGTACAGATTCAAAGTTCCTCTGAAGGGCAGCTGTACTCTATTTAAGATACTCAAAGCAGGGAGGATTGGTTGTGGCTGACCATTACAGAGGTGTAGTCCATCTTGGAGGGAAAGCCATTGCTAAACTTGTGTGCTTAGTCCATGGGACAGGTCAGCAAGCAAGATGAGGGCTTGATGCCCTCTACCCAGCTGACTTACTTCTTTTTTTTCTTTTTATTCCACAATTCAACCTCCTGGAATGGTATCACCAACATTCAGCACAGGACTCCCTCTTCAGCTAATTATCTCTGGAAACACCCTCACAGGTACACTCACAAGAGTGCCATCTGGGTGACTCTAACTTCAGTCAAGTTGAAAATGAAGACTAATGCTCAGTAGGCTTTGTGGTTATGACGGAATGTAGCTCAACTGGTCCCCTTCCAGAAAGCCTTATTTCACTTTAGAGCTTGCCAAGGTAAATTGTTTCTTCTAGTCTCTTCTGTATTCCCAGCATACTTTCAGCCTATATTTAAAATACAAGTGTTGTAGTGCCACACACATCCCCAGTACATGGGGTCAAAGGCAAGGAAGTACTAGAACAAAGTCCTCTTCAGTGATGAAAATTTCAACATGGGAAGAAGTGGTAGGCGGCTCTTCACTCCCCATCGTGTGTGGTTTATGTGTGTTTCTTATCTAGCCTTCTCAGGTCATGTCTTCACAATACATAACATGGTCTAGACACTGAGAACAACACAGAGATAGCTCAGATAGGACTGTATCCACCTACCTTTTGTTTCACCAGACTGCCTTTCTTGGGACTCAGATGATACAACGAGAGATTCTCAGGCTAGCCTCCATCTTGGGAGGTTCCCTTGCACTAAGAAGTCCATCTGAGGAGCCGGATACAACTTTAAGAAAAACAGGTATCATCCATGTTTATCCATAGTTACACCTTAGCCTCTGTGGCTAAAAGATGGTCCTCTCTCTCTGTGTAGCACATATAGAGTATCTCCCGTGTACAGGCAAACTTGTTAGCATCACTGAGTCAGGAAGATTGTGTGCTTATATGGCTGGCTTACCTCCATGCTTCTCTATTCCCTGGGATTCCAAGGGTACTGGGATCTATAGAAGATTTAGTGATTATTCCTGACCCACCTGTTCCTGCTCCACCCTCATCGTGCTTCTAAATTGTTTCCAAGGCAAAACACCCCTCTGCATTATTGCAACGATTTTATCCAATGGACAGAGTTCATGTTGTCTGTACTCTGGGTCCTAAAAGTAGCAAAGTGCCTTGTGCCTTCCTTTGTGGAATAAATTAACAAATACGGAGGTACATGGAGGAGGCAGAATGATGCTGAAATGAAGCCCCTTCATTGTTTAACTCTCTCCTTCTGTTCTCAGCCATAAATAAACTTGGACCTTGGAAGATACACAGATATAGCAAAGATAGATGAGTAATAAGGGAAATACTCCCTCCAACTCAGATTCTGTGTTAGCTTCTGTGAATCATGAAGCAGTGAGCTAAGTACTGCTTGCTGCTCTTCAGGCATGTCTGACAAGGAATGACACGAACAAGGTGCTGGGAAGATCACTCTTGGTAAAATGCTTGCCTAGCAAGTGTGAGGGCCCAAGTTCGATTCCTAGAACCCACATTTTAAAAATCAGATGTGGAGCACAAACTTAAAATTCAATTGCTGGGGAGGAAGAGACGTATTACTGGGGCTTGCTGGACAACTGGACTAGGTTTTTGATGATCTCCAGGTTCAGTGAAAGATCCTAGCTCAAAAGTGGGGTAGATGACTCCTCAGGAATGATACCTGAGGTTGATCTGTGTGTACCACATGCATGTACGAGCGTGTGAATAAACAACCGCACATACAAGAATACTCTATATAAACATAGCCAGAAAGCTGTATATAAATGTTTAATATAGCAATAGAACATGATTCAAGGTGCCGAGGAGGGAAGTTTGATTAATTACACACACATATACTTTGAGAGTGAAAATACTTTAAAATATTATTATTGTTGTTGCTGTTGTTGTTGTTGTATGAGTACATGATGTATGTATGTGAGATGGGATGGGGAGATTGTTCATGTGACAGAATGTATGCGGAGGTCAGAAGAAAATTTGGTAGAGCTGGTTACTCTATCATTTTGTGTCTTCCAGGGATTGAACTCATGTCACCTTGGTTGTACCCTTTTCTACTGAGTCTTTGTGCTGGACTGTTTTTGAGTGAACACTAATTTACTCATGGGAATGGGCATACGTGACCTGTTACCAGTCTCTGAGGCTGCACTCTTTCATGATCCTGGCTGACTCATTAAATGAAGAGCTCAGAGAGAACAAAAGCTTGTGCTCTGCATTCTATTATGTCTTTCTTTCTCCATCTTGTTTGCAACCTTAAAAGAATTTATTTCATTTCATCATTTAGAAATTTGTACTTTGTGTATTTTCATTTTGATTCCAACTTGTTAATTCTGACTTCTCCTATGCATCATGTCCATCAGTTTCAAGCTTCAAGCTTGCATAAATGATACGTTTTCTCTGGTTTAAACACCTCTCTCCTATTATATTTATTTATTGTGTGTGCATGGTATATGAGTGTGTGTGTGTGTGTGTGTGTGTGTGTGTGTGTGTGTGTGTGTACTAGAAGACAAGTTTTGGAAGTCAGTTCTCTGTTTACAGGTGGGTTTCAGGGAACAAACTCAAGCCACCAGGCTAGTCATCTTGCCCATCCCAAATTTCCATACATATCACATACCAGTTCATTGCTCACAGTTTCTCTTCATCGCTTGCATCCAGAGACATATGGCTACAATATACTTTATTAAACTATAACCATGATAGGGGCCATTTTTTATGAAACCATTGGGGTCAGACAGAGTGGGAGAGTCATATGTGTCTTAGAGACAACTAAAACATATTTTGGAATCTGTCCTTCTACTTCATAGTGATCAATGCCATGACTGTGAAAGGGTGAGCGCCTTCCGCTACAATTTAATTTGATGAAAACATGGCAGGTGAATTCTCAGGAAAGCCGACTAACTACGGTTCTCTGGAGTCACGATGACCACAAAGAAGCTGCTCACTGGTCTCTGCAGTGCATTTGGAGGAGAGAGGAAACTACAGGATGGGCTGAGACCCAGCTTCACAGAGAGACAGGATTCTGTATACTTCCACTGCAGTCTTGTGCATCACCTTCTGCTTATTTTATTTCCAGGGTCAATGTTCAAAGTGACATTTGTGAGACAGGCCTGACTTCTTCCTTGCTCTCAGCAAATCTGGAATTTTTTGCTCACAGGCCTGTAGCAAATGCTGGCATGGCTTTTAGCAAACCCGGGCCAAATTTCAGTCTCATTATAAAATATAAAGTCAGAGCTGGCTTTTGGTTCTGCACTCACGTTTCACACAAAACTAATTTGCAGTGCTTCCAGATGGGTTCAGAGTCGATGGCACGCTGCCTGCTACTCTAAAATTCATGAGGTGGAGAGCACGGGGATGGGAGAGGAAATAGAGTTTGTACCCTGTGTGGAAAAATGTGGAGGTTTTAGGGTCTAGGGACAGACAGAGTCAGAATTTTTAAAAATGACACCAGAAACAGCTTCAGTATGACTAAGTAAAAATGGCATCTTGTTGACTGATCAGCACCACGAGGTGAGCATGACCTATGTTCTGTCATTCAGTCGTGCTCAAGATCTAAGGGGGTAGGAATTATTTTATTCTTTTTAATAAGGATAAATATTTGTATAACCCTGGGCTTTGGAGAGCACATCTTTGTTATAAATTGTGTGTGTGTGTGTGTGTGTGTGTGTGTGTGTGTGAGAGAGAGAGAGAGAGAGAGAGAGAGAGAGAGAGAGAGAGAGAGAGAGAGAGAGAGAGAGAGAGGGGAGGGGGGGGGGGGGGAGGGGGAGAGGGAGAGAGAGAGAGAGAGAGAGAGAGAGAGAGAGAGAGAGAGAGAGAGAGTGTTCATTAACCAAGAGACTCAAAATTACCTTCCAGGGCCTGGCTAGATGGCTCGATTGGTAAAGTGCTTATATTATAAGCAGAAATCCAAACCAAACCAAACAACTAAGCAAAAAACAAACAAAAAAAAAAAAACAACAATAAAAAAATCAAACTCTGAATTTGATACCCAGAACCTACAGAAAAAATATTTTGCTTGGCATTATGGCACACAATTGGAACCCCAGTGCTCACAGTATAAAATGCTTATGGAAGTGAATCTGCAGCGATTCACCGGCCAGCCAGCCTAGCTGCAGTCTGTGAGAGACCCTGTCAAAGGAAACATCAATGGTACGTGAGGAATAATGTCCTATGCTGTCTTCTGGCCTCCATGTGCAAGTGTGCACATATGAATACCCACACCCAAAGACACACAAATACACACAAACCACCCTCCCATTAGAGAGACCCAACTTTATTATGTCTCCAGTTTATGAATGAGAATGTAGCAGACAGTGTGCTTGCCTGTTTTATGAGAGGAATTCTCTAGGGACAAGGGTGGAATGTCATCAAACCCCACTTTATTCATGAAGCTGAAACATTAAATTCTCCTGGCTGTGTTTGCCTCGAGAAAGGGTCATCTTTTCATTGTATATTAGTGGGGACTCAGATCTCTTACAACAAAGAAGAGACCCCAGAAAGTGGGAAATAACTGCCCTTCCATCTGGGCAGCTTGGTGTTCATTTCTTCATTTTCTCAAGCATGTATATTAGGACTCTCCATGGCAGCTCCATCTTCCCTGACTGTTGATAATAGTCCAGAATGAGACTGGAGACGTGGCTGAATCTCTCCTGCCACTGCCCACTGGGTCTGGAGATACAGTCAAGCCCCTTGAGTGCTGTTCATGCATTGCCCACTATTAACTGCCTTGCATGACTGGATAAATGGTCAGGTCATTTCTCACTTGTAACTTGTGCACTAAAGTTGTGCTGATGCCCACAAAAGCATGTCTGTTTTAAATCTGAAAATAGGTAAAGCAGAATTTAAAGCATCAACTTTTAATTCTTAATTACATTTAACTGTATAAAAAATGAGTTTTAAACACTATATTAAAGAAATAATTGTTATAAGTTAATTAACAAATGTTCACTGGTTCTTTGACAATTTTTTGTCTTTTTAATTTGTGGGATTGGGGTTATCAATACAAAGTAATGTTTCCTTATGCCTTTTTCTTTTAGTCTTTTAAAACAAGGTCTCTGAGGCTGGCCTTGGGTTTTTCTATATAGTAAAGAATAATCTTGAACTCCCAATCTCTCCTGCCTTCAACTCCTGAGTGCTAGGTCTATAGGTGTGTACCACAGTGCTGGGATATATTATGACAATGTTCATATGTATTTATCTATATGTGTGTGTGTATGTATATATATAATTAGCTAGTGCATATATATGTATACATATATATGAATATGCACTAGCTAAGTGTTGCTGCTCTGCCTTAGATTCTGTTCTGACTTCCTTCAATAAGGGACTACAATGTGGGAGCCAAATAAACCCTTTCCTCTCAACTTGCTTTTGGTCATTAAGTTTTATTATTACAACAGTAACAGCCCTAACTAAGACAATATACATCACTAATGTCTCACATCCAGAATAGAACATAAGATAAGGCATGATAATGGATTTCTAACTTGGTTTTAGACATAAAAATACAAGTATGTATGTATATATATATATATGTGTGTGTGTGTGTGTGTGTGTGTGTGTGTGTGTTAGGTAGCTCAGGTCTCTAGATACCTTCTAGCTCAACTCTCATCCTCTGCCATCTGCTAAGCTGGCTAATCCCTGGCTTTCATTTTTCTATCTGTGAGATTTGACTGTAATACCTTCCCCCCAGGCTGCAGTATACTTGGAAAGAATCATAGACACATGCTATTTTAATTGAATAAGACTTTGTTATACATCAAAATACTATTATTAGATAGAAGACTCTAGAAAAATGGTGCTGCTTTTTCTAAAATACATAATTTTATTTTTAAAATAATATCTCTTTGTGCAAAAATGTGAAGATAATAATATATACAATAAAAAAGAAAAAACAACCCCACAAAACTGTATAAATACAGAGAAATCATCATGATACCATGATTAATATTTTAATGTACATTCTGACAGTATTTTATACATCAATATTAATTGGTTATATCTGAGATGTTATTCTATGTACAGTATTATACTAGATTAGCCATTCGAGGTACACATAGACTCTTCGCTTCAGATCACTCTAGCCATTTACAGAGGAGCACTTTATACTACACTTTTCACTGAATACTCTAGAAAGCTATTTAGATATGACATCAAAGTGCAATAATTTTTTCTCTTAAGTTTTTAAAAGTTTTTACCTGTATATAGATATTTGTACTTTCAAATTGTATTCCCTATCAGGAATTTAGAAATAAAAATAATCTCAAATGGGATAGGAAAACAAAGCAGAAGATGTCAATATTAGGTTTCAAGGCTGCTAGAACCATGGCTGATTTTCAAAGCTGTTGCCCCGTTACCTGGGGAATTGCTGTTTTTAACAGGGGATGACAGCCTGGAAATGGATGTTTGGAAACTAAGACTCTGTCGTTTTAACTTCTATTTTTAGATGGCTCATGTGTTCCAGGATGGTCTAGAATTCTTATGTAGCAGAGCATCATTTTGAACTTCCTGCCTCCCTGTCTCTACTTTCCAAGTGCTAAGATTACAGCTGTATGCCACTGTGCCTGTTTTTATGTGGCGCTGCGTGTTGAGACCAGGGATTTGCATTTGTAGGCACTCTACTGACTGAGCCGCATCCTCAGCTCCTCCTGCTTTTGCAAGGACACTTTTCCTTTCAACATTCTTTTACATTTATTTGTTTATCATATATTGATAAGGGTTTTACTCGCATGTTTGTATGCTTACCACATGTATGCTCATGGAGGTCAGAAGAGGGCATTGACTCTCTTAGAACTGTAATTATAGGTGGTTAGGAGCTGGCCATGTGAGTGCTGGGACTTGACCAGTCCGTGTTCTTAACTACTGAGTCACCTTTCCAAGCCCAAGGACACTTTTCTTACTTCAAAGCACCATGGGAGTTTCAAATATAAATATATACCAGACAAAACACTCCAAGCCAAAACAACAAAAATCCCTCTTATGTCCTATTGACCCTGGGGACACTTTGTCTCCTTTTGTCATTTAATTCTTAGAGTTTGCTTCATCTAGCATGGTTAATCACCCTGAGTGCTCATGGCTGCATAAATTTGTCTGGGAGATGAAAGATAGTTTTTTAATCTCCACTAGATGTTAAATGGTAGAAACCTTTCTTTTGGACAAATCTTCCTCTTTTAAAAGCTGTTCTGTCTTATAAACAAGTGGAATGGATGTCATGTCCATTTCAAGTAAGACAAGGCTTTGTTTAGCACATGGAGCCTCCAGGGTTGCTCCTTCCTCCTGGCCCAGCCTCCCTTCCTCCACTCCCACTTCTGTTTTTCTTTATGAAGTGTTCTAACAAGAAAAAAAAAATTCAGAGAGTACTTCAGGGGTGAGAAGATGTTAAGTTGATCTGAATCTTTTTTACTCTGTTAATGTGAGTTGCATAACAAATGCCACCGAGTTGGTGGGTTTTTACTGCATCTGTTAAATATTAACAGCCCTTGTCCTTTCTGAGCAATTGAAGTGCCTGGATACGGCTCAGCCAATCAGGAAGAAACTGGTTTCCATGGAAGCAAGACAGCAGATTTCATTTCATTCACAATGAAATCCACACAGCAAGACAAATCTGTAAAAATAACCCATATAAAATCAAAGCGAAATATTCCTGGGTGTTTGCTCTGTGCCTCTTGGCATGTGTCAGCTTTGCATTCTGAAAATTATCTAAAAATATCTGGGCACTCAGGAGAGGTTTCTACAGAGCTGGAGATCTCTCCCCTGCCTCACTCTGGTAGTAGTTATTCATATTCATCTGTTTAAAGTGTTGAACCCTTGCCTTGTTTACTTCTTCAGCACATCTTCGTACTTGTTTTAGGTTGAACCCAGAATATCTTGACATTGATAAAAATAAAGGTAAATGTGAGTAATATCTGTGTTCTATCTCCCTGAAAGGATTTGATAATCCTCTCACTAGTGAGATAACTACTTTTCCCTTTATTTTACAGGTAGAAAGCAGGCGTCAAAGAGGCTAACAAACCCCTTCAAACCTGAACAACCAATAAGAATCGGGATCTGATCTCCAGCTAGATTTGCCTAATGATAGACACTAGAACTCCAAATTACAGGATTTCTGCCTCTCAGCCTTCTTCCCTCCCTCCCTTTCTCCTTCCTTCCCTCACTTTAGTGTGTGTGTGTGATTGTGTGCACATGCACATGAAGGACACATGACTGTATACATATGTATGGAGGCCAGAGGAAAATGTTCAGTGCCCTGCTCCTTCAGACTCTGCCATATTCTTCTGAGGCACGTCCTTGTGGAAATAGTAGTCACTGAGGATGGTCCTGTGTGTTTTCTCCACAGTACTGGGGATATGGGCAGGCCTGGCTAAGCTCAGCTTGTTTTATATGAATACTGAGGATGCAAACTCAGCCCCTCATGTAACAAGTATTCTTACCTGTTAAACTGTTTCTCCAAATCTCATATTTAATTTTATCATGGAGAGTATCAATGTTGTTGTCAATGGAGTCACACATCTCTGGATCTATCTGTAGACCCATCGATCTACTCTGTACCCATACACACACACACACACACACACACACACACACTCTGTTATAGTCACTGCTTGTGGATCTTTTTCTTCACAGTCCAGGTGGTCATGATGGGTTTCAATCAACATGCACATTTTCTGAGGCTGGAATGCCAAGGCATTCCTTTATTATAAAGGAATTCCTTTATAATAACATAGTTCATCAATAGCCAGGGATCTTGCCATATGCCTGTAATTTCAGAGGCCGAAGCTAGCTTATGCTATATAGTTTCAGGCTGATTTGGACTCTGGAGTAAATTTTCTATAAACATCAACCCATCAACCATTCAACCAACCAACCAACCAACCAAACAACCAAACAAAAGGGGGTTGTCTTTTTTTTTTTTTTTTTGATTGTCAAATGGCTTAAATGGTACCGACACTCATCACCAAGCATGATGATCTAATTTTAATTCCTAAACCTACAAGTTTGAAAGACAAAACTATGACCCAAATGTTATCTTCACATGCATGCTATTGCATGTGCCTATCTATGCATACAAATGCAGTTGATATAGCACCTACAAGAATTTGATTAACAAACAAAAAAGTATTTACAGAGACCCTCAGCAAAAGCAAATTTGTGTGATGGCTGAAGGATGCTATTTGGATAGCTAACTTCTTGCTACTGTCTTACTGAGAGAGGTGTGCCTGATGTCTAAAGGGTTCAAATATCCACTCGCTTTTCAGAAACTTTACTGTCTACCTTTCATTTCTGAGTTTGATAACATGATCATCAAATTATTGTTTACTTTAAAATGTCCTCTACACTTAATGAGACGTGTGTATCCAAAAGTAGCAGAGGGCTTAAGAAAGGCAGAGAGCAGCCCCGTCAGGCTCTCCTGCTTGTTATTCTATGTTCTTGACATACTAATATTTCTACTATTCAACACTGACAGAGAAATCAGTGCTTTCAGTGTGTGTGTGTGTGTGTGTGTGTGTGTGTGTGTGTGTGTGTGTGTATTTAACCTTGGGTATTGTTTCTCAGAAACCATCTATCCTGTGTTTTGAGACACTGGCTTGGAGTTTGAAGGTTAAAGTGAGGTGGGCTAGGTCAGTGACAGGCACCTTCCTGTCTCTGCTTCCTTGTATGTGAGAAGACAGATGTATGCAACTGCATCTGTCTTTTTAAATGGGTACTGGAATTCGACTGCAGGTGCTTATGATTGCATGGCCGGCCATCATTTTATCAACCAATCATCCTTTCAGTACTTAATGTTTAGACTCTCAGGTGTATTCTCTGCATCAAGCTTTCGAATCACTGTAAAAGGGTCTTAGAGCAGGAAGAAGCATTGTTCTCCCTCCATTGTTTGCAAGCACTCTATCTGATGTGACCCAACACTCTTTTCATGCTCAGCATCATTGTTTTGACTATGTTATCTGTAAGATACAAGTCGGGTCATAGAAAGAGATTCCCAGGTATTTGAGCTTAGAAAGACTTTGCCTGTCTGCTGAATTTCTCTTAGAATTTCCCCTCTGACATTGCCCGCCTCTGACTGGCCCAAGTCAGTTTCATGCTGAAGAGATCAGCTCAGGAACTTTGGAAAATACCACCAGATCCCTCCCTTCCTGGAATAGAAAGGTCATAGACCATTTAGACACCACTCCCCTCCAGAAGGGAGAAGCTAATTAACAATACTCAGACCACATGGGGTAGAGATTGACCTGAAGGTGGGGGAGGCCCACAGCAGCACAGATGGACAGATGGACAGATGGACAGACTCCACAGGAGAGACCATTGGCACACAGACAAGGGAGGTCCTTGACACCTTATTTCCTAAAGACCAGCTTAAAAAGTCACACTGTTCTGCCAATCACATTGTGCCTAATGTCTGCTGCCTTAGACTGTATAAAAGCTCACTGAACGAGCTGCAACGGTGTGTGGGGGTGTGGGGTGGTCTGCCTCTCTTTTTGGATGCAGGAAGGCCCAGCATGCTGGAACATTAAAATTCCTCTTGCTTTTTGCAGCATGGTTCACTCAGAAGGTCTGGTAAACAAAGACTTTCAGAGTCTTACAATGCAGATAGGGCATTGTATGATATCTAATTGCATATTTTTTTTTCTGGCTAAGACTATTGGTGTTGTGGGTTATAAGTAAGGTGATTAAATTTTCTTCCTTAGGTCTTTTGTTTTGTTTTTGGCTTGAAGGTTTCATGGTACTTTTTTCTTTCTTTCTTTCTTTCTTTCTTTCTTTCTTTCTTTCTCTCTCTCTTTCTTCAACTTAGTTTAAACATTTCTCTGTCAGTGTAAAAATCTTTGTGCTGTTGCTATTGTTTTTGAAACAGATTCCTATGCAACCTACAATAGCTGAGGCTGGTCTTGAACTCCCGATCTTCCTGCCTCTTCCTCCTAAGTGCTAGGATTACCAGCCTGCACCACATGGCCTGGATGTAGTTCTAACCATTTTTGTTTGCATTCCATTGTTGCTGCTCCAATGAAGAGTAGAGAAAGATTCTAAGAACACTACCTTCTGGATATTTTGAATACTATAATTTTTAATGATGATTATAACCCAGTCCTTTCTTTCTTTCTTTCTTTCTTTCTTTCTTTTTTTTTAATAGGAAATACCATTTTAAGTGGTAGTTTCCTTTGGGAATAGTTCTAGGAATAGTGACTTTACATATGTATGAATGTATGTATATGCAATATACATATTTACATACATATACATAACTATGAATTCACTTATATTCTATATTATTTCTGTATCAGGAGAAAGGCAGCAGTAGTGACAATGACAGAGGGAAATGAGTGACTTGTATACCCAACAGATCTCATTTGATACTAATTAGCAAATCGGGAACTTTGTAGCGCTTTTGGTAAACACCTTGAAATGGTCCCTCTGATGGTCATGGTGGCTGGGTGACTGTGTTGAGTGACTGCCAAGTTGTTCTGTTCTTCTTGCGCTTGCAGGCTTGAGAGACTTAGCCTTTCTCTTTCACCTGTGACGGTGCGTGGCGAGTAGTTTTTGAAGGAGCTTGTGAAGGACACTGGAAATTGGTTATGTGCTTCCATCCATGCATTCATAAGAACCTCAGAGATAACTGGAAAGAAAAATCTCAGCTTGGTCTTGGGGGAAAAGGCACAAGCATCCTTCAGCAAAGATCTCAATTAAGGAAAGTTTTATCTTGTTGCCTAGTCCTGTACTGTGGGTTGGCCAGGAAAAGCTTTTCAGGTTAATTTAAGCAGCAGAGTGGCTATAAAAAGGTTTGAGAGCTGCTGTTGCTGATCCCACAGAAGGAGGGGTGGCCTCCCTGGGCTGCCCTGATCTCCCTCCAAACCACCTGACTACCCTGCAAATAGCCTTGATTAGGGGTGCTGTGCAAGGGCCCTGTCTTTAGAAGGCCTCAGTAAACAAGACTATACCTCACTTGAACCTGTTACTAATCCTTTCTGTGAAATCAAACAGAATGAGTCAGGCAGCCCTTATCAACTTTTTACCTGAGCTGCTGGAGGAAATCCCAGGAAGGAGTCCTGGGAAAGACTGAGCAGTAGCCGGTTGGTATTATTTATTTATACATTTCTATGGCTAGCTTACCTGACATCCAACCTAATTGTGGTAAGATTCCTTTGAGCTAATGATTTTAGATAATTGCAGTTCACCATAGGAGAAAGGCATGGTGACTATATGAGGCAGAGGCTGTTCACATCTTAATAGACCAAGAGCTCGACATTTATGCTAGTAGGCTAAGTGGATTTATAGGAGAAATGGAAATAAATTAAAAAACATTGGTAACATCCCAGAGTGACACTGATAGTTTACATTTTTTTCCCAGGGGCTATAAATTTTCTATCATTGCTCTTAAAGAAGGATATTAGTAAAAGTGACAGCCATTTTGTGTATCTTGAAGTCCTGGCCATTGATGGAAGTCCTTTCACAAACTGCTTCCAGGCTACTTTCGAAGGACAGAAATTGAATGAAGAAAGCTTCTGGCCGAGTGAGCATTGGTTTATGCTGTTTAAATCTCAAACTTAGTAATTTGGAAGAAACACACACACACACACACACACACACACACACACACACAGAATTTTCACATTTCACTGTAGCAGTCAGTTGAATGAGTTCCTGTGTATTTTGTATTTATGATCTGGTCAGTCTTGTGTGACTAAGAACATGAACTCTGGTACACACTCATGATCCCAGCACTCAGAAGACAGAAGCAAGGAAGATCAGGAGTTTAAGGTCATCCTTGGCTACCTTAGGATTTGAAGCTAGCTTGGGATAATGGAGACTCTGTCTCAAAGACCAGAAAAGAAGGCAAAAGAATAAGGAAGAGAGGAAAGAAAAGAAAAATGCTATTTGGAGTAATGACTAATTCACAGTGAATTTTCTCCACATCTGGATGTACAGTATATCTTCCCTTGAGTATTACATCAGCTGTACAATGTGATGGCTTCCTTTGTGACACTTCCAAACATGATTGTCAAATACTTTGATCGTATTTAACCCCAATAACCCTCTTTTATCCTCTCCATCCTGCTTTCTCTTCTACATTTTACTAGGCTCTTTATTTTAAAAATTCTTTTTATATCCCAAATTTCAAATATTAGCGAAAATACATGACATCTGTCTTCCTGAATCTGATGGATTTTGCTTAAAATAATGATCCATTCATTCTGAGGCAAACGGCATAACTCTAATCTTATTTTTATAATTGGCTAGTACTCTACTGTGTGTATGTGCATGATTTCTTCATTTATTCATCTATTGATAGACATCTAGACTAATTCCATAACTTGGCTACTGTAAAAATGCAGGTGTCCATGGATCTTGAATGCTCTGGGGTAAATATCCAGGAGTAATCAGATGAATCACAAAGTTGTTCTATTTTTATTACAACTGCATGTGTGTGCATTGTAAGTGTGAGTGAGTGTGTACATGAAGTCAGAGGACCAATTTGTGGAGCCAGTTTTTTCCATGTGTGATTTTCAGGGACTGAGCTTGGTCAAATGTACTTGTCTCTTCTATATGTGAATATTCAGTTTCACAGCAACATTTCTTAAAGAGATTGCATTTTCTTGATAATCAGATCACTTTAGCTATGTAAGCTTTTTTCTAGGCGTCCTGTTCTGCTCCACTGTTCCATGTGTCTGTTTTTATGGCAGTACTATGCTCCGTTTTTTTCACTATAGCTAGATAACATACTTTGAAGTCAAATGTGATACCTACAGTACTGCACCTGTTTTTCAGTATTGTTTTGGTCCTTCCATGTGAACATTAGGGTGGTTCTCCTATTGCCACACTTGACTTAGGTCAAAAGGTCAATAAGTGATTTTTTTTTTTAATTTCTGATGAATATTGAAGAATTTTGTGAGGTAAAAATTGTAAAATCAACATGACTGGATCTAGAATCAGCATAGAAGATGTCTTAGAGTGCCCAGAAAGGTTTAAATGAGGAGGAAAAAACCTCACTCTGTGTGGGTAGTACTAGTCCCTATACTGGGATCGTGGGATGAAGAAAACGGAGAATGCAAGCTGAGTACCATTCACCCTTCTCTGCTTCTTGACTGCAGAGATAATATGACCACCTGACTCATATTCCTGACCACATGCCTGCCCACCATGAATCGAATTGTGAACTGAGATAAAAATTAAGGATAAGAAGAGGTTGGTCTCTCAGATACAGTCTAGATAATGCAACTTACTCCTTAAGAACGATCATATAAATTGTCAAGAAACTAAGGGTGGCAGTCTACTCTAGTTAGTGTTACTCACCTGTTTTCTGTTTTGTTTGTTTGTTTTGTTTGTTTGTCTTGGTTTTATTTTTTGCCTAGTGCACATCATAGTACTAGCCTCCTTGGATGACACAAGGGTAAAATAAAACACTGTTTGCTCTACATGCTCAAAGTGTGAAGGAAGGAAGATGAACAATTACAGTAGAGGGCTGATTTAATCACATACAAGATAAATAAGACTGAATTGTGACCATAAAGAAACCAAATGACAGCACACGTTGGTGACTGCACAGTGAAAGGGGAGTCCTTGTTCAGTGTTAATAGAAACTTGAGCTGCCTCCGTGAAAATCATTACGGAAGATGCACAAAACTGAAGTTCCAGAGAGGTGGCTCAGTCAGTAATGTCACATAGCATGTGCTGAGTGTGAAGCCCAAAAATCGACATGAAATACTGGACACAGAAGTTCACACCTGTAGTTATAGTGCTGGGGAGACAAAAAGGAAGATGCCTGGAGCTTGGTAACAAGGTTCCACAACAGACTTTTTGCTGAAGAAATAAGGTGATAGTGATTGAGGAAGACACTGAACATTGACCTCTGGACACAAGCACATTCACAGTCATGGAAGCATTTCCACTCACATGAACATATGTATGGATATACACTATACATACATTCAAAAAATTCTAAGGGGTCTTAAGTGAATATAACATGGAGATACTTGCCTGGTAATTTGTTTATTGTTGCTCTCTTCATAATAGCCAAGATAGAACTATCCTACATGTCTATCAACAGACGGATGGAAAAAGAAAATATGACACATGTATACAGTGGAGCTTTGTTCAGCCTTACATCATGACATCTACAGAAAAATGGAGGAACTATAATTATGTTATGTAAAATAAACCAGAATCAGAAAGATAGATACATGTTTTCTGTCACATGCAGAACCTAAATTAAAAATTATGTGTGTGTATGTGTCTGTGGATTCATATATGTGTGTTTATAGGTCATGAAACTAGAGAAGGTATTGTGAGAGAGGAGGAGGAGATGTGGGGGATACAGGGAGTAATGGAGTATGTATAGTAAGAAAACAAAAAGAGAGACTAACTAGAAGGTGAACTAGAAGCTGCTGGAGGGAGGGAATGGGGGAGCAACAGCTCCGAGGGGGAGAGAAATGAATTTGTGCAACGTACAAAGTATAATGAAGATGCCATGATAAAGCCATTGCTTTGTATGACAATTTAAAGAGTCAGTGGTAACACAAAGCAAAAAGACCAAGTCTCAAGTGACAGGTGTCCAGTTTGAAGCTTTATCAAAGGTGTGGTCATTAGTCAGGTGCTTCTAATATTGCTACCCAGATAGAAAACCAAAGTGATGAGTTATTCAGGGCTTTCACAGATTCCAGAAAGAAACCAAGGCCACAGAACTTCTGAGCTGCTAGGATTTGTCCTTACTGTTTCTTTCATGGCCAGGACCCTCGGACAGCCAACCACTGCAGTTTCTGTTGAACTAGAGTGTGTGAGGTCCAGAAAGACAGGAAATGAAAGGAAGACTCCTTTATCCTTAGGTGAAAGGAAAACCTACAGAGTAGGCAATAATGGCAGGCTTCCTCCACAGGTGGAATAGGTACTCCGCCAATTCACCTTCCTTCTTTCCCTGGGTTTGTTTAGTGTATCTGTCATTATTACACTTTCCTGTTTTCCTGTCTAGATCCTGAAGCGCAAATGTGTTTCACGTGCCCTCTGCCTTTCCTAACCCTCAGCAGTGCTTCCTGTGGGATTTGGGCTTAGCAAAAGTTTTTCAGTGGCTGGGAGATGGCATTGTGAGTGGCGGTGAGGTGACCAGGCTCCTATGACTATCTCAGAACTGGACTTTCTTCTTGTGCCCATCTTCTGTTTATCTGCATGCGGTTTCAGTTCCAGCCACTATGGCTCTGAACAGGCCTTTGTGAGCATGTGTGGCTGTAACTCCCTGCTGCTCTCCCTAATGGCCTCTCGGGGGATCCTAGATTCTTCCTACTAAGTAGTCTGATATCTATCATTTCTGCCTAGGCAGAGCCACAGTGGGTCCAGTGCTGCTGCAAAGACTTCTCCTGTCACTATGTGTCACAGTGGTTTTCTCTACCATCAGCCTATATTTCTAAGTATGTTTTGATAATTTGTCCTTGTATGGTCTCACTTTGCTACATTAGTAACTAAAAACATTCTAATCTAATTTTCCCCTCCAATTTGATTGTGAACTCTTTGGAGAATGAGAGCCATATATCATACACGCAGTCTAATGGGCTCTAGCAGGGTATGGCTAACATGGCTCTGGTAGAGCTTGCCCTTCCTCCACTCCCTCTCTTTTGCTAAAATCCATTAAATCACATTTCTATAGCTAGTCACCAAGAACTATTCTCTTATTTGCCACTTCCTCCTCTTATTCCTAACTATCCCAAGGCATTCCCTTTTTGACCTCTCCCCTCTAAGACAAATGCCTTTTTTTCTCTCTCTCTTATTCCCTTTCCCTTCTCCCTCACCCAATATCTCCTGTCTTTGACTCTTATTCCTTGCCATTTGTTCCTCTGGGAGAAATAAATCTCTTTTGTGCTGAGAACTTGATCTTGTGGTCCTTTCAAGGTCTAAAGAAGCAGCTCAAAGCTAGATTTCCCAAAGTTTGTACTTAGAGATTGAACTCATCCTTGTCTTCATTTCAAAGACAGTTACTCCACATATGAGACCATTATTTACCAATACCCCATCCCCAACACTAGCACAATGCTGCCTTTCTCTTATCATTTGGTTTTCCTGAGATAGGATCTCACTAGAAGCCTGAAACTCACTGAGTGCCCCAGGCTGGCATTGAACTTGTGGCAATCCCTCCGGCTCAGCCTCCCAAGTGTTTGAATTCTACAGGTAAGCCACCACCTCAGCTTGACTTTTATTTTTAAATTAAAGTGATTGGATAAATGGTTTATGGAATATACCAGATATATCTGTGTGTGTGTGTGTGTGTGTGTGTGTGTGTGTGTGCTATTTTCAAAGGATACAGCATCTGAGATAATGAAGACAGTATAGTATCTGATTTCCCACTGAGTGTCAGAAAAGCAGTTACCTTCCAACTGCAAATGGAAGTCATCATTAGCAGGTTTTTCTACACCTCCTTGCAGAGCTGGCTTGTGTGTCTGTAATCTGAACATAGCATTTTGTGAAGCAAAGAATAGATTTCTAAGAGGAGCTGAGAAAAGCAGAGCTTGGGGGATGGAGCTGTTCAAGGCAGCTTCTGATGAGTCACAGCATGTGAAGCTTGGACTTCAGGACTGATGTGTGAAAGGTTTGAAAACAAATTCACCTCTTTTCCTATCCTGCTCCGTACTATACACATGTGCTTTTGAGAGCCTGCCCTGCACATGATTTTTTTTCTAGAATTTTTCTGCTGCCCTCACTGGCTACTTTTTAATTACAAATTGTCTCTGATTTGTAAATGACATAGCTAGTTGAGAGTGCATATTCTGTGGCTCAGGAGGCTACACAAAGTCTCTTAGTCCAGATAGGCAACATTTTGTATTTCTAATCTAAAAGGTATATTTCTATAATAATTTCTGCAATGTTTACAAAAAACCTCTTTTATTGATTCTTAAGAATAAAATGAAAAATTTGATTTTTGAAAAATTTACAGGATAATTTAATTGTTGAGGAAGAAATGGCATGAAGTCATTCATATATATATATATTTTAAAGAAAGATTAACATACAGTCCATAATAAGGTGTAACAATTATAGTTGTTTGTCACTTGTCAGAATATGGGATCACCTAGGATTGTCACTAGGATGAGTAGGTTAGAGACTGGGGTAGGGATGTGAATGGTAATGAGATGTAAGTGGGCTGTGGGTCAGGGATGGGGTGGGAATGTGGGGATGCTGAACCATTTCCTTTCCAGGGCTTTGATCCCTAATCTTTGTTCACATCCCACTGCTACTTCAATGAATAGGTGCTAGTCACCATTACCAGTTTCCTGATGTTGAAACTGAGGCTCTAGAGGTGATTGGGTTTACTGCAGAGTCCATTCAGGGTTCTAGATGGACTTCTGGGGAACTCAGGGATCACTAATTTCAGCTCTAATTTCATATCCAAGATTACACAGATGAAGAGTATCCAAGATACTCAGGTACCCAGACAGTTGTCTTTTTCTAAAGAATGAATGGAGATAAAATGATGACTTTGCCTGACAATTCTACCCACGTTTGAGGATACTACGCTAGTTGCTATGGAGACAGAAAGGCCAATGTAAGTTTTTCTTGGCTATTCAGATCAAGGTAAGGACAAGAAGGCAGCTCTCGTGAATTCTAATGGTGGCTGTCCTTTTAAAGTAAGTTTCTAATCTTCTGTCTTTTATCTCTCCAGCAAATGGGTGAACCACAGAAGGACTGAATTTTATCAGACTCATGTTGTTGCCCTGCATGATCTCAAAGGCTAGTCATTCCACTTTAAAATTATTTCCTCAAGATGTGCTATGCCTCAGAGGCCTGTGAAGTTTTCATTCGTTTGTTTGTTTGTTTGTTTGTTTTGGGGAGGAAGTGGCGGCTTGACTCCTAGGTTTGAAAAATATGTTCTTAGGGTCGTCAGGCAAAAGCACTCAGTGGATAGAACCCAGGAGTCTTTAGGATACAAGTGCATGCACAGACACCCCACATTTAGACATCCACGCTCTGGTAGATAGTGTATGCTGAGCACGGTGTGAGCCCAGTTGAATCTTCCAACTTGTACGAACGCATCTCTGTGTCACCCTGATTTCACATCCAGACAAGCCTCGATGCTCAGTCCTCTGCTGCAGCAGTGGCGCCTGGATGTCAGATCCCATATATGGCATATTCCCAAGGGAGTGGATTGAATACATTATGTATAAGCAAGAGGAAATCAAAATAAAGGCGATTACTGTAGCCCCACTGGTAGAATGCTCACGAGTAGTGCACAAAGTCCTGCTTCTACCCCCAGAATGAGATAATTGGAGTGTGCACGCTTTTAACCTTAGCACTTGAAAAACTGAGGCAGAACAGCCAATGGAGAACTGAGGCAGTTCAAAAATACTCTTGAGTATATAGGGCATTTGAGGTTACCCTGGGCTACACAAGAACCTGTCTTAATAAAACAAAACAGAATATATTAAAAACAACAAAAACAACAACACCACCCCCAAACAAGAACAAAGTTTGTAATGTTGACATGGGCACAATCATATAAAGGACCTCACAACTCCAGACCTATGGGAAAATGAAAACTCCAAAAGGTGAGACTCTGAGGGATGGCAAAGCCTTTCTCTACTCTGTGTGCAAATGCTGAAAGTTGGTACAGAAAATGTCCACTACAGCTTTCACCACTAGATATTTATGGCCTTAAGACTACATTCTTACAGAAACTGCTCCCTTGGAGATTAGACAACTCTGTCCTCTTGAGCTAGCTGTATACCATAAACTCTGTTTCATGGTTTATATGTAATAACTCCCTCCTTGTTCAGCTACATACAATCCAGCCTTTCTGTTCAACTGTGTATAATAAATACATTGAGCTCCAGGGAGCTGTGGCTTCTCCATCAGAGAGCCTAATCCAGCAGATCCTAGCATCTGTGTATGTCCCCAGAGCTGATGTCTTCTGCATGTTATCTTAATTAGGTTGTGTTTGGGAAATTAGGAAACCTGTGTTCTTCAGCCTGGTCAGACAGCTCTGTTGCTTCCAGTGGACCTAAAGAACATGGGTTTGAAGGAAGTACTGCCACTACCAGATTAGGGCCAGCCTGGGCTAATGGGTGGGAGCAGTAGCCAGAGTGACTAACCCTCTTCTTTCCTTCAAAGTCCAGTCAATGCAGAAATTGCTGAAACCAAGGTGGGTGTGTGCCCTGTTTTATTCTGCTGATTGCCCACTGAAATCGTGGTTGTTACAATCCTAATTGTAGACAAGGAAGTAGCAGAACACAAATTTGATCTCAGCTGGTCTAAGAGATTGATGCTTTAGAGATCCCTAAATTCTATCTGTTCTCAGAGGCTCTACTTACTTACTCTGCTCCACACTTATGTCATTTCATGGGGCAGTATGCAGGAGACAAAGAACATGAGGTATCATCTTCCCATCCAATGTGCCATAACTTCCAGGGATTCCTCTACCCACAAATACAGTGAAGGCATCCAGTCTTTCTGGCTACTCTGGCCAGGCCCCAGTTCAAACGGAAAATTGGCTGTTTCTGAAAGAGAGGATACAGACATAGAGGAGCTGCCTTCTTTCTCCATCAAGCAGGTACAGCACAGCACCACCCCTTCCGGAAGAACTGCCTGCTTTCCTTTCTCCTGGGCCCATAAAGATGTGTAGGACTGTTAGAGGACAGCATGGTTTCTCGTTGAGCACTGGCTAGAGATGGCCAGAGACCCAACAGGTTGGAGACCTCACAGGTTTCTCTGCAAGGGACAGCATGTATTTCTCCATGCTCCCAGACTCCAGGCTCCTGACATGATGCAGAAAACCTCCATCAATCTGTGCCTTTCAGTCTTGTAGGGCAATGGCCCTACAGCCCCTCCACAGGTAGAGGGTGAACCACAGGCCACAGAGCCTCAAGAGATCTCCATATTAATGAGATACCTAAAGGCCAGAGGGCATAGCCAATTAAACATTTCTTCCCAGACCTTCCTCCTACTTGCAAAAGGTATTTACCCTCGGGCCCTCCCTGAGAACACGAGGTACAACTTCATCCACTTTCCCTCATGACAATAAAGGTCTTAAGATCATGGATTTCCTCTCGACTTTGGGGCCTGCTGGGGAGAATTTTAGAGGGGGCTTTCAACTAACGAGCTGCTGCCTAATCTCCCACGGAGGACTTTTCTACGTTCCAGCCACAGAGACCCAACAACACGAGCCAGCCGAGACTCAGCCAAGCAACTTGTTGTGACCAAGAGACTCTCATTTCCCTGCTGGGCACGCTGGAGCTCATCTATCCCTCTGCCATTTTCTGCTGCGGTTGCTCTAGCCCATACACTCCGCCTCAACTTTTCTGCAGCCTCTCAGCCGTGCCTGGGAGCCCAAGGGTCTGAGACCAGTTGATACCCACCTGCCTTCTTGATTAGAACCCCTTCTTTTGTTCTTAACCCAAGAGCTCCGTCTTCCCCCCCCCCCCGACCCCCAACCCCAGAGTAGAGCTCTGTGGCTTCGTCCTGTGAAGTGAACTCAGTAGAATTCCCGCACTTCTGCTCCCTGAGCAGCGATTCCAGCCGCCTGTGGTGGCAGACACTCGGGACCCACAACTCAGCCCAACAGGACCCATGCCCATGCGTGAGCTACAGCCCCACAAGGGAGGGGATTTGTCTGTAGGCAATTTGTGACCTGTGAACATGGGCTCCTATTCTACAGCTGTTTTAGTCTGAGCATCATTCTGGGGTCGGCTTCTAAAAGATCCATGTCAACAGCTTGTTATCTTTCTGTCATTATCTCAGGAGTGCAGAGACCCTCTGGGTTGTTCTGACAGATGAGTGAGTGGACTTTGCAGTGGCCAGTTTGTCCTAAGAAAGCTTGGAATGTGAGCCTTGCGTTTATTGTATACACACTGATGTGCGTGTGTGCTCGTGCATGCATGTGTGTGTGCGCGTGCGTGGGTACATGTGAGTGTGTAGGTGTGGGTCTGTGCATGCAGAATAGCAAGCACTGGTCTACCATCCGAATATTATCAGAATATTTGACTTTAGGTCTGTCTGTAGTCTAGGGAGAAAAAACTCTTTGACATACCATATTCAAAGCCAGGAAGATCTGGGAATGAAGCCAAGTTGATAAAGTGCTTGCCTAGCAAGGGTTTGATCCCCAGAATTGCATGAAATAAGCCAGGCACAGTGGCACATACCTGTAATCCCTGCCTTCTGGAGGTAGGATCAGAAGTTGAAGATCATCCCCCCTGCCCCCACTACATACATAGCAAGTTCTAGTTCAGACTTGATTGCACATGCCTGTCTTTCTCTAGAAGAACAAAACAGGATCAAGGAGACAGGTATTCACTGCTCTGAACCCACGAAGTGAAGAGCTGCTGTAAGATGTCCTCTGACCTCTGTGTGCTTGCCCAAGTGTGGCATGAACACTCCGCCCAACACAAATAAGTAAATGAAAAGCAAAATCCCAGAAGAAGGTTCCAAACCAGAGTGGTTGTTTTCTTCAGAAATCTTTGTCAGTTGGCTTTAGTAGAAACTCAGCACGTGTGTCTTGAAGACAGGAGATCTTGTCTCATCCCTAGGTGGAGCCTCCCATTGCAAAGCTCCTCCTCCTCTGTCTCAGGATGAACCCCAGAATCTCTGCACCCATGGATGAATAACATAATTGCAAAAAGATGCTGAAGGAAAAGATGCTGGAGGGAAAGTAATGTTTGGAAGAGCCACCCCGCCTCTCACCATTAGGATCAGAGATAGGCTGAGTTGAAGCTAATTTTCCCAGTCCCTCTGTCTTGGCACCTAGAGCTTGGAGATCCGGATGACAAACATATGAGCACACCGTGATTTGCACAGAGGCAAATAGAGTTCAAATCTGGGTCCTGCCAGTTCCCTCCTCTGTGCCATAGAGTAAGTTTCTTTGTCCTCAACTGGATTGTAACAGTTTCTACTTCAATGGGCAATTAACCAGAATTCAATATGACACATACCTACCTGGCTTTCAGCCATTTCTATCTATTTGTAAAGTGAGTGCTTGTGTGGCTCTGCACACAGACACGGAGAACAAAGATCTGGAGGAACTAGTTTCCTTGCTTATGCAAAGAGTAATAAGACAGATGACAGATATTTTTTCTTTTAAATGGATTTCGAGAAGAAAAACGACTTAATGAAAATAATGAAAGAGCCAAGAATAATGTTCTCAATTTCCTAGGTAGAAAAGCCATTTTCCCAGATTGAATTGTCTGTTAGTATCTTTCTGCCTGGCCTATCTCAGCTTAAAATTCTTGGAGTACTTTAGAATATGATTATGTTCCAGACATTTTACCAAGGTATATGGTTGACACTCATTTTATTTCTAGAATTTGGTAAGCATGATTCAATGAATGGATGTTTTCCTCCTGTTTTCTCTCCATGGCCCCCTCCCTCACAACTCCTCTTTCTCCCCACTCTCTGGGGCCAAGGACACTTATTGCTTTGTTTTACGGCTGCCCTGAAAGTAGGCACCAGTGCCTGCATAGTGTAGCACACAGAATTTTAATGAGCACAAAGTGAGTGTATTGGTCCTTTTCTCTGGCAGGAGAGGGTGACATCAGCCTGTCCAGGAAATACTGGATTGATTTTCAGATTGCTATGAGGGGGAGTAGCTTGCTGGTGTGGGTTAGCATGAGGCTGCCCACAGTCTCTCTCTGTGTCCACAGCTTGTCTTTGTGGGTTCCCATACCAGGAGAGACAGAAACCTGACGAGAATCCTCAGAGGACAGATGCCCTTCAAAATACAAGTCAAGAGGGCAGGGGCATTGCTGTTTTTTTAAGGCTTATCTTAAATGTAGATAGTATAGCCCTAGAGTTTAAATGATAATAGCTACTTAGTGTTCAACTCTAGCATTTCTGTTCTAATTTTAGGCTTTTGTTCATTTAATCAAATGAGAATAGCTGTTTCCTATCACCCTTCTGTGCCTCTGTCAGTCCATCTCCCTCCTACACATTTCTTCAGGATGAAGGATATTATATTAGGCTTTAAGAAACGCCAGAATCTAGTGTTTGGGAAGCTAGTGTGTTTACCTGGCTGGCAAGGAGGTGATATTCAAGACACACTCTCTAACATCAAAGTTGTGTAGACACTCTCTGTACCAGAAGCCAGACAATAAATGAATAGTGAGAATTCAGCCCCAGTGTGCAGCTACGTGGATCCAGCACATTCCTATGTCACCTGTCTACAACACAGATGCTCACGTTGCTTTCACATTGCTGCCTCCACAGTCATTTGACTTCCTGTTTTGTAAGCTTCTATTTCAGCTTGCCAGTTTAGCTAGTGATTAATGAGTTAATTAATTAGCAAAGATTTTTTTAAAGCCTGGCGAACAATATGCATACTATTTACTGAAAGGCTGAATTATATAAACGTGTGCTCATTCCACTCTTTAACGCTCTTGTAGAAATCAAACAAAACACCAAGTACTTCCAATTCAGTACAGTGACTTCAGACATACCGTTAACTAGTTTAGCCCCTGACTTACTGACCTTAGTAGCATGAGTTTCCATTTTGTTTTAGTTTTTGAGACTGAGTTACACTGGATAGCCTTTGATGGCCTCTAACTCACTGTGTAGCTCTAATTAGTCTTGAACACAATATCCTCTGAATTTCTCCCATCACACTCATCTCAAGGTTTTTATTTCTTGATTTGTTAATTGATTTTAGTTGAGCAATTTTTTGCTGGAGACAATTTTCAATAACTGTTTCGTAGTAATGACCATTACAGTCCACATCTCTGTCACCACTGTCGTTCCATTCAACTGAACTTCACTATTTAATAATGTTTACGCCCCATGATAGACACACGAAAACATGCCCTGTTTTATAATCCTGTAATTTATGCCATGTAATTTATCCTCAAAGACTTTATAGTGGAGAGAAACCTGTGATTCATAACACCAGAAAGAACTGCAGATGTGTGCAAATAAGTGTTTCAGAAGTTACCATGTCTGGGATGTGAAGAGAAAGGTATCAATATGGGTTCTCACAGGCCATAAATTCCAATAAGAAAAGTTCAACTTTAAGGTGATTTTCAAGGGAGTCACAGCCTTTGTGGAGCCCTTCCTGGTCTGAACAAAGGCAACCCCATATAGAAGTGGGTTTGTTTGCCACATTCTTCAGTTAGTATCAACTACACAGGCCTGACGTGGATGCCAGTGCCTATGAAAGAAACTGTAAACCTGGAAAAAACATCTCCCATACCAGGCTTAGGAAAAAAATATGTTTAATTTATAAAGAAACAAGAGTACTTCATAATATACAGAGTTTTAAAAACCAAAATTACTGAAGCATTTCTTTCACCACTCTGAAATGTGAGAAGAATAATCTGATTTGGTAAAATGATTAACCAAACCAGGGTACAGGGATTACACCATGGCTGAATAAAAGGGCAAACAAGACTCAGGATGTGCTGAGATTGGACAACATGGACTTTCACCTTTCTCTTTCCAATAATTAGACAAAGAAAAAAGAAAATTCTATCTCTCAACATGCATTCCATGTAACAGCATTTGAGATATTCTAATCAAGGTGGAAATATGAATAAATAACCGTCTGGTTGATGAACCCAGTAAAGTGAACGGGGCCTCATGTAAAGCCTAGAAGGAAACCGACTTGTTATAATTCACTTTCTGTTTCATTAAAGATAACTCATTTTATCTACCTTTTTACTCTATATTTAAAAGACAAATGAAGATCACAGAGAACAGACAGACAGAAAGGAAAAGAAAAAGAAAAAGAAAAAGAAAAAGAAAAAGAAAAAGAAAAAGAAAAGGAAAGCCAGAAGCCTGGCACCCCCTACATGTTAACAAGCAAAAATAATGTACTGTTTATCAGCTATCCTTTGTGGGTAGGAGTAGATAAACAACGTGTTAAAGACATTTAAATGTTTTCCAGGTGGCTTTTACTCTGTCAGACCCTATTATTTTGAAAAGGGGTAGAAATTTACAGACTGCAATATCTAACTGATGAGAAGCCATACTCAAATTATCTCTAAGTATTCTAGGAGTCATGAAATAGATAAAAGCATATCTGTTCAGGTGTCATTTCCAATGAATAGTTGCTGTTGCTGGAATTTGTGTCTCACTTCTCTAAACTTCAGCAAGAGATCAAGATACTAAATAAAGTAGTCAGGATTGGGCCCATGATGGTTTGCCTTTTCATTTCACAATGTAATATGGTAGTAGTAAATTTCAGACTGATGATTCAAGAGTCAAAATCAATTTTCTTTTTGGCTGATTGGGCAAGTTTGAGTATTCCTTTAATGAGAATTGTATTCTTGTCATTGTTGCTAAGATGCTAGTTTGTATATTGCATTTGTAAGTTGTGCAGTAAATGCATAAAATTTCATTATCTTTCAGTATTAACCATTACCCATCTTTACCATAAGAGCTCCTTCCAAAAGATAGTACCATGGTAGTTACAAGTTATTTGATGAGGGTAAGCCATGTAATTGTACTGTCAGTCTCCCCATTTAATCTGTAAGATAGGTCAAAAAGAATGATCTTTAAGGCTTAGCCTAATAGTACTTATGAACCCATCTGTCAGTGAGCCCTATGTGCCCAACTTGAAAGATGGTGATGTGCTTGCTGTGTTTCAAATCCACTGAAGTGTGCATGCTTTAACACAGCAGGGCCTATTTGCAGTCACACCCAGTCACTCCTCTTTCACAGTGGTTTGCCTTCCTTGGTTCCAGCTGCAGGTCCTGAGTTTAACAGGATGAATCTCTTGGGGACTTGTTTCTCATGCAGATATCAGGACTAGGCTCAGACTCAGGAAGACAGAAATTCTTGGTGGGAGTGAGAGCTGGCTCTGAGTTATAACAAACCCTTCTGGTGTAATGTGCACTGTGTAATTTTAGCACCTGGGAGCTTGAAGCCGGAGTATGGTAAATTCAAGGTAGATGTGTTAAGTATTGAGACCTTGCCTAAAACCAAAAGCAAAACAACAAAAACTAAACAGAAAAATGAATGTCCAAGAGATAAAAGTGACAAGTTTAACTTCTGAAGTCGATACTGATCCAGTTGTGTGCCCTGGTGGTAGCAGAATGTATTACAGACCACGATACACAGTAATGGGGGTGGGAGGGGCGTTTGGGAGATACCAGGAGACCAGATTAACTCTATTGCAACTTGCAATTTCCCAGCTATTCACTTGAAGTTAAAAGGCATTCAGTAAGCCTTCAGAGTACCTCTCGATTTTATCCCACATAAATGAAGCCTTTTCCCTCATCCAGGCTTTAGTTAACACTGTTTTTTCCCACACTTTCTGTTCTTGTTTCCCTCACCTTTCTGTTTGGTTTCAGACCTCAAGACAAGGGACTGAGGTGCATATTTTACATACTAAAGCAGACCTGACCTTCAAGTTTTCCCAGCATCCCTCAGGCCCTACCTGGCATACCCTGTTCTGAACCCTGAACTTTCCAGCACAGGAGCTGGAGAGCTCTTCCCTTAGAGGCTCCTCCCTGTATAAATTAGACACCTTGGTCTCTCCTTTTCTCCTCTTCTCTCTCTGCGCTTGCGCTCCTTTCTCTCTCCCCCTTGCCCCTGCTTTTTCTATGGTGACTTCCCTGGGGCCAGTGAACTCTCCCATCCAAGAGCACCTTCTCAATAAACTTACCTTTAATATAATCTAGTCTGGTTTAAATTGGCTCATTTATTGGCCGCAGAGAAATAACCTGTCAGATGATTCGGAACCCAGGAGAAGCTGAGTCCCCAGCCCGATGGCCCCGGTCTTTTCTGGTCACATGGGGACCACTTCTATCTCTTTATCCTTCTCCACTAGTTACTGTAACTGTACATCTAGCAAAAATAAAACAGGAGGCTTGATAAAGTGTAAATAAATTAACTGCATCAGTTCTCCACATGACTTTAGTGTTGTGATCGATGCTGCTTCTGGTGCTGCTGCTTTTGCTGATACTGAGACCACACAAGAAAGGAGGGGTGCGGTGGGGAGGGCGGGGCTAAGTGGCACCTGAAGTCTTGTGCTTATTGCAGTGAAGGGTGAGTGGGAGAGCACAGCTTCCAAAAAACTGGACACAGGGAATTCATATCCATTTGAATAAATTTTTGTATTAGATCCCGTGGCACCCATCTTCTCTGCGTTCTCCAGAGATCCCAACACTATTGAATTGGTGACCCAATGCACACCCTGATATGGAATGGTTTATGTGGGGGTGGTAATCTCAGATAAGATGTTTCTGTATCAGAGGTTCCCCTAAAACAAAGATCAGGTGCACTCTCAACTCATCAGAGAGAGCTGGGAGAGGTCAGCCCCTGATAGGCAGTAGCTGAGGATGGGTACTCATGGAGTCCAAAGAAATCATGCATAGTTCAGAACAGATAACTAGATACAGGCAGATTGTCTAACCCAGACACGCTTAGTAGGTACTGATCTCAAACCTGTCAGAGATCTGCTAATATGGCACTTAAAATCTTAAACTTAAGATGCTTAAAATGACAGAGACTCCCAAATCCTAGCAGTGACACCGCCAAGGTTTCCAAGAAGATAGACACAACAAGAAGACTCCACCCAGATTGTGTGTAGTATGATAGCCACCAAGAAAGCCATTGCCTAGCCTGCTGCTGAAGCCTGACCCAACTGTGGACAAATAGGGACACCAGACATGCCTCATGTTGTTTAAGTCAAAACAATGTCACTTTCCCAAGTTTTTCCTCCACAGGAAGGCCTCTAAGATTTGCTATGCTTGGCAGCCAAAAATTAATCCTGCTCTGGGACCTGTGTCCCTAACAAAGCCATCGACATAACAGGAACCTAGTGGGGTGACTTTCTGGGTGGTAATGGGTAAGTCTATCATCTTAATTGACACATAGGACATTTAGATATGTTCTTCTCAGTTCTCTGAGGGGTTTAAATTCAGTGATTAACCATCTATGTCTCATGGTAAATAATTAAATAGGAAAAATTTATGTCAAGTCTGAGGACATAAAAGCTTCCAAGGAAGGTGTTTTGAGGTGGGTAAATGAAGTTATGGTGGATTTATCTTTTCTCATAAACTTAAAAAGATTGAAAACTTCAGGGAATCCATTCAAATCTGCCTCCCACAGTCAAATGGACTCAAGATTCTGCCCATTCTTGAGGGAGGGATCTATTTCCCTTTCCTTGGTCCTGGAACCCCCACCCCTCATCCAACTACCAAGACCATGGGCCTAAGAGTTTCAAATGTACACCCCCCAAAAACATTTTTCTCCCTAAGCTTTATCTTCTCTAAAATTCCAAGGGGTTCTCTCAGAATCTGCATCTGGGGAAGCTCCAAAATAGTTACCCACAGGCGCTCTGGCCCACCCTCACAGACTGCTTCAACTGCTTCAACTGCTATACACTCCTATCCCAAGATTTCCCACAACCTGAAGAGCAGTGAAACAAGTAGCCCTTCCTAGACTTAGAACATTCCAGCTTTTTGCTCGCACTTCAAAACTGCACCTCAATGTCAGCAGGAAGCAGTCAGATGATTACACTACCCTCATTCATTTATAATCAACAAAAGGCTGATTTCAGACCCCAGGATAAAGGAACTGAGGTGCATGTTATACATACCAAAGCAGACCTGGCCTCCAGGTTCTCTAACATCCCTCAGGCCCTACCTGGCAAACCCTGCCCCAACCCTGAATTTTCCAGCCCAGGGACTGTGCTACTTTTCCTCCAGAGGCTCCTCCAGACATTTTGGTCTCTAGTCCCTGTTCCTTCTCCTTCTCCTTCTCCTTCTCCTTCTCCTTCTCCTTCTCCTTCTCCTTCTCCTTCTCCTTCTCCTTCTCCTTCTCCTTCTCCTTCTCCTTCTCCTTCTCCT
>JANHMN010000001.1:121764934-121789241 GCA_030674055.1 Rhabdomys pumilio
CTCCTTCTCCTTCTCCTTCTCCTTCTCCTTCTCCTTCTCCTTCTCCTCTTCCTCATCCCCCTCCCCCTCCCCTCCCCCCCTCCTCCTCCTCCTCCTTCTTCTACTTCTTCTTCTTCTCCTCCTCCTCCTCCTTCTCTTCTTTCTTCTTCCTCTCCTTTTCCTCTTCCTCTCCTTTTCCTCCTCTTCCTCCCCCTATCCTCTTCTCTCTCTACATGCACACTTCTTTCTCTCTTTCTCTCTCCCCTTTACCCCTCCTTTCTCCATGGTGACTTCTCTGGCCCTGATCCTTGGGGCCAGTGAACTTGCCCACCCAAGAACAGCTGCCCAATAAACCTGCCTTTAATACAATCTAATCCGGCTTAACTTGGTTTATTCACTGTTGGTGGAGAAATAACCTTGTTTTCTCTCTTATTTGGAATAAATCTTACATGTATCACTCAGTCCAAACCTTAGTGATAGCTACCAACTTTAAACTTTTCCCCATAACATACTCCATGGGGATGGCCCTTCACACTCAGGACTGCAACAGGCAGGCTTTGTCCACTGCACTTGTACAACTTATTTACTTCGAACAAGGTTTTTAAACTCCATGTTCTCATCTTCTCCAACTCATGACTGAGACAGAACCTCCAGGGTCAGGGCTATGCTTTACCCCAGGTTTGTGGGAGACTCCTGAGCTAGAGAAAAGACTCGCCAAAAACACACAACGGAAATATATTAGGCTGAATGTTCTCGTTCACAACTACCCTGCAGAGTTTCCATTTCAGCTCTATTATTATTATTAACTACAAAAGCACCCAATAGATGACAGACACAATATACACACATGTATGCAAATGAGTGTGGCTGTGTCCAGTAAAGCTTTACTCATAACAGATGATGGTGACTATAGCTCACTGACCTCTAAGGCAGGTAATTATTTAGCTTGGTAAAAATGAACAGAGTTGGAAAGGTTACCCTGCAATCCGTGTGTGCTTGTGGAACAAACTAATCAATAAAAGAACCCACTGAAGTGTTCTTGTAGCATAGCACTTTAAAAGAGAAGGTCACACTGTGGTATTACAGGAGACTCTTGAGTAAAGTCACGCTGGCAGGTGGATATTTTTTCCTAAAATTAATTAATTTATTTATCTATTCACTTTACATCACAATATTAGCTCCCCCTCTCCTCTTAGTACCCCCTCACACATTCACACAGATCCTCTCTCCATTCCCATTCCATTCTACTCTGAGAAGGGGAAGCCTACACTGAGTGTCATGCTCCCCCAACATCAAGTGACTGCTGAACTAGGGGCATCCTCTCCCACTGAGGCCAGATAAGGTGGCCCACTAGGGGAACAGGATATGTGGAAATTCTTGGTGGTCTGGTGTGACCCGCGCAATCGTCTCGCCGGCAAGAACGCACGCGGGCACCAGGATCCTTCTGCAGCAAGCGTTTATTGTGATGAAAGGAGGAAGAGAGAGAGACCGAAGATGGCGCTGCTTTATATACACCCTAGGGTGGCGTGGACATATCTGATTGGCTGCTTGCTCAAAACCCCGTATGACGCCCCGGGCTGGGCAGTGACTTGGCGCGCTTTCACCACTTGCACATGCGCAATTTACTTGTTTACCCACGGAAGTGCTGGGTGCCAGCGCCATGTTGTAATGGCGAATGCTGTCACGCTCGCAGCGGCTCTCTACAGTCTGGGTAAATGGATAATGGAGAGCATGGGACTCTCCTCTGAATTCAAGTGTAGTCTGCACATTTTTTGGGTTTCTGTCTACAGGTTGAAGAATAATTTGTGAATGTTTAAAAACTTGCTTAATCAATGCTGTTTCTGCAGGAGAAGAACCAGGAATCAGCCACACTGAGACTGTATTGAGTTCCAAGCTCAAACTTAAGTTACAAACCTCTTAGAATGTGGCACTTTGCCTTTCAACTGAACTGTCCCTCTGCTCTTCTAGTTTTCTGGGCTGGCTAGGTGAGATTGATTGCACTTTGTTGGCAGGATCAAAGGACATGCAAAGTCCCTGAGAGGAAGCAGCTGATTTTCTGAGTCCTGCTAAAGAGCCTCAGAATTTTTAGGGAAATATAAACTTCCTGAAGGCCCCATGGGATCTCTGCTTAAAATACCAAGGTTTTGTTTATGCCTCTGGTAAGCACAACCATGGTGGGGATGGGTGGTTCTGAGAGAGACAGAGGCAAGCTAATTGGCTATGGACAATAAAGAACTTTCCAAAAAGAATTGGGATGGATGGTATAGGGTTGGGGGGCGGTGTGGCGCTAAGATTGGAATAGTCATTTCTCTCAAGTCTTTGACTTCTGCCTTCAAATATTCAATTCTACATAAGCCAACTGACTGGATTATCAATCAATCGTTTTTTCTTGAAGACCTGCTTTCATGTTTTTCCAAGAAGATTTTTCTTAACTGTTCTATTGAGTTGTGATACTTTCATGTGACTGCTAATCTAAAAATAATTATTTTAAAAAGGACAAAAGTGGTTTTTGTTTATTTTTTGCTTCTGAAATCAAATTAGGAAACAAATGCTTTGAACAGTGAGATGAACGTTCCTGATTATATTTTCAGCCAGAAAATCTATCCAGAGTCTTACGTTTTTCTAAGTATAGTGGCCCTGAGTTCTTGGTCCAATGGAAAAATGCTAAACAGATGTCTTGTTTTATGCACATAATTCTCTTAAATGTTAAGGAGAATATAAGTTCATGGTAGCAGGGGCTCATGCTTAAGAGAAGCATCTTCCATGGTATTTTAGGCTCCAGAGGTATTGGAAGAATGATGCAGCCTATGGGTCTTGTTTTGACTCATTTTCTCTGCCAGTTAAGGAATTAAGTGGCAAAAAAAATCTAGAGTGCAACAGGTAACAGTAGAGAAACCTCAAGCTCAGCAGACAGAATCTGCAGTTGAAGAAAGGTATTTCTGTTTATTTGGGGTAAGGAATACATGCTCAGCAGACACACATGGAAAAAAAGACCCTCTGCGATGTTGATGAATTGGGGTAGAACATAGAAAGCCAAAACCCCTAGTCTCTTCTCAAGGGCTGGGGGTTAAAGCCTCTGAAGGGTCTTCCTCCCAAACTTGGGGTTAGTCAGTTTGAAATAATCAAGGATGGTTAATTGTCCCACAACTGCTGTGTACATGTTCTGTGCAGCCCTTGTCCTTGTTGAGCCAGTTCATCAATGGAGCCTGCTGTTGGAAGACAAAAGCAAAGTCTACAAAACTCTAGCTTTTTTCTCAGATTAGGAGGGTAAGGACGAAGCTGACTATCTTGAAATTTACCACCTTTATTCCCTAGTCACAGGCTCTCTCCTTATCTTTCTCCCTACCAAAGAGTCTGTCTAATTCCTTGTCTCTCTAGATGACATCTCTGTTGACACCACAGGCTCCAGTAACTAAGGCATTGGTTCTTTCTGGCTACTCATTCTGGATAAATCAATAAGGGATTGATGAACTAGTCAAACAAGAAACACAGCTACATTTGCATGGTGACTTGAACAGACAATCAGTGAATTAAGTTTCTAAAGCATTTTTAAACTGATTTGTTAATTTAGGAAAACATCTCAGTATCACCATCAGTTGTGAAAGAAAATTTCAATAGGTTCAGGGAGAGGACAGACCTGGAAAGTCATGTAGTCTGAGGTTGTGGAAAGGCTGTTAGCTCGCTTGCATTTTGCAGGAGAGGAAAGTTTACCTACCATGCTCAATGCATTGTTTTAACTAAGAGATACCAGAATGTCTTAGTAAGCAATTCATCCTAGGAATCAGTAGACAGAAAGGTAAGTCACCATTGTTTTTAAAAAGCTGGTATCTACCTGTCATACTTGAGGCCACATGGCAGAATGAATGGCTCCGTTTTAAAATAGTAGTAGTGGCTAGTTTCTGGATTGTTTTTCTAGCTATTTCTAGGACTTGAATGAAATATTTTGATTTGTCCAAGAAGCATGGCATGATCAGAGAGCATCATAACTAGAAAAGAACACATATACTTTCATAGGCAAAAAGGAGATACATAAACCATACTTTTGGAGTTGGAGAGATGATTCTGTGGGAAAAAGTAGTTTCTGGGCAAGTATGAAAATCTGAGATTGAATCCTCAGAACTTATATATAAAAGTCAAATATCACTCAAGCATCGATAATCCCGTAATGCCTTTGAGTATTTCGGAAGTGGAGACAAGAAAATTCCAGGAAGGTAGAGGGCAAGCTAGTCTGCCATGTGTAGAGGAACAATAAGGAGGCTCTTTCTCAAAGAAGGTAGAAAGTGAGAACTGATACCACAAGTTGACATGACACCTGCATGACATGTTTGTGCTTACATTAGCATGCAGTGGGTTGGCCTGATGCTGCTTGTATTCTAATGGTAATTTGGGCTCCCAAAACTTTTCTCCCAGAAAGGAGAAAATCCACACATAGACACTAAGCTAAGTGATCCTGCCCCAGTTAATTGTGTTTGGTACATAAAGATGCTAAAAGCTAATAACTGGACAGAACGAACATAGGTAGGTAAGTTTTCCGGCTTGGGCTTGGGGTTGGAGAAGAAGGAAGAGAATGTGAGGAGAGGAGAAACGAGAGTCACCATGGGTTAAGTGTCAAGAGAACGTGACCCTGAGGGCTGCCCAATTGGGGTTAAGAGCAATCCTGCTATTTTACAGGTCAAGCTGACATGTCAAATGAAGCACTTCAGAGATACTATGTGTACCCAATGTGTAACTTGACTTCATGGACTATTTAAAGAACCAACTGTTAATTTAGGGCTAGAGATTGACACCCATGAAAATGTTGCTGGTGATCAGACTTGCTCAAGGTTCAGTGAGAGATACTGTCTCATAGGAATAAGGTAGAGCTTGATAGAGCAGGACACTGATGTTCATTTCTAGTCTGTACATGTGTGTAGACACACACCTACAATTCAAATTCATGTGTGTATGTATGACATACATATCATATAATATATATATATGTATATATATATATATATACATATATATATATGCCTTATTTATTAGTTTATAAGTTGTGAAGCATACACAAATAAACAGTGAAAACGTTTTTCTGCGCTACAAAAGCATAATGTTTAATGGGAGACTTCACTGTGTTACATGTGAAGATTCTGTTTTATGTATTATTTAAGGTGTGAAAGAAGACTTTTTTGTTATTGTTAGCTTCCATCTGGCAGTATTAACATGGATGCTGCCTTTGAGCAGTGGTTACCAAGTTCTGGTTTCTGCTGGGTGTATTAATGGTGTGCTAATACAATTCTCCTTTAATCTTTTCAGAAGAGAGTTTTTATCAATTTCTTAATTGACTTACAATTTGCTTCAAAATGAGGAATAATAAACACACACACACACACACACACACACACACACACACATACACACACTCACACAAAATGTCTTTTATATCAAATAAAAAATTCCATTATTCAAAAGAAAAATTTGGCTTAAACTTTGGCAATACATTCTGTTCTATCTTGCTTTTTATTATTATTTTGCATTGAATCTTGTTATTTTGGCCACAGGTAAAAAATTGTTATATCTGAAAATTCCCACTGAGTAGTATTTTTGTCTTGGTGAACTTATAAATTTTACTTTTAATTATGTGTATGCCTGTGTTTGTCAGCATGTGTGTGGCTACCAGTGGTGTTAGATCTTCTGGAACTCCAGTTACAGGTGGGTGTGAGTCACCTGATAAGAGGGCTAGAAACTGAACTTGCATTTAATAAAAGTGAAGTACATGCAATTAACCATTTAATTACCTCTTCAGCCTTGAGGTTATAGCTTTGATTTTACTTTTCCAATCATTTGGTTTGTATTATTTTTCTATCAGAAAGCCTTTAATTTTCATCTCCAAAGTTTTGGCCAGCCATGCTAGTACTGAATGACCATCTTTTGATACTCAGTCAGACTGGAACCCTTTGAGGATGAGTTGATGTACAGGACTGGCCCATGAGTTTAATGGGTACATTGTTACACCTGAATAACAGCAGGGGCCTTCTCAGTTTCTTAGTGACACTGTTGTCAACTAGGACAATTATAGGAGATGCAGATACCAAAAAGCTTACACAAAGACCAGAGAAAGACTTCAGATATTCTCTAGATGTTCTCTTGAGAAACAGTCTCTCACTGACCCTGGAGCTAGGTTGGTAACCGGTAAGTCCCAGAGATCCTTCTGTTCCTTCACCCCTACACAGCACCAGGGTTTCAGTGACTCTGGAATCATGCCTGGAACTCACAACTGATGTAGACAGAGTGTTTTATGATGATGCCAATATTATTGGAATATGCAGTTTGATTTGATTGTGGATCAGTAGCTGCACTGAGCGATGCCTACTTCCTATCTTGTGTTATCAGCTCATAATAGAACTCTGTTGAGAGCAAAGTCGTGTTTCACTAGAACTACCCTCTCTGCCACTGCCTCAGCTTATACTGTATGTTCATAGGCTTAGCTACAACACTCATCATTCTTGACCTGCTGTGTAACCTGTAATCTACTCCCCTCCTCTATTGGTCTCAGAATATCTGTATGAACCACATGCCCACATCAATTGGTAACCAGAGGTTTGATAATCTGATGAGGATACTTTCTTAATTGAGATTGTGTCATCTTCCTGATGACCCTAGCTTGTATCAAGGTAACCAAACTCCTATCCAGCACCCAAATAAAACATAGTGATAGAATTTCAAGATTCTTGGAATTTAGACAAACTTGGGCATTTCCATGGTGAGTATTTATGAATATGGTGAAAGAGAAGCCACAGTATAGCAGGGACTAGAGAGATCAACCCTACTGTAGCTCCGTGAGGGGGATGTAAAGTCAACCTTGTAAAGGAAAAAGTGGGATGGAGATTGAGGTGCCACAGGCTCCTGCGACTCCTCAAAGAGTCCTGATCTGCTGTATACAGCACTAGATCTAAGATGGCTCCCAGATCACCGATGAGACAGCAAAAAGGAACTAAGGCCAGGGCGGTGGTTGCCTTGTCTTCATGATGATGATGATGATGATGATGATGATGATGATGATGATGATGCTCAATTGACTGTTCAGCCAGCCCCAGTTCAGCTTCTCTGCTCTACTTCCCAAGCACTGGAATTGGCTACCACACCAAGGTTGAACTCTGGTCCTCAGTCTTACATGGCAAGTACTTTACTAACTAAGCCCCACCCTCCCGATCTGAGTTACTTTATCAGTCATGGCTTTCATTGGGGCAAACAGTTTATGCACTGGGCAATAAACTCAGATCTGAACCCTGATGCTAGTTTTTTGAGTCTAATATCCTGGGATTCATCATGTAACTCCATTGCCTCTCGTTCCTATCCTTGGTCCTGTACCTACAGAACTAGGAACTACTGGGGAGACAAAGATAGAAGAGCCCAGTATATAATAGTGCCCTTGCTCTGGAAGGACTTTCGGGTCTCAGTTTAAATTTAAGATTAAAAGAATCCCACTGTCCCAGGACAAATTTCTGGAGGGCACATTCCTTAGTCAGAGGACACTTGCTGGATTAACAGTCAGAGGAGGAAGGGAGAGGCTGATTAACATTCCTCAGACTATAGGGAAGGGGACCCACCTGTGGGTGGGGAAGCCCAGAGCATGGAGACACATTCCAGAATGGGGGGTGGTCAGGAAGCCAGACCCTTAATGTAATAAACCTGGGCAAACAGAAGAAAGTAATGTGTGAATCTGGAATCTGGGTCACCTAGGGACCAGACTGGAGAAGGTCAGCCTTTGTGATTGCCCTCTTGTATACTCTGTATAAGAACTACTCCCAGCCTTTTTTCGGGACTCTTTTGCCAGCAATGTGGGAAAGTCCTGGTGCACCAGAATCATTAAACCTCATGTTGTTGCAGCAAATCCTCTGTCCCTGTGTGATTCTGGGGGAGTGCATCCCCTGGTTAGGATCTTAGGATCTAACATTCCAACACTCCCATTGTTTCATTTCTTACTTTGCTCTGAACTTCATCATCAACTTCTTTCTGTATTTCTACTAATGGAATTAGGATACTCAGGTCACTCAACATCTCCTGACCTTCTCTTTAGAATGAGAAGCCAGTGACAATGTGTTAAAACAAATTTAGGTATGTCAAAATAAGTCCACCTTGAATTAACTCCTTGTCTTTAGGAATTAGAAGAAAGTCAACACTTAAATTCTTCTGATAGGAGGGCATGGAAAGGTGGAGAGGGTGGGCAGATGGTAGAAGATGCACTGCAGGGCCCTGAGTTGCCAAGGAGACTAAGAAAGTCTTCAGGTTATGCAGAATATAAAATGTGTTCTTATCTTCTGGCATCCTGTTGCTTAGTGTTGTAATAGGTAATTCTGAAAGCACCTTGCCCAACAGAATATTTGAACAACATGGAACTGCTTCTAGCCAAACTTCTGTTAACTTCCTCATTAAGGAATTCATATTCATCCAATGAAAGATGATAGAGCTGTGGAGCTGTTACCCTGGGCCCTGCCTGGACTATGGATGCATCAGTGCCATCACTAGTAACAATTTAAATTTGTTAAAATTAAACAATATAGTAAAATTAAGTTGGTTAGCTGTACAAGGTTCTTGTCAAATACCTGGCAGAAACCTCCAGGTGCTTATAGAGGTCATGTTGGCAGTGCAGATGAGTGAAAAACTCGACTACAAAGCATTTGTGGAGAGGAACTAGCTGTCACTGGATTCAAGAGCAAATACAAATTTTCTATCCTGAAAGATACTCTTAAACATAAGATCTGGAACAAACGTAGTAAGTAATGTGGTCCTACAAGGAATCTTGGGTATGAGAAAAATAAAAATCTACTTCTGAGAATTAAGAGTTTGGATGTTTGAGCCTGTAAAATGTAAAGCAGTCCTCATTTCATTTATTGAGATTATGAGTCCAAATCAACTTTACACTCTGCTGCATCTCTCTGTGAATCTGTTTCCTTAGTCAGGAGGGGATGGAGTTGACCTATTACTGGTCAACCAGGGTATGTCCTCTACAGCAATGGAGGCTTGCTCCATAAGGTTGTTCTAGTTGTGCTTTCACATTTGTGATAAAAATGCTAAATCCCTCTAGACATTCATGGAATGTGACTGCATCCAAAGAAGACAGCGGGAGCCAGGTGCTTATTTCATTCAAAAAATTTGAACACAGAAGCCAAATGCTGATGCTCTGAGTCTGGCTGAGTGAGCCAAACCTACCAACTGGAGGGAATAAAGAATCCCACAGCAGCTGGAATAAGCCAGGATTCTCACAATGATGGTGTATGCAAAAAGCAGTGGAAGAAATACAAGCCAGCCAGTCTGATTTTTCCCCCTCCGGTGGAGAAAACAGCTCTCTTTGTGTTCAGAGTTTCCTTTCTCCCAGAGCCTCTGATATGATAATATCTGAATGAGCCAGGATGGGAGCAAGGGAGGGGGCAAACCTCACAGAATCAAAGCCAGCCTTCCCTCTAGATAATGGAGTTCTTTTCTTCCTGGGCCAAGCTTTTTTGACAGTCTCATTCTGAGTTCATTCCCAGGAGGCTCCTCATTTCCTGAAGCAGTCTCCTGGCAGACCCACTCTGCCAGGCAGCCAGATACATCTGAGTACCAGTAGCAAGCAATACAGCTGGATACTTGCTAGAACAGGAGTCACTGTAGCCTACCATATATCAGGATCTTTCAGGGTTTTGCTTTGTTGATTCCTCAAAATAAACCAAGAGACTACCAGCTACATCCATTGAACCAAGAATATTGATCTGGGATTCTGATAAATTAAACTTTGATTAAAGGCTGGAAAGACAGCTTAGCTGACTAAGTACTTGGCTTTTGAACACAGGGTTCTGAATTTAACCCCCAAACCCATATAAAAAGCTAGGTATGGTGATGCATACTTGTAATTCTTATGTTGATGAAGCAGAGATGTGTGAATACTTGATCTATTGACCAGCCAGTCTAGTCAAGTTGGATAGCTGTGGCCCAGTAATAGGACTTTGTCTACAAAATAAAGTGGACAGTTCTTGAGGAGAGATGTCAGATGTTGACTTCTGACTTCTATACAAATGTGCACATGCAGTCACAAATATGTACACTTATCCTCACATAAACATGAACATACCTGTTGAACACAGAAGCATACACACAAACACATTTGCTTGAATCTTTGGGGCATACTTGATGATGTAGAATCTCAATTCAGATAGCCGTAATGTTGAATCTCTGATATTTCTGTGACTATACTGAATTCTCAATCCAGTAGAACAGTCTTTGAAACTGAAGATCTGTTTCCTTCTGTTGTAGGATTTTTGTGGTTGAAAGAATCATGAGTAGTAAGGAATGAGAGATAGAGTTTAGCTTGTTGATATTGACAAGATCCTGGAGGCTGGATCTCAATATGCCTTTCTACCTTGTTGTTTTAGTCATAAAACATTTTCTGCAAACTGCTTAGAATTACAAATTTAGGACTTACAGAAACAGTTCAGTGGTTAAGAGTCCTGGCTGTTCTTTCAGAGAAGCCAAGCTCAGTACCCATCACCCATATTCCAGTGATCTATAACTCACATCATGGGATCTGATAACTTTTGTCTTCTGTGGGCACTTGTGCACATATCCAAACACATACACAAAATTCAAAAATTTAGAGAATTTTGCATTAAAAAAAAATGAGCAGAGGTAATTCACATGAGAACCAGCTTTATGTTTTTCCCTTGTGTGTGTGTTTTTGACAAGATGGGATGTATAGAATTTCCTGGGAATGACTTAAATTTATGCAGATAAAATCCACAATGATTGATCGAGTCCAAGACCTTGTTGGGGGGAAGGGTCATATAAAAATTTAGTAAAATTCAACAGATGAAAAGGCAAATATAAGTACAATGTCTAATTGGAGTATCTTTAAGAAAATCACTTACTTCATATAACATCACTAAGAACCAGGGCTGACTGAAAATGGAAGAAATTTTGTTTTTTTTCCTTTTTGATTTTAAAATATATTCATTGACTGTATGTATAAGTGACCATGTAGGTTATAAGAGAGTGTAGGATGCTACAGATCTGAAGTATCAGGTGGCCGTGTGTTGCCAGACCTGAGGAATAGGAATAAAATTCCAGTTTTCTAGAAAGAAGATCAGTAAGGTGCTTTTCGCCATCTCCTCAGCATGGAAAGTTATTTCCAAGCAGTTTTCCTGAAATTGGATTATTGTCTATGACTATTGGAACCTTTGTGCCTCCTGTGGCTGTTCTGTATGCTTCTACTGGTGGAAGTGGGGTTATTTAGGCAATTGACATCAACCTATAAAACTGCAGCAGAGGAGAAAGTTTGAGTTAAATGTTCAGAAGAAATTCATAGACTTATAAGAGCCTTTGTTTATGGACTGTATGTTTTGTACACCTGGATTTCAAGCAATATTCAATGGGTACTGGTAATTCCATAAACTTATAATAGACTCAAAAGGAAATGCAAAATAAATTGATAGCTCAAAAGTTCTAATTTTCTTCAGGTTTTCTTTGTGTACTCTACATACTTTGGTTAGATCAGGAGTATAGTGATGAGACTATGTTACTCTATTCTTATTGCTATTTGTGGCCTTTTAAAAATAATTCTTCTAGATCCCTACTACCCAACTGTTTTTAAGTTTATTGAATTCATAGCTTGGACTTAGGAACATTACTTAAGTACCTCAGGCTATACACTGACCTGGATTAGCAGACCCCACTTCATGATTATTCAAGTCAACTTTATAAAAAAAGAACAACAACAACAAAAACAACAAAAAAAGTCACAAAAGATTATGAAGAGAAATAAAGAAATGAAATGCATTCTAAGTCTGTCATGAAAGAGAGGGTTAAATTGAAAGGCATTAAACAGCTGTGGTTGATCAGAAAGGAGGCTAATACAGACTTTTTTCTAATGAGATTTACAAGAATGGAAAACCAGAAGGCCATGCTGGGTTTATGATGAGAAATAGGGTATTAGACAAAAGCAATACAATATATGGAGGGGTAATTGTGATGGGAAGAAGCAACCTCTTTTAAAACCTGGAGAGAAACTTCATTAAGAGTGAGAATAAGAAAAAAAAAAAAGGAGATGAAAGAGAAAGTAGAAGGGGGGAGTCATAGAAGAAAACTTCCCTGGCATAAAGAAAGAGATGTCCTGCTTGGTCTGCTTCCGTGTGGACACAATACCCTGAGACATCCTAGAGGGACCACTGAATGCAGACCAGCAGGTAAGAACAATCACCCGCTGCCCTATGCCCACCCCAGAGCTACAACTGGGGGCAGGGAGCACTCAGATTCCAGCAAACACCCAAACCCTGCCCCTGAGGAATACCACTCCCCTTCTGCCCCTTGACTGGGCCTGGTGCCTGGAGCAGACACCCTCCTAGTCTGCTCCCTTGTGAACATCGTATCCCAAGACATCTTAGAGGGGCCACTGAACTCAGAGCAACAGACACCATATCCCGAGACATCCTAGAGGAGCCACTGAACTCAGAGCAGTGGACACCTTATCCTGAGACATCAGACAGGAGACACTAGAGCAGCTAGAGCTCAGGATTAAAAGATCACAGAGACATTTGGACCCCAAGGAGTTCAGACACAAGCAAGATAACTAGAAAGGTGGGCTCCAGTCAGAGACAGTGAGTGCAGGTAGCACCAGAGTTAACTAGATGACGGAAGGCAAGCGCAAGAATGTATGCAACAGAATCCAAAGTTACTTGGCATCATCAGAACCCAGTTCTCCCATCATAGCAAGCCCTGAACACCCCATCACACCGGAAAAGCAGAATTGAGAATTAAAATCGCTTCTCATGACAATGATAGAGGACTTTAAGAAGGACATAAACAACACTCTCAAAGAATTTAAGGAGAACACAGGTAGACAGGTAGAAGCCCTTAAAGAGGAAACACAAAAATCCCTTAAAGAATTGCAAGAAAACACAACCAAACAGGTGAAGGAATTAAACAAAACTATCTAGGATCTAAAAATGGAAGTAGAAACAATAAAGAAATTACAAAGGGAGGCCACTCTGGAGATAGAGAACCTAGGAAAAAGATCAGGAGTCATAGACACAAGTATCACCAACAGAATACAAGAGATAGAAGAGAGAATTTTATGTGTAGGAAATACCATAAAAAAAAAACCATTGACACAACTGTCAAAGAAAATGCAAAATACAAAAAGCTACTAACCCAAAACATCCAGGAAATCCAGGACACAATGAGAAGGCCAAACCTAAGGATGATAGGTATAGATGAGGGTGAAGACTCTCAGTTTAAAGGGCCAGTAAATATCTTTAACAAAATTATAGAAGAAAACTTTCCTAACCTACAGAAAGAGATGTCCATAAATATACAAAAAGCCTAAAGAACACCAAATAGTCTAGACCAGAAAAGAAATACCTCCTGACACATAATAATCAAAACATCAAATGTACAAAACAAAGAAAAAATACTAAAAGCAGTAAGAGAAAAAGGTAAAGTAACATATAAAGACAGACCTATAAGAATTACACCAGACTTCTCACCAGAGACTATAAAAGTCAGAAGATCCTGAACTCATATCATACAGACCCTAAGAGAACACAAATGCCAGCCCAGACTACTATACTCAGCAAAACTCCCAATCAATATTGATGGAGATATTCCAATGACAAGATATTCCAATGACCAAGATATTCCATGACAAAACCAAATTTACACAATATCTTACCACAAATCCAGCACTTCAAAGGATAATTGGGGGAAAACTCTAACACAAGGAGGGAAACTACAACCTAGAAAAAGCAAGAAGGTAATCTTCCAACAACCCCAAAAGAAGATAGCTACACAAACATAATTCCAACTCCAATAACAAAAATAACAGGAAGCAACATTCATCTTTCCTTAATACCTCTTAATATCAATGGACTCAATTCTCCAATAAAAAGACATAGACTATCAAACTGAATACATAAACATGTCTCAACATTTTGCTGCATATAGGAAACACACCTCTGTGAAAAAGACAGTAAAAGAAAATGGTCTTCCAAGCAAATGGTCTCAAGAAACAAGGTGGAGTCGTGATTCTAATATCAAATAAAATTGATTTTTCAACCAAAAGTAACCAAAAAAGATAAGGAAGGACACCTCATATTCATCAAAGGAAAAATGTACCAAGATGAACTCTCAATTCTGAACATCTATGCCCCAAATGCAAGGGCACCCACATACATGAAAGTAACTTTACTAAAGCTTAAAGCATACATTGCACCTCATACAATAATAGTGGGAGATTTCAACACCCCACTCTCAGCAAAGGACAGATCATGGAAACAAAAAGTAAACCAAGACACAATGAAACTAACAGAAGTTATGAACCAATTGAATTTAGCTGATATCTCTGATATCTACAGAATATTTCATCCTAAAACAAAAGATTATACCTTTTTCTTAGCACATCATGGTACCTTCTCCAAAATAGACCACATAATTGGTCACAAAACAGGCCTCAACAGATGCAAAAAGATTGAAATAATCCCCTCTACCCTATCAGACCATCACGGACTAAGACTTGTCTTTGACATGGACAAAAACAACAGAAAGCCCACATACACTTGGAAACTGAACAATGCTCTACTTAATGATAACTTGGTCAAGGAAGAAATAAAGAAAGAAATTAAAGACTTTTTAGATTTATATGAAAATGAGGGCACATCATATCAAAATTTGTGAGACTACATGAAAGCAGTACTAAGAGGAAAAAATCATAGCTCTAAGTGCCTACAAAAAGAAACTGGAAAGAGCATACACTAACAACTTGACAGCACACCTGAAAGTGTTAGAACAAAAAGAAGCTAATATACCTAAGAGGAGTAGACAGCAGGAAATAATCAAACTCAGGGCTGAAATCAACCAAGTAGAAACAGAAAGAACTGTACAAAATATCAACAAAACCAGGAGCTGGTTCTTTGAGAAAATCAATAAGATAGATAAACCCTTAGCCAGGCTAACCAAAGGGCACAGAGACAGTATTCAAATTAATAAAATCAGAACTGAAAAGGGAGCATAACAACAGAAACTGAGGAAATTAAAAAAAAATAGTCAGATCCTACTACAAAATCCTATACTCAACAAAATTGGAAAATCTGGATGAAATGGACAATTTTCTAGACAGATACCAAAAACCAAAATTAAATCAGGAGCAGATAAACTATCTAAACAGTCCCATAACCCCTAAAAAAATCGAAGCAGTCATTAAAAGTCTCCTCACCAAAAAAGTTGGGGACCAGATGGTTTTAGTACAGAATTCTAGCAGACCTTCCAGGAAGACCTAATATGAATTCTCTTCAAACGATTCCACAAAATAGAAATAGAAGGAACAATACCTAATTTGTTCTGTGAAGCTACAGTTACGCTTATACCTTAACCTCACAAAGACCCAACAAAGAAAGAGAACTACAGACTAATCACTCTTATGAATATTGATGCAAAAATACTCAATAAAATTCTCGAAAACCGAATACAGGAACACATCAAAGCAATCATCCATCATGATCAAGTAGGCTTTTTCCCAGGGATGCAGGGATGGTTCAATATTTGGAAATCCATCAATGTAATCCACTACATAAATAAACTCAAAGAAAAAAACCACATGACCATCTCAGTAGATACTGAGAAAGCATTTGACAAAATTCAACATCCCTTCATGTTAAAAATCTTGGAAAGATCAAGAATTCAAGGCTCATACCTAAACATAGTAAAAGCAATATAGAGCAAGCCAGTAGCCAACATCAAACTAAATGGAGAGAACCTTGAAGCAATCCCACTAAGACCAGGGACTAGACTAGGCTGCCCACTCTCACCTTACCTATTCAATATAGTACTGGAAGTCCCAGCCAGAGCAATTAGACAAGAAATGGAAGTCAAAGGGATAGAAATAGGAAAGGAAGAAGTCAAAATTTCACTATTTGCAGATGATATGATAGTATACTTAAGTGACCCTAAAACTTCCACCAGAGAACTCCTAAACCTGATAAACAACTTCAGCAAAGTGGTTGGATATAAAATCAACTCAAACAAATCAGTAGCCTTCCTATACTCAAATGATAAACAGGCTGAGAAAGAAATTAGGGAAATGACACCCTTCAAAATAGTCACAAATAATATAAAATATCTTGGAGTGAATCTAACCAAGCAAGTGAAAGATCTGTATGACAAGAACTTCAAATCTCTGAAGAACGAAATAGAAGATCTCAGAAGATGGAAAGATCTCCCATGCTCCTGGATTGGAAGGATTAATTTAGTAAAAATGGCCATTTTAGCAAAAACAATCTACAGATTTAATGCAATCCCCATCAAAATTTCAAATTTATTCTTCATAGAGATAAAAAGAGCAATTTGCAAATTCATTTGGAATAACAAAAAACTCAGAATAGAGAGAACTATTCTCAACAATAAAAGAACTTCTTGGGGAATCACCATCCCTGACCTCAAACTGTACTACAGAGCAATAGTGATAAAAACTGCATGGTATTGGTACAGAGACAGGCAGGAAGATCAATGGAATAGAATTGAAGATCCAGAAATGAACCCACACACCTGTGGTCATTTGATCTTTGACAAAGGAGCTAAAACCATCCAGTGGAAAAAGGACAGCATTTTCAGCAAATGGTGCTGGTTCAACTGGAGGTCAGCATGTAGATGAATGCAAGTCAATCCATTCTTATCTCCTTGTACAAAGCTCAAGTTCAAGTGGATAAAGGACCTTCACATAAAACCAGATACACTGAAACTAATAGAAGAGAAGGTGGGGAAGACCCTCGAATACTTGGGCACAGGGGAAATGTTCCTGAACAGAACACCAATGGCTTATACTCTAAGGTCAAGAATTAACAAATCAGCCTTATAAAATTGCAAAGCTTCTGTAAGGCAAAGGACACTGTCAATAAGACAAAACAGCAACCAACAGACTGGGAAAAGATCTTTACCAATCCTACATCTGATAGAGGGCTAATATCAAATATATACAAAGAACTCAAGAAATTATACTCCAGACAACCAAATAACCCTATTAAAATGGGGTACAGAGCTAAACAAAGAATTCTCAACTGAGGAAACTCAAATAGCCGAGAAGCACCTTAAGAAATGCTCAACATCTTTAGTCATCAGGGAAATGCAAATCAAAACAATCCTGAGATACTACCTCACACCAGTCAGAATGTCTAAGATAAAAAATTCAGGTAATAGTAAATGCTGGTGAGGATGTGGAGAAAGAGGAACTCTCCTCCACTGTTGGTAGGATTGCAAGCTGGTACAACCACTCCGGAAATCAGTCTGGTGGTTCTTCAGAAAATTGGACATAGCATTACCTGAGGATTCAGCTATACCACTCCTAGGCATATACCCAGAAGATGCTCCAACATATAACAAGGACATATGCTCCACTATGTTCATTGCAGCCTTATTTATAATAGCCAGAAGCTGGAAAGAACTCATATGTCCTTCAACAGAGGAATGGATACAAAATATGTGGTACATTTACACAATGGATCATTACTCAGCTATTAAAAATAATGAATTGGAGAAATTCTTAGGTAAATGGATGGAACTAGAAAATATCATCCTGAGTGAGTTAACCCAATTACTAAAGAACACACATGGTGTTTACTCACTGATAAGTGGATGTTAGCCCAAAAGCTTGGAATAGCCAAGACTCAACTCACAGACCACATGAAGCTCATGAAGAAGAAAGACCAAGTGTGGATGCTTTGGTTCTACTTAGAAGGAGTAACAAAAATAATCAAGGGAGCAAATATGGAGACAAAGTGTGAGACAGAAATTGAAGGAGAGGCTGTCTGGAGACCATTCCACCTGTGTATCCATCCCATGTACAGTCACCAAAGGTAGACGCTGATGTGGATGTCAGGAAGAGCATGCTGACAGGAGCCTGATATAGCTGTCTTTTTAGAGGTCTACCAGATTCTGACATATTCAGATGTAGATGCTCACAGCTAACAATTGATCTGATCAAGGTGTTCCCAATGAAGGAGTTAGAGAGAAGACTGAAGGAGCTGAAAGGGTTTGTGGCCCCATGAGGAGAGCAACAATACCAACCAACCAGAGCTCCCCAGGGTCTAAACCACCAGCCTGGGAGCACATAGGGAGGGACCCACAACTCCATCTGTACATGAAGGAGAGGATGGCCTTGTCAGACATAGGTGAGAGAGGAGATTCTTGGTCTCATGAAGGCTGAACACGGAGTTGGGGGGGGGGAATTACAGGGTGGGGAGATGAGAGTGGGGGGTAGCTGGGGGCATATCCTCATAGAAGCTTGAGGAGGGGGGATGGAATAGGAGGTTCCTGGGTGGTGGGGGAAATGGGTGTAAGGGGATAAAATCTGAAATGTAAATATAATATCCAATAAAAATAAATAAATAAATATGAAAAAAAGAAAGAGATGGCTATAAATGTACAAGAAGCTTACAGAACACCAAATAGATGGGACCAGAAAAGAAAATCCTCCTGCCACATAATATTCAAAACACTAAATGTACAGAACAAAAAGAAGAATTTTAAAAGCTGCAAGGGCAAAAGGCCAAGTAACTTACAAAGGAAGACTTATCAGAATTACTCCTGCTTTCTCAACAGAGACTCTAAAATCCTTAAGGTCCTGGACAGATGTCTTCTAGGCCCTATGAGACAACAGATGTCAGCCCAGACTCCTAGACTCAGCAACACTTTCAATTACCATAGATAAAAAGCCAAGATATTCATGACAAAACCAAATTTAAACAATATCTTTCTACTAATCTAGTCCTACAGAGGATACAAGAAGGAAAGCTCCAACACTAGGAGGGTAACTGCACCTGAGAAAACACAAGAAATTAATCAGCTCACAGCAAAACCAAAAAAAAAAGATAATCACCTACACATAGTACTGCCACCAACATCAAATTAACAGGAACAAATATTAGTCATAAATATCTCTCACCATCAATGGATTCAATTAACCAATAAAAAGACACAGGTTAACAGACTGGATACATAAACAAGATCCATCATTCTTCTGCATGTAAGAAACACACCACAGCAACAAAGATAAATATTACCTCAAAATAAAAGGGTTCATAAAGGGTTTCCAAGAAAACAGACCCAAGAAACAAGCGAAAGTAGCCATTCTAATAGATAATAAAATAGTCTTTCAATTAAAAGACATGGGGGAAGGACAGTTTATAAAAATGAAGCTAAACAGAAAATTCTCAACAGAGGAATCTCGAATGGATGAGAAACATTTAAAGAAATATTTGAAGTCCTTAGCCGCCAGGGAAATGCAAATCAAAACAACTCTGAGATTCCATCTTACACCAATAATAATGGCTAAGATCAAAAACTCAAGTGACAGGACATGCTGTGGAGGATGTGGAGAAAGGTGAATGCTCTTCCATTGCTGGTGGGAGTGCAAACTCATACAACCACTCTGGAAATCAATCTTATGGCTTCTCAGAAAATTGGAAATAGTTGAAGACCCAGCTATACCATTTCTGGTTATATACTCAAAAGATGCTCTACCATACCACAAGGACACATGCTCCACTATAATCATAGTAACTTTATTTCTAATAGCTAGAAACTGGAAACAACCCAGATGTCTGTCAACCAAAGAATAGATATAGAAAATGTGGCTCATTTACACAATGGAATACTATTCAGCTATTAAAAACAAAGACATCAGGAACTTTCGGTCAAATAGATGGAACCTGAGAATATCGTCCTGAGTGAGGTAACTCAGACCCAAAAGTATATGCATGGTATATATTCACTTATAAGTGAATATTTGCCATATAATACAGCATACCTTTGATACACTCCACAAACCCAAAGAAGCTAAATAGGAAGGATGGCTCAAGGGAGGATGCTTGGATGACACCTAGAAGAGGAAATATAATAGTCATAGAAAGCAGAGGGATGGAATTGGGTGGGAGAGGGGAAGGGGATGGAAATGGGGAGTGACAAGTTCAGGTATAGGGAGAGACAAGAGAGAGGGCCAGAGGACCAGAAGAATGAATGGAAATGTGATGCTGCTGGGTGTGGAGGTAGAGGGGGATCTCTGGGAAATGCCAAAAAGCTGGGATGGGGAGGCTTCCAGGAGTCAGTGCAGGTGACTTTAGCTGACATGCATTAAAATGGGGATATGGAACCTGAAGACACCACCTCCTATAGCCACGCAGGACCCCCAGTGGAGGGATAAGACACCAACCCACACATAAAATTTGGACCCAAAATTTGTTGTGTCTAAAGAAATGTAAGGACAAAGATGGAACAGAAACTGAACAAATGGCCAAGCAATAACTAGTCTAATTTGAGACACATTCCATCAGCAGGTACCAATCCCTGACACAATTAATGTATTCTGTTATGCTTGCAGACAGGAGCCTAGCATAAGTGTCCTCTGAGAACCTCCACCCAGCAGCTGACGGAAACAGCTGCAGATACCCACTGCCAAACACTGGGGAAGTGGTGGGAGAAGGATTTCAGAGCCTGAAGGGGATAGAAACTCCACAGGAAGACCAACAGAGTCAACGAACATGGGCCCTTACGGGATCTCAGAGACTGAGTGACCTATCAAGGAGCATCCGTGAATTGGGCCGAGGCCCAGGGCACATGTGTAGCAGATGTGCAGTTCAGTCTCCCTGTGTGTCCCCCAATAACTGTAGTGGGGGCTAGCCCTAAAGCTGCTGCCTGTCTCTGGAATCCATTTCCAAACAGGCCTGCCTAGTCTGGCCTCAGTGAGAGAGAATGTGCCTCACCCTGCCAATACTTAATGGGGGGAAGGGAGTATCCAGAAGCTCCCTATCCTCTCAGAGGACAATGGGTCGGGGATGGAGGAGGAATTCTGTGAGAGGTGAAGTGGGTGAGGAGCGGCAACTGGGGTGTAAAAAGAAATGAGTGAGAATAAAAGAATAATACAAAGAGAGGGTCAAGAGGAAGGAAAGGGAGAGGGAGGAGGAGGAGAAAGGAGGGGAAGGGAGGGCAAGGAGGGGTGGAGGGGGGAGAGCGAGAGATCATCAGGAGAAGGAAGTGGGGTTCAGAGCAGTCTCTGTGCTCTGAGGAGTTTCTTCAGACCAAATTCCCTCCAAACAACTGAAACATTTGATGTTTTATTGCCTTTTAGGGGTGGTGGGATGTTTCACATCACATGGGATAGTTAAGCATTCCATAGATGACACAGAGTAGTGAGGAGCTAGATCCAGGTTAAAATCACAGATGAGTGTCTTCTCTTAGGCCATAGCACAGACAGCTTCTTCTCTGTCAGAGAGAGCTATAGGGACTGATTCAGACAGTGGGATATGGCCTAAAGATACAGTCTATGCTCTTTAACAAAATGCCGCAATTCGACTCCTTACTGTTAGTTGCGAATGGTATTGAGGAGCTGGGTGTGAGGAAGCAATGTGCATCTTCATGCAACAGAGTAGTAAATACTTTCAGAACATTTCTTTACATCACTTCTAGAAGAGCTTATATTAAAATCTGAATCATATATACATAGTCCACACATGTTTTTCTGTAATGTACATTCAATGTACCTCTTCAAAAAGCCCCACATCTTTTCTATAAATAGCTCTGACACATATTGTTTAATATAGCTCTTTTAATTTTAAATAAATGTAATATCTAATTATTATTGTATATCCTCATCTATAAACCCTGTACATTTATTTATTTATTTATTTATTTATTTATTTATTTATTATTTTTATGGGTAAAAGTATGTGGGCATGTGAGATGGGTCTTTCTCCCATTACTGTACACCTTTATTTTTTAAGGCACTGAACCTGAAGCTCATCAATTTTATTAGACTAGCTAGCCAGTGAGCATCATGGATCTGCCTATCTCTGCTGCTCAAGTGCTTGAGTTACAGTTTTGTGCCTTCACAGGGGGCTTTTTACATGGGTTCTGGGGTCCTCTACACTTGAGTGTCAGACTCTTCACTGACTGAGCCATCTCAGCTCCTACGAGTGTGTTTAGATGAAGTAGAGGAAAAGCTATGACAAGCTCTGACAGGTTCTTAGGTGGTGACAACAGTTGTTGACCTCTGTATCTCTTTGATAGATTTACATTTATTGCAGAGTTTTGGATTTGTGAGAACAATCCCGCCAACTCCTCACCAACCCCTCTTCTTTCACATGCTCTTACAGGGCAGATGAGAAGATCGGGTTGAACCACTGTAATGAATAGCATGTTAATAGATGGTCTCTTTTGTTGCTTAGACTAAAAATAGAAATCTGAACACAGGTGCAAATGTTAAAGTTGGCTTCCCAGTGTAGGCTTATGGTGCTCTGGTTCTGTTGTGGTTTTGAGCTGGAACATTTTCTGTGTGTGTATTACTGATGCCCCAGCTTAGGGTCTGCATGGAAAGCTGTTTGGATTTAGAGACAGATTAATAATGGCATTTGGGAGATTATGGGAGGACCATGAAGGGATTCTATTTTAAAGAGATACATATATTTTAGTTGTTTTTTTTCTGTGGCCCATGGTAGCAAAATCAAAATAGAATTGACTGCCTTTCTTGAAACTGAATTACATAAGTGGTGTGACTGTGATTTTGAAGAGCTGCAGTGAGCAATCACTAATAGATTTCTCATAAGCAACTAAGATCATTTTAATTCATTGGACTAAAACATTTGGATGTGTGTTTTGTCCAAATATGTTACTGAGAGGGCAGAGAGTGAAATAAATTTACTTTGTTTCTTCACAGGTTTTCCTGAACTACTTAAGTGAGAATGAAGGCCAGATGACGAGCTCAAGCCTTCAAAGCTGAGTTCTGTTGGGGCGATGTTGGGTTAGCAAGTACAAAGAACATTTGCAAAACTAGCTCTGGTGTATTTAAAATATGAAGTAGGAGAAGCAGCAGAGCTGTACAGAGCAACTGGAGAAACGGCTGAATTTAAACTATGTCAAAGTCAATTAAGAAAGAACCACGGAAGCACATGCCCCTGATGTGTTCTTATGGAAAAAAGTACAGCCATGGCAGTCCGCAGCCTTGGATGGCAAGCCTGGCTCCACGGTAATTACTAGCTGCCGAAACTTGAAGTAATAAAGGTTTTCTGAGTTCTAGTTTGCTTTATTGTAAATTGAAGATGATTCCAGAGAACTCATAGGCACTTTACAGTTAATAGATAACATGAATAAAATTCTTTTTTTTAATTTACTTTTTAAAGATTTTTTTAAACCTTTAATTGATTCTTTGTGAGTTTTACATCTTGCACCCCAATCCTGCTCTCCTCCCCATCCCCTCATATCTACCCTTTACCCTTGCAACTTCCCCCAAATAAAACAGACACACACAACAACAACCAAAACAGAAAACATCTCATCATGGAAGGTGTCGTGTGTCACAGTGTGTTCCACAGTCTGTCCCCCTGTCCACACGTCTTTACTTGCAAATGTTCATTGCAATGAGTCGTTGGTCTGGTTCGAGATCTCCAGCCTCTGTGACACCATTACTATTGGATCCTAAGGGAGACGCCTTCCGGTTATCCTGTAGTTGCACTGTATTATAGAGATCCTGCAGCTTTAGGACAGCAGGACTGGCCCTTATACAAATCTCAACTGTTCAGCGATGATATAGATTTTGTGGTGGGCAACTTCAGAGCCCTGGATCTGGGCTCAGGTGGAGCTGTGCATCTGCTCTCCCTTATCCATACCAACAGGGAGAATTCTCCAGTACTGCTTTTCATAGGCCACACAGTGGTGCTCTCAGTAGGAGGCAGGGTCTTGTCTCCTGCTTTCATGCACTTAGGGCCTGCTCGCCAGCACCTCCATAGCCAGTTCCACTGTGTTGCTCAGTCAAGGTGCAGTGACCCATTCTCCCAAATACTGAAGCTGGTAAGCAACTGTCTCTCATTCGGTCAGGGCTGGCTAACTATGCCACCAGGGCCAGCTCCACTGTGCTGCCTGGGCAGGTGCAGGGCTTGTTCTTGACAGTACTATAGCCAGTGAGGGAGCAGGGCTAACTCTTCCACTTTCATGACCCTAGGGTTAGCTCTCTGTGCTACTGCAGGTGGGGGTCAAGGAGGGTGTCAACATTGCACCCACCACATCTCACACCAGACTAGTGGCTGGTCCAGCTCGCCCGCTCTCTCACTTTTGGGGCTGGCTCACCTGCCCTCCCTCCCCTCCCCCCGGGGCCAGCACTACTGTGGTGCCAAGACAAGATGCATGGCCATCTCTCCTGAATGCTGCAGCCAGTGGAGGCCAAGGTCAGCTCACCTACTCGCATGACCTTGGAGCAGCTTTTTCTGACTGTTGCAGGTGGTGAGAGGTGGTAGTGTGTGTGTGTGTGTGTGTGTGTGTGTGTGTGTGTGTGTGTGTGTGTGTG
>JANHMN010000001.1:121795772-121817394 GCA_030674055.1 Rhabdomys pumilio
TCTCTCTCTCTCTCTCTCTCTCTCTCTCTCTCTCTCTCTCTCTCTCTCTCTCTGTGCTCTCTGTGTGTGTGTGTGCTTGTGTGTTTGTGTGTTTGTGTGTTTGTGTGATTGTGTGTGTGTCTGTGTACAAGTCCATGCAGCTGCCTGAAGGCCAAAAGTAGGTGTCAGTCCCTGACGCTGCCTCACATAGATAATGGGAAATTCATGTCTCCTGGAAGAGCAGCATGTGTGCTTTTAACTGCTAATTTACCTCCACAACACTCTCTCTCTCACACACACACACACACACAGTCACTTACACACGCACACACCAATAATCCTTTTAAAAATGTCTTCATAAAGTAGAATTGATGTTTGGGTAAGGGAGTCCCGAGAAGACTATACTTTTACTCATATTCTGTGAAAGCTCTCAATAGATTTAGAGAAATGTAGCGTTCTTGGAACTTTGTGTGGGAACTTTTGGTAAATCAACCCTAATTATATTTGGGTGTTGGGAAATTCTGCCTATGCCAAGATGTCAAACTTATGCAACAATATAAAAATTGTTATGCAAATGACTGATGCAACAGCTATTTTCAGAAGGTTGGTGTCAGGTTTCATGAATCTGTGTTCATGATTATCATCATGTATGTATTAGATATTTTGTTAGTTATTTTATGTTATTTACTTATGATGTTACATTGATATAGGACAAGACATATTGGGATATGTTCATTACAGACATATGTGATGTATCTAATTTTTCTGAATTGAAACATTCTGTTCTGAGAAGTAAACTGGTAGAATTCACAAGGCCAGAAAAAGCTAGGAAAGTTTCAAGATTGACAAAGAGCCTCCCCAAGGATACAAAGGCAACAGGAGACATCTGCTGGAGAAGAGGACTCATCTGCTGCAGTGCTTGCAGGTTGGGCAAGGAAAGAGCATGAGCCCATCTTCTGTGAGTCATCTCCCTAGCTGGTGTGGGCTCTTTTGTGATATGGCTGCCAGAAAATCACTCATGGTCCTGTAAGAAGCCCCACAGAACTCATTGGCTCACTAAGGTAGACTTCAGAAGAATTGATTCTTCTGTTATCAGTTCTCTACCTAGGAGAAATAGACATGTGCTCATGTCAATAAAAAGCATTCAACATACAATTTATTAATATTCTTGTATATCGTAAACTATCATATACATTATATTTTTAAACTATTTTTGGCAATGCTGGAGATTGCACCTAGTGCCCCATACATGTCAGGCATACGTGGTACCAACGAGCTACCTCTCTATCCTGAGCTTATATTTTTGAAAAAACAAATATGAAATCTGAACACAGCTTCGCCTATGTTTTGCCTACTGCCATCATTGTCATTATAACAAACGGGCACGCTGCAAGGCTCATTTGAGGACACAAGTTCCTTGGAGCATCTGCTTCCAGTTGAGATGGAGAATGCTCCCTTGAGACTGAGGCTGTCATCCTAACAGCAAAAATAAACAGCATATCTACAAAAATAAGGGTTTTTTTTTTTGTTTGTTTGTTTTTTTGTTTTTTTGTTAATCCACCAGGGGTCTGAGAGATACAAAGAAACCCAGATGAATCAAATTCCAAGACAGACAGAGCAGGGAATGCCCCATGTATGCCTTCCCTTCTAGAGGAGGAGTAAATCTGACACTGATTGAGGCAAGCCAGACAAAAATTCCCTTGCTGAGCGTGGGCTGACAACAAAACAGTCAGAGGCTGGACCAGGGAGTATTGAGGATCAGGAACTCCATGTTCTCACAGCTCAAGACTGGGCGAAGGGAGTGAGTGTCTCTAGCGCTAGTGGGATTAGATGAGGGCACCTGCTACACAGATAGGGTGTCAACCGAAGTTATTGTGGACCCGTGCTATCCACTACCAGAAATGGTAAGGAACAGGGAGGACTGCTTTGGTGTATATAGGACTTTAAGTTTCTATTATGTTTTACATACCTACATAATTACATAATAAAAATAAGAACTACAAAGAGATAATATTATAGTCTTACTTGACAGTGATTAAGTGCATGGATAGTTTTAGGTTGGGTGGAAAAATGAGGAAACATAAATCATGATGAAGAGAAAGAGGAACAGACGCAGATCAGCTCCCAGCTTGGATGTTGTAATTCTCTAAGCGAACGGACACAAGGAAGAATGTAAACGCCACACCATGGTAGAACCATACCCAGCTATCAACGGCAAACATGAACAAGATGCATGATTCAGTGAAATGAGCTAGCAGAGAAAGAAAGCTATGAAACAAACAAACAAACAAACAAACAGAGTTGGAGAAATGGCTCAGCAGTTAAGAGCGCTAGGGCTCTTCGGAGGGAAGGAGGTTTGGTTCCCAGCACCCATATCAGACAGCTCACAACTGCCTGTAACTCCAGCTCCAGTGGATTGGATAACTCTTTTCAGTCTTCTGCAGGTATCAGCACACACACACACACACACACACACACACACACACACACACACACACTCAGTTAAAAAAATAAAAAAACATAAAACTACTTTTTAAAAGTTCTTGTCCAGCAGTTTTATCTTGTATTTTTTGAGTCAGGTTTGATTATAGACTCCTTCCTCAACAGACTGTATTTCTCTTCTTTGTGTCCAGAATAACATTGAAAATGTTGGTACATTTACGATATTATGTGCTTATGCTCATGAGTAGGAGTGGAAGCCTGAATGTACCAGGGCCTGTGTACAGAGGGTAGAGGATAACCTTGGATGTAGGTCCACACCTTTGAGATTTGGGTTTCTGATGATTTCTTTGATGATTACCAGGGTAGCTGGCCTTCAAACTTCACGGGATTCTATTGACTACATCTCCCATCCTGCCATAGCAGTGCTGAGAACACATATGTAAGCTACCGTAGTGTCTAAACTTTCCAGAGTTCTGGAGATTCAAAGTCAGGTCCTTAGGTTTATATGGGAAGTTTTTTGTTGTTGTTGTTGTTTTTTGTTTTGTTTTGTTTTGGTTTGTTTTGGTTTGGTTTTTAGAGACAGGGTTTCTCTTTGTAGCCCTGGCTGTCCTGGAACTCACTCTGTAGACCAGGCTGGCCTCGAACTCAGAAATCTGCCTGCCTCTGCCTCCCAAGTGCTGGGATTAAAGGCGTGCACCACCACCGCGCGGCTATGGGAAGTTTTTTACCCTTGAGCCAACTTCCCAGAACCCAGAATAACTTTTGATTCAGTACCATACACTGTGGTGTTTACAGCATCTGGTACTAAATGTTAAAGCAATTGTTTTAAGATTTATTTTTTTTTAATTTAATGTGTGTATGTTGGTATTTTTATAAAAGAAATTCTTACGTTTTACTTTGAATCATGATGAAGCTACTTGAAAATAATTTGGTCATCGTGGATTTGGTTTAAAACCAAGCTTTATTTGAGGTGGGAAAGGAAACATTTAATTTAGAGTTAAGTTTACTGAGGAGAGGTACTTCTTAGTACTTTAAACTAGGGATGAGTAGGCATTTTTTTTTTTTAATTCTCAACAAAGCCGAACTGCAAGCATTTTTAGCACAGTGGATCATGTGATCTCGGCCTTACCTCTCAGTTCTGTCTAGCCACGTAAAAATAAATGGGTACAGCTGCGTTCCATCAAACTTTCTGAAAGTTGTTGGCAAGCTCAGTCTGGCTTGTTGCCATGGTCTGTGTGCGCATGCTCTATGGTAGAAACTGTGAGCTAGGAGATGTTTTTCCCTGGCTGCAGAGAACAGTCATTATCACTGGCTCTGGGTGAGTCCTGAGCTATATGTTCCTTCAGATTCTTCCATTCACCTTTTCATTTATGTACTCACTAGTACTTAACTAAATAACTAAGGAGAATCCTCTGCAAACCTTGAAGACATCTGTCTGTGTGCTCATCTCTGTCTTTGTCTCTGTGCCACCCCTCTATCTCATTGTCTCTCTGTCTCTGCTTGCCTGTCTGTCTCTGTCTCTTTCTCTGCCTCTGTCTCTCTTTTCCTTGAATAGGAGAAACCTTAGCCTTTCTGTACTTCTACCTTGTATGGGTTACTTTTTTGTTATTGAGACAAACTGCTTGAGAACAGTAACCTAATGAGGGAAAGTTTTATTCCGCTCATAGTTTGAAGAAATTCAGCCCATCAAACCAGGAGTTTGAGAGGCTGTTCTCACTGTATCTACAATCAGGAATCAGACAGAAATGGGTGCTGGTATGCAGCTTGCTTTCTCTATTTCTCAGTCCATCACCTAGCCCTAGCCCAGGGGATGATGTTGTCCACCCTCAGGATGGGCCTTTCATCCCCTCAACAGCAGACCTAAAGGTGTGTCTCTTAGATGATTCCAAATTCTTCCAAGTTAATGATGAAGATTAATTATCACAAACCTCCACTTTCTGTGCTTATATGTCTGCCCCCATGGGATGCTGGGTCCCTTTCTCCACCACAGCCCAGAATATTGTCCAGGAAATAAGGTGGGGACTTCAGGCCTCAACTCTTCCATTCCCATATCTTAGGAGTCAGTATCTTTTTCTGAGAGCTTTTTGCTCAATTTCTTCATTGTATTAGGCAGGGAGAGTAATCCAGTCTTTTATCTCCACCAGAATATATGCCATTAATGTAATCCATTGTCTTGGTTTCTTTTCTTTTTGCTGTGATAAAATACCTCAAGAAAAATGACTTATGGAAGAAGAGTTTTTCCCGGCTCACAGCTCACAGTGCCATGACATGTGAGGTAGGGCTTTATAGCAGCTGTCTCACTGCCTGTCCAATTAGAAAGCAGTGAGGGATGAATGTATGCTGGTGCTCGGCTTGCTTTTCTTGTTTTATACTCTCCAGGATTCTTTGTGTAAGGTGTGGGTTTTGCCAACAATTAAGAAGGGTTTTCCCACATCTCTGGAAGCATCAAGATAATCCCTATCAGGTACACTCCGAGGTCCATTCCCAAGGTGACCTTAAATTGTGTCAAGTTGACAACTAATACCATCACAGTCGGCACTACTTTTTCCTATATGGTCCCTTGAAAAAAGACTTTTTCTTTATGCAGAATTAATTTGTATTGATGTACAGCAGGTAAATACCTGCAAAAATAACTTGTGTTAAAGGGTTCTGGGTAACTAAAGCCTATTGAAGAAAACTTGGGAAATACTGGGTCTGATCAAGATTGACATGACGCAGTCTCAGAAAGTAGTGGTAACTTTAAAAGCTAAAATGTGGTCATCTAAGATATAATGGGTTTGTCTGAAGCTCTTTATAAGTTCATTTTTTCACTACAATTTGTGTCATTTGTCTTCAGTCCTAGATTCCTGAGCTCTTGAATGCAAAAGTATGGCCCTCCCCTTCCTTCTTCTTTCAATATAGACATCTAACACAAGGCATGGGGCTGGTTTGAAAGCTCCCCAAAGTTAATCTAATACATGTCCAGGTGATTTTATGTTCATATGCTGACTGTAATGACTGAGGTAACATCTCATACCAGAGACACCTCAGCTCAGAACTCTTTTTTCAAAAATTATTTACAGATTGGCTTTCTACCTTTCCAACACTAAAAGGGTGCCATAAGTGTACAGAATATATATAATATATAGCCACAGTCAAAAAGCTTGCTCTCTAGTTGGGGAAACAAACTCATATAAAACAGTTAAGAAAAAATCCATGTTATATGTAATTAACACCATACTAATTATATGTGAGATTAAAAGCTGTAAGCAAAAAAATTAGTTTAGGCTTGAGCAATCAAGGCAAGTTTTCTCTGAAGAACTACTGTTTGTCTTAGGTCAAATAAAATATTTCAAATATAAGAAAAGTCTTGTTAGCTAAGTTCTGGTCCCCTCCCATCTATAATTTTAAAATGAATCATGGACAAACATAAGCACCTGGTTTTTACAGAACAATTGTTAAAGGTCCTTAAAAGTGTTTCTTTTAAAGATTCATTTTATTTTTTGACTTATATGTATGTGCATGTCTCTGTGTGGATATAGGCGTGTGAGTGCAGGAGTAGAAAGAGCCCAGAAACCCTCATTTGATTCCATGGAGCTGATGGATATGCACGGTTGTGAGTTTCCCAGGACAGGTGCTAGGAGCTGAGCTCCAGACTTATTTTCCCATCCTTTTAATATTTGGAAGTGCTCTTACCAAAAGAGTCTCTCTGTCCCAAAGAGAACATCTGATACCATTATTATTACCATCATTATATTTTACTAGAGCAAAAGAATCAGGAGGGTAACATGTAAAACATTTTTTTTGAGTGTTTTGGCTCTTTGAAGCTAAAGAGAGCACTGAACATTGAACATTGAGAGCACTGCCATGAACAAGTCTTTATGTTTTCAACATACGTGTTCAATAAGGAGAAATACTTAGCTGTGTGTTCTGGATCTGCTAGAGAAGACCTTCTTCAACCTTTCCCACTTGAGATAGCTTGCAAAACACTCAAATTTTTCTCAAGTCTTTGCCCATATACACATAAAGTTGGTATAGATTAAACATTTACTGGTAATAAATTATGATAGGCTTATTTTAAAGCAATTACTTTATATGGCTGTAATTTTCCACTCTTAAGAGAATGAAGTAAATTTGCATATCAGTGGGAGGTGTGTGTTTACTTTTACATGAAGAATGAGACAGTGATTGGACATTTGATACTGCAGGACAAGAGCATCTTCAATGTTTTGCCGAGTTGATGCATCTTTTGATTTTATCATCAAAATGTTACGTTTTAGGGGCGTTTTCGGCATTTTTGGGAATCAAGACAAAATTCACAGAAAGACCTTTCTCTGTTTCTTTTGTTTTTCTTTTTGTGAAACTCTTGTCAGCAACTCAAACAGCAATTTTTAAAGCCAAACAATCCAATACAATTTAATATAGTGATTTCTTTATTTGAAGGCGAACAGTGAGAAACCATTAATGGTCTTGTTTTCTGTGATTGCAGATACAACTGGCTTCAAATGAAAAGTATACAACAGCCACTAATCTGGGGCAGGGGATTTGGGCTACATTCATTGTTGTGTGCTGTACAGGCATGCATCCTTCAAGGTGAGTGCTTTGTGTGTCCAGAAGCAAGGCTGCAGTCAAGTCACAGGACACTGCATGGATGAGCACTGCCAGAAACACCTGGAAGTTCAAACACAGTTGGTTTTGAATTAATTTTTGGTTGTAATGTGATTACAGACCCTTCACATGTCTCAAATTCTTTATGATTCCTCCCCATTGAGTTACATGGCTTTTTATGGAGTTCTGACTCATAGTTTAAGAAACTAGGTCTAGCTGCGTCTGATGGTGCACAACTTTAATCCCAGTGCTTGTGAGGCAGAGTTAGGCGAATCTCTGTGAGTTTGAAGCAGGCCTGATCTGCACAGTGAGTTCCAGGACAACTAGAGCTACATAGTGAGGATCTGTCTCATATGTATATGTGTGTGTGTGTGTGTGTGTGTATATATATATATATATATATATATATATATATATATATATATATATAAACTAGGAGTGTAGCAGCTTAAAAATTAGAGCAAAAATGTAAAAGTAAATTTAATTTATAAAGAAAGTCTTACCGTGGAGGAGTAAGTAGCCTTTCTTACTTGGACTTTGCCACATACTATAAGCCAAGCCTTGCAGAGCTCATCTCCTCTCCTTTCGCTGAGTTTCTGGGAATGACATCAAAAGCCTTCTCCCTTCCCTCCTCTCTATCCCTCAACTTTCAACCTGCAAAACTTGTGGGTGAAGCAGGGGTAAATCTGCCCTACAAATCCTTCTGAGAACTGTGGAGACCAAAGAACTCCTAGCAGAGAAATGGACACTCTTGGAGAGTCTTGCACCTCACAAACCCTCAATGCCTCTGTCGCTTGCAGCCTCCTTCCCATCTTTCCAGCCAGTTTTATGTAACTGGCTGTCCACTAGTCTGTTTCCGGTAGAGGCAGCAGGTGGTGGGACCTCCTGGGAGACAGAGACAGCACTTGTAACTTTTCTTTGGCTTTAAGGTCTATGTATTTATTTCACCAGTTATTGTATTATTTGAAAACCAACAGACCATTTTGCTTGGAGTAGAGGCATTTCAGACTAAATTAGCCTCCAGATCAGAAATGTGGGCAACAGCATCCTCGTTCTCCGGTATTCACTACCTTCACTGATGGTCCTTCGGACTGGTTTAGACTCTAAAGCTCAGCCTGGCTTGAAACTTACTATGTAGCCCAGTCTGGTTTTGAACTCCCCATGTAGCTGGCCTTAAGGTCATGGTGGTTTTAACTTCTTCAGCCCCTCAAATGTTGGCATTACACACCTGAGTCACCTGTCCAGCTCCTAATTACCCTAGATAAGTCCTGCACATTGTTCCATGGTCCCAGCCTTCTCTCCATGCAGACTGGGAAGCCCTGTGAAAATAAAAATACAGGTGAAGGATGCCTTGTCCAAGGAGAAACAGTGCCTGCACTTAGTGCTATCTGTCCCAAAAAATTGTTTGGGACACTTGTCCTCATGTTGCCTTTAGATAGACAAACAGACTCAGCATATTTTAAGCCAACCTCTGAGGCCATCTATTTTAAACAGGTTGAAATTTTGCAAAAGCCATGTCCTTGTTCCAAGAATTCAGTTAGCGCTGAATGGTCTCCAGCTGGCTGGGTAGTCCACCCTTTTAATGGTGTTGAAGATACCAATAATAGATGCTTCTCTTCATGCAAACTGACTCATTTTGTCAGGTGCCAGACTGAAACTTCACTTCCAGAAGAGCCAGCAAATGAGTCTGGCTATCTGGCAGCTGAGTTTGGTAGCAACTCCTTTCCTTCTCTCTTTCATTCCCTGGCTGGAACACTTGAGCACTGAGAAACATCCCTATAGTCTTCTGCATTTTCATTTTCTTTGTCCTAACAAAAGCTATCAACATGGAATGAGTGTGGTGTTTAATAATGGTCTTTCTGTCCTCACAACTACCAAAAAAGATGTGGGTTAGTTTCCTTTTACAGATGAGGAATCTGCAGTTCCACCAACTCCAACTGGAAAAATGAAGATTCCAGAAATTATCTTCATTTCATTGTATTGTATGAGACATACATAATAAGAGCCCTACTGGAAACATTAGCAGGAGTGTTCCTATAATATAGCAATTCTTCCTCCCATCCATTTATTCTGACATGGCGTTAGTCTCAAGGGTATGACAAACCATACTCTTCTCTAAAGGTCCTTGTTTAGCACTCGTTGTCTAACTCACCCTCTATTTTTTCCTTTACAGCTGAAGTGATGGAATGTACCACTGAGAGATGAATGGACAAGACACAGCAAACATCTGTCCCTAAGCCCCAGTAATTTCCAATTTACAAATCTTGGTAGATAAAAATCATGTGGTCCTGTCCCAATGAACTACATGGCATAAAGTCTGAATGTAAACTTTTCCTTTAAGGAGAACATTCAGGAACTGGAGGAACTGCTGAAAGGAGGGAGAAACAGTGGAAGACCTAGATTCTAATTAACTTCTTGTCTAATTAACTGTACCACCATTTCTCTGTGGATGTGATGGAGACTCAACGATAAGAAGACTGTGCTGAGGATGGCAGTGGTCCGGCTCCAGCAAGCTCATAGGATCACCTTTATTCCAGAGATTTTAAAAGAAATATGGCATTTGAGAAAGGAAAGTGTGACTTTTGTACATGTCAGTTGGTTGTGTTTGTTCTCCACAATGACAAATAGAGTTTAGATAGACCAGTCTACCATTTTTCATTATCTGCAGGACCCTTTTCTGTGGTGTTTCGTGGCTCACCACTGGGTGGGTGAAAAGGACCCCATCGGTACTATTAGCGGTTTTCTTGGTTCATCACTAGTGACTGTTCTTTGCCCAAAGAGAGTTTCAGTCCGACTCTAGTTTCTCTTGGTTCTTCCAGTTTATGAATTCTGCAGCTGAGAGATTATCCTAGCCTGGTGATCTTTTTAATATCCCAGTGTTTTCCTTCACCATTGAAACTCTGTTCCAAAGACTACATTTTGAGATGGCGATGTCCTTCTCTTAAAATTCTCATTCTGGTGTACTTTCTGACTCTCCTCTTAACTACACACCCATGTTTTAAATTCTAGGACACAGAGCTGGTTCAGCCTACAGTTCATTCTTCCATTTATATCTCCTCCCATTCCTTCTTCTGGTATGAGTTTGCATCCCACAAAATATCATTACCCAGACAATCTATAGAAGAGAGAGTTTATTTTAATTTCTGATTCCAGAAAGATAAAAGTCCATCAAGGACCATTCTCTGGAGAGGCAGAGCAGTAAGAGGCAGGCGTGGTGATAAGAGGGGGAAGCTGAGAACTCACATTCTCAATTACAAGTACAAAGCAGAGGGAAAATTAGAAGTAGGATGAGACTTGTATTCTCAAAGCTCATTCCCAGGTACTCTGAGACCTCCCAACTCTATGCCACATATGGGGAACAAGTGTTCGAGTACTGGAGTCTCTGGAAGGCATTTCTTGTATTTATGTATGTGTGACACACACACACATATACATACAGATACATATAAACACACACACATGTGTGTGTGTATGTGTGTGCATATGTTTATGTATTGTGCATATCCATATGCTTGTCAATATGTTTATATATCTATATATACATATTTTTTATATCTGTGTGTTTGTTTAATATGTGTATACATACAGATAGGTATATGTATATTTGCCTCTGTGTGTGTTTGGTGCAAAATGGTGACAACCAGGAGGCTTCACCGAGGCACAGGTGATGAGTTAAAAGTAGACAGAGACACCACAAGGATGGTATACACTTGAAGGAAGAGTGAGGTTCAGTATGGTCAGGTCTGAGGGAATGTTTCTTAATACAGGGTGTTGTGGATCACATGTAAAACACCTCCGACAGTCTCATCTCTTTGAACACTTGGCCCCTAGGTGGTTGTGCCATTTGGAAAGATAGTGAAACAGGCAGGACACAGTCTTGCTATAAGAAGAGGGCTACTGGCTGGGCTCCTCCCACTTACTCTCTGTTACGTGACTATGAACTTATGTGAGAAACTAACCTTCTGCTACAGCCACCATGCCTTTCCTGCCTGATGCCCTGTTTTCTCTGCCACGATGGAGTGTATCCCTTCAAAACTATGAAACAAAATGAACCCTGTTGCCCTTCAGTTGCTCCCTGCAGGGTATTTTATCACAGCACCAAAACAGTAACTAAGACAGAGGCTGTGTTTTACAGCTGTCTCCCAGGATAAGAAATGTTCCACCAGAAAATGTTAGTTGTAATATCTAGTCATCAAGACATATGGACACAAGTCTGACACCATTTCTGAAGGCCTGTGTTGTCTAAAGGACAAGGTTGTGAGACTTGACAAAACTTAATATGAAGGACTTCATTTGGCATCATTACCACAGCTGCAAGAACCATTGAAATACCTGTTTTTGCAGAAACAGAAAAACACATAGGGCTCAACCACTAGAACCATGGGTCCAACTAGAAATTCATAGTCAGGATATAGTGTGAGGGTCAGAGAATAGAAGATTATTAAAAAATAACACTAAAGGGAGAAAAATTGGGCCTGAATCTACCTAAAAGGTATCTTTGCCAAAGGCAGTCCCAGCAATCAGATGCTATTTTAGGAATCTTGACCAATCTTGATCAGATATCAAGGATACTCAGATAATAAAGGTGATCTGGTATAATAGATGGGGTTGATATATTCTTGTTAAGCTGATTTAATAGCATTTTTGCTAAAACTGAATTTTATGAGGGCATACTACAAACATGTATAGAGGAAAATTTAAGAACATAATGAGAGTTGGAGCTATGGCTCAGTTGATAGAATGGTGGACTAGCATGCAAAAAGCCCTGGGTTCAGTCCCCAGCACTTCATAAACTAGTCACAAAGATGCATACCTGTGGTCCTAGACTTGAGATATAAAGGCAGAAGGATTACAAGTTCAAGGTCACTCTGGGTAACATAGTAGTGAGTTTGAGGCCAGTCTAGGGTACAATGCAACCCCTAGGTAAAGTGTTTAAGTGATGGATCTCTTTGTCATCCTTGTGTCATCTTACTTCATGGAACAAGGTGAGTGATTGTGTACAAGGCTCCAGGGGAAGAGAAAATCAGGAAGGGGCTAGGCTTCAGGGAAGGGCTTAGAGTTCAATCTTGAGTCTGAATGTTGGGGCTGTGTAGCCTATAGAGACAACTTTGGCTTGCAGTACCTACTAAGAGCTGTGGCTACCAAGTGAATGTAAGGGACACTATCTGAAAGAATATTTAGTTTATTTGATTGCTTTAATTGTTTAGAGTCTGGAGTATACCAGCTGGCCTCAAACTTCCTATGTAACTTTGAACTTCTGGTCCTCCTGTCTTTTTTTAACCTCTGAGTTCTGAGATTACTGACTTCTGTCACCACACTCTGTGTGGTGCTGAGGATGGAATCCAGGGATTTGTGCATGCTAATAAAGTACTCTACCAACTAACCCCCCAACCCCAACCCTTAAGGCTATCTTTTGTCTGTGAAACAATTGTTCCTTTAATAAGTTTACACAATCTTTAAATTACCCTTACCCATTCCTTACACTTCTTTTCTCCCTCTCTGATTCCTTTTTAATTTTTTATTTCTTCTATTTTTTTAAAGACACTTAACAGTTAGTTGTCATCACGTGAGTGCAGGTCACTTCCTAAATTGAGTTTAGCCTAATTCAATTAGTGCAGGACTGAGCTTTTAAATAAAATATTAGGTAATGGATGTACCAGGAACAAACTAAAAAAGATGCAAGCTTTTCTTACTGATCTCAGTTTTATCCCTTAGTGTCTCCCTCTGAAAGAAGGTCGTGAGGCCACATGACCCAGCACTCTGGGGCCAGAGTTGGGCTGTACTGTTCAGGATTCCAGATTGTTACCCTAAGTAAATTGAATGACATCACAAGCCGGTCTCATCACTGAAGGCTGCACAAGAGCTTCGTGTACCTTTTTAAAAGGCAGGAGGTGCCACATAGCCTTTCAAAGTGCTACCAGCCTGCTTCCCACAGCCATCTGCGTTGTCAGGCCCGGAGCAGGGCAGACTCAGCTGGAGCAGGGCGGACCGGGTGCGGGGTTGGGGGTGGGGCAGTGTGCGGGAACTGAAGGTAAATTCTGTCCACGTGGGAGCCAAACCCAGTCCAAAGAGATTCCCAGCACATGTTTTCTTTCCTTTGCCTGTGTTGATACATTTCTTTCTGAAAGCAGCCAGAGGTTTTAATGGGTGTTTTCACAAAGCGAGTTCCTGACCCCTCCCGGCTCAACACTAGGGAGCTTTAAGCAGGATGGAAAATGAATAAGAACAGAAGTATGCTGGGAAGATACAGTAGGGAAGATGAAGATTTCTGTGGCTCTCTGCGCCAGTACAAATGCCTGCTTAATTAGAAAATCAATCTTGGCTGTCCAGGTGACAGATAGGAATCCTCTGTTGGAGGTGAGAAAGAGAGTCCCGTCATGGTGAGATAATTTTTTCCCATTACTAAAAGGCTGCCTAATGTACGTCTCTAAGCAGTTTGGCATGAAGAACTTGTTAAAAACCCGCCACATTACTCCTCTCCTTGATTTAATCTTGGTGACACGGAGGAGGGAGAGCAGGGCAGCTTGCATTTTATAAAAACCCTTCTTCCTCGTTTTTGTTTTTGTTTTTGTTTTTTTTTTTAATTCTCTAAAGATACCCAAGTTCTGAGAGATGATTTAATAACTGTTATCAAAGGAATGGCAGTGTTTTGATAAGGAACAGAATGAAAACTGTCCATGCTTATAGGACACTAGCTTGAGAGTTTTGTTCTGCTAGAGTTAATGATTGAGGACGCTGAGGCATCTGCTCTCTGTGACAGACTTGAAGGACTAGGATTCTCTCTGGATGGATAAGGAAACAGCATCCCATAGGGCTGGTGCACTTGCGCTTGCTCTTTCAATTTCTTCGCCCCCATCTCCATCCCCGTCCCTTTCCTGAGTGTGTTCAGAGGGTGAAAGGACAACTTTGGATGTCCTTCCTCAGGTGCCTTCCACCTTTTGCTTGAGATAGGAGCTCTCATTTGTCTAGTACCCTTCCAAGTAGGCCAGACTAGCTCAGAAAGCCGGGTATCTACACTTTTTTTTTTCTTATATGGTTTTCTTATATGGCTTCTGGGGATCTGCTTTGCCAGTTGAGTCTGGGATTTCAGAGGTTAGTCTGATCACAGCTACAGGTATAGTGACTCCAAGAGCCTGGGAGCAAAGTTACCTCTCCCCTAGATCTCTCTGTATGATCCAGACACTCCTTGGCTTCTTTAAAGGAGGCTATGATGGCAGCTGAGCTGGCTATTTTCTTTCATATTGCAATTCAGGGTTTTTCTGACAGCTTTGGATCTCTTTGAATTCTTGGTTTGTTTTGAAAGCTCCATTCTAGATACGAGGCTCACAGCACATGGCCATGTGGAGCGACACTTTCCTGCTTCTGGTCTGATTTGCCTCCAGTCTGAAATGTAAAGCATCTGTTTAAGCTGCACCTCCATCTCTGTTCTCTCAGTTTTATTTCTTATTTCATGAACCCCTATAATCCCGCCTTTGTAGCTTTTTCTCTCAGGGTGGTTTCTACTGAGGTTTCTTTCTAGGAGAAAATGCCCCTAATAAAATGCCCAATGTACTATACTTTGAAGGAATTTAGAAAGTTCCTTGGCTTTAAAAAAGAACAAACAAAAACAAAAGCAGGAAACAAGCAGATCTAATGGTTCCTAAATAAAATAAAATAAAATAAAATAAATGTACCCTCATTGCTTAGAAGGTTTTTCCTTAAAGTTTTTTTTCTTTCCTCTCAATATCTCAGTTATCTACTGTGATTCTAGACTGATCCCCACCCTACACTGGCCAATATCCTTGAACAGCAACAACAACAAAAAAGAAAGTCTTCTATGGCTTTATCAAAATCCTGCTAGTGAGTCATCACATGGCTTTTCACATGTGGATTCCATCTGTGGTGTTGAATCATTTCTGAAGAGTCCACAAATGAGATGGAGCTCACTCATGAAGTTAAGCCTGTGCTCCTTATCTCCCTTTATTTGAGGAGGCCAACTGAGTACAAAACAGGAGAGGTAACTCGATACCGTCTACCAGGGAGTGGTTGGTTAGATTATGAAGAGAGTCTTAAGGTGTCCCTGTTCTTGTTTTAGACATTCGATACAGCTTAAGGCATTTATTATTTGACGATACAGGTTTTAAAATAAATCCTTGAAGCCAGTCCCAGAGAAAACAGCAGCCAATTACACCCATCAAGAGGAGGTCAAGGTACAGAAAATGTCTGGCTTTCAAAGGATCCTTGTGTAGTGTAGGGAACTCTTCCCAAGGGCATCCATGTACTACCCGTGATCTTCTGGATGGGGTGACATGGTTTAAATGAAAAAACAGAATGACAAAGAGTGACCAACCATGGAGATTGTACATGAAACACTGTGTGTGTTTAAAATGTAAAATTCCAAGGAGAAGAACACAACCCTGTGTGAGCACTCTGCACTGTGGAATTTTATCATTGCTTGTGTGGACAGAGCCAAGAGTTTGGGGAAAGTATGATGTTTCCTAAGTCAATATCAAAACTAGATCTCCTTAGGAGCCCTGATGAAAGAAAACCAGAGACTAATCCTGTGTAGGAAATATTTGCTAACATCTTTGAAGCTGGCAGAATATCCTTTTGTTAAGTTGGAGTTCTCTCCATCTGTAGCTCTCACCCTTATGTGTATGTACCACATAGTACACGCATATACTACACCCGCACACATAAGACAGATAAGTACTTCTAGGTAATTTTCATCAGTTTTCTGCTTACTCATTAGTTGAAGCTTAACCATAGATTTTTGTTGAACTAAGTAATTCCAGGTAACAATTGTAAATTTAAAAGTAAAAGACAAGTTTTCTTTTGAGAATTTTGTTTCTTGAAACATTGGATGATATCACACTGAAGAATGTAGGTTATTTCTGAAAAATAAAATGAGGGCTAAACAGCCCACAGCATCACCCATCTACCAAAAACATAGTCCTTCTTCCCTTCACCAATTCCATTTATAGTTCTTTTGTGTCTAGGTTGGAAAATCACAAGGAAGGCTCATGAGCATGCTGTATGCCAAGTATTGTTATAGACGACATATATTTTTATGTTTATTTCTTCAGTTACTCTGTCCTTAACACCAATTAATATAATAGCACAGATGACCCTGGATCATCTTACAGATAAGTAGATATATTAGTGATCTGTCTGTCTATCTATCTATCTATCTATCTATCTATCTATCTATCCATCCATCTATCTGTCTGTCTAAGTGTCTATGTAGATACAGATATAAGCAAAGAAATGCTAGTAACATATTCATGTCATACAGAAATATTGGCAAAGTTTGATTTACCATTACTGGGCAAAAAGCACCTTTTCATTTATACTATACCACAGCATATTTCTTAGCTATATTTAGAGACTATTTGTCTCTTTTGGCAAAATGAGTATAAGAAGTATGGTCACTTATTGGGTCAAATAGATTCATAAATAGCTACAACTGATAGATTTCACTGAGGATAGATGGCCATTTAAGCTACAGTGAGCTTCATTTCCTTGAAAGTAATTCTGTGTTTCCAGTGTTTCTCTTGCCCATATTTGGGTAGGCTTAGCATGGGATGGGATGGGAGGACTCATTTGGCTTGATGTGAATCTTAATTATTCTTTTGCTTCATTTTAAAAGTATTTATTTTTATTTTGTGTTAAGTGTGCGTATGTGGACTTGAGTATGAGAGTCCATCGAGGCCCAAAGAGAGCATCAGATCCTCTGGAGCTGGTTGTAGGCAGTTGTGAGCTGCTTGACACAGGTGCTGGGAACTGTACTTGTGTCCTCTAGAAGATCAAGGTGTAATCTTAACCACTGATCTGTCTCTCTAAGCCTCAGTTCTTAATATTTTATAGCAGTTTATGGAAATAACTTAAAAAGTATGTGTATTAATCTTTTCTTTAAAAAATATTGCCACAGAGGGGCTGAAATGTAGGTTGAAGGGAAAAGTGCTTTGAGTCCCTACCCACTCCCAGGATTCATGTTGTGGTCAGCACAACTCAATTGATCTGGGATTCAGATTTCCTGCTGATGGATGAGTTTATGTTTTAGGCTTGAACTAAACTTATTTTCCCTTCTTAATGCTCGCATATGTATTCAGTTAAGCAATTTTCCATTTCATATTCTTATTTATTTTGAATAAATGTGACACTTATGTTTCCATTTATTTACACTTAACGTATCAAAATACTGTTTGGCAGTATGAACTTGTACCCCAGAAAATTGTTAGACTGCTGGGGTGCTTTTGAAACAATTTAGTTCTATATCTGAGAAATAATGTTGTTTAGAGACAGACAAAGCTCTCAAAAAGCTTCAGGTCAGTTCAAAGCTCCACTTATGATGGCTACAAGTGCTTGAGTTCAGAAGAATACTTGTTTATAAATCACTGTTTACCAAAAGTTCCAGAGAGAGATTGGTAGAGAGAGGCTGCTGGGCTCCCAGAACAGCAGGTGTTAATGTCTGCTACACAGCAATACTGAGCTTCTTGGTAGAAAATTCTGATCAGCAAAATATATAGTAATATGAAAAAAACCAAAAACATGACAGAACTCTCAAGAATTGATTACAGAAAAATTAATAGCAAAAGAAAAATTGATAGTATTGAAAACATGTTGAGGACTATATGTATGTAAATATGTGAAATATTACTGACATATGAAATATATTTAAAATAATATAAATATTTATTTTAGCAAAAAGAAACACAAGAAACATGAAGAGAAACATACAGGTATACACAAGTATGGGAGATTAAATATATAAAATATCAAGCCTTGAGAACAATCAAATGTAAAAGATACAATTTTTAGATTAGCAACTTGGGAAAAATTTAAGATAAGAAATTATACCAGAGTTTTTTTTAATATCCTCTTAGGTAATGTATAAGCTGAAACAATTTAATTGCTAGTCAACATTATACAAAAAGGCCTGTGCCTTTGAAAGTCGTCTAGTATCTAATTTACCAGCCTGTCTGAGCATGAAAGTACTAACACAGATGTAAATTAACTCATATGTAATATCATAAAACTTTTCTGATGACTGAATGTGATCTGGTTAGGAACCTGTTTCAATATTTGGTTCTTAGTAAAAAGTTAAAATGATTTTTTTGAGCAGCCACTTATCTTCAATAAAGCAATTTTTCAAAAACCATCTTCCCTGTGGTTGTCTTAACTTATCAGAGTTCTTGGGAAGGAGCAGGTGGATGTACTACATAGGTGTGGTTGCGAAGTTGGAGGTCTGTTACAAAATAGTCTAGCTAGGAGAGGCAGCCTGATGTGTGGGTTGAATGCTGACCTATGAGACATTTTAACTCTGCCTTTAATGGCATGTACAAAGTGGAGCCAGCTAAGAAAAAGATGTGTGGTGCAAGCTGGGAAAGAAAGGACAACCCAGACGCCAGGCAGAACTGTGAGGTTTGGTCTGCTATTCTCTTATCTTCCTGTTCCTCATTTTAAAATAGGAATGTTGACTATGTGTTGATATATATTAGAAGCAGATAGCCTGATTTTTTTTTAAAACAGGGCTCTATAGTTACATATTGCTTTAAGTTTCAGAGGGTCTGGTGCCATCTATTATTTAATCAAGGAAAGTACAAGCATACCCAAAAGAACTAAATATTTCAAGACAGGAGGAAGAACTTCAAGAACAAAAGAACTACAAAGACAAAGAATGTCTTCAAATGGACCCAGAGAAGTATGAAGACCTTGATCTTCAAAATAATAATTACTAAAGAATGATAAATCATTGAATAAATGCTACAAACACATGGTTATGTCAGATGTAAAAATTGGATGCTAGCCCATAAACATGGAAGAAATAATTTTGTTAGATAAATCAGTCATCTGCAGCAATAGTGGCAATAATTAAGCTGAGAAATATCTGTAGATGAAAATTAAGTGGGCAAAGATCTGAGTAGATGTTTACATAATGTGAGAGAAATAGTTCTCAGGACATATTTGTGTGTTAAGAAGAAAACAAGCTCAGCATTTGGAAAGGTCTGGCAAGTAGTATCTTAACCTAATTACAAACTTAACTCCAAGGAAACCCAGCAAAAGGCAGCTGTCAGGGCTGGGAAGATGCACAAAGCGTCCTAGAAAAGGTAGGAGTTCAATCCCAATGTAACATCAAGTAGGCTCAATCTGGGGACAGACTGCAGATAGCTGGCCATTTATTTTCAAAATGTCAAGGTCAAGATGGTTGAAAATGACCTGAGCCAGCATTTCGGGAGACTAAGACACTGTTGGCCAATATTATATCCTCTGTGAAGTGACTGGTGAAGCCCGGATGGAGGCTGAGGGTAAAAGGTGGTGATGTGTCAATGTTAATTTTTGTTTTGATAGTTTTATTGTGGCTGTGCAAAATGGCATTCTTGTTTGAAGGAAATTCACACTAAACTGTCAGAGGAGTTGTAAGACAGTATGTATATATATATATATATATATATATATATATATATATAATTGTTAGGTATGAATAGATTCTGAATCACACTTGCAGTTTTTCTCTAAGTTTAAAATTTCAAATTGAAAATTATTTAAGGTCTGAAGGCATGGTTAAGTGGTTACTTCAGAGGACATGATATTGGATCTATGTTAGATGGCTTATATCCACTCATAACTTTAGTTTGAGGGATGCCCCCTTTTGGCTTCCGTGGGTACCTGTACAAATATGGTATACATATGTGGGACCATGAAAAGAATAGCTTGGTTCCTGGTCTAGCATAGGCCTCCAAACCCGGACCGTAATGGGATGACGGTAGGTATTTGGCCTCACTCCCAGAACCCAGGCTCCTGACACGCTGCAAAGACTTCCATTGATTTGTGCCTTTCAGTCATGTAGGGCAATGCCCTACCAGCCCCTCCACAAGTAGAGGACATGACTATAGGCCTCAGCCTCAAGAGATTTTCATATTAATGAGATACCTGAAGGCCAGAGGGTCTAGCCAACTAAGCATTCCTTTTTAGACCCTCCTCCTTCCCTTTTTAACTCTGGTCTGCCCTGAGTTTCTGGGAAGTCCAGCCAGATTCACCTACTTTCCACCATGACAATAAACCTTTAAAACCATGGACTTCCTCATGTCTTTGGGGCCTGCCATGGAGAACCATGGAGAGGGCCTTAGACTATCAAGCCGCCACCTAATCTCCTGCTGAGGACTTCTCTATGTTCCTGCTACCGAGGCCTGCCAACTCAAGCAAGCTAGCAGAGCAAACCTTGATCCAGCCAAGTGAGAGCAGTAACCAAGAGTCTCTCACCCCGCGGGGTGCCACCTGAGTTGGAGTTCTCTCTCTCACCAGCCCGCCCCTCTTGGCTGTGGGCTGGTCCAGTCTGCACACCCCCAGTCTCAACTTTCTGCAGCTCCCGGTGGTGCCTGGGAGCCCAGGAGTCTGAGACCTGTTGATCCCTGCAAGCCTTCTAGTCTGGGGGTCCCCATCCAATAGCTCTGCTTCATGGGACTTCAGACTGGGATCTCCCCACACGGGGCAGAGCTCCACAGCATCCACTGGGCACTGTGTGGAGTGCACTCAGTCAAATTCCTGTACTTCTGCCTCCCTGAGCCACGGCAGACACACAGGATTCACAACTCTGCCCAATGGGACCCACGCCTGCCCACATGTGAGCTAAAAGGCCCGCATATGTATACACACACACACACACACACACACACACACACACACCCCTCAAATCTTAAAAATGATCTACGTATTTTTTTATTAATTTATTCTCTCATATATTACTTCCTGACTGCAGTTTCTTCTTTCTCCTCTTCCAATTCCAGATCCCCAGCTCCTCCTTCCCCATCCATTTCTCCTCCTTTTTCTTTCAGAAAATTGGAGGCTTCCTATCGATACAAACCAAACATGGCATATCAAATTACAATAAGACTAGGCACCTCTCTCATTTTAACTGGGAAGATTTAATGTGGGAAAAATAGATATGAATTAATTTGCCCACCAAAATTCTATCATAGATGGGGGAGGGGCTCAAATGGCTCGTCTACTCCCAGCAGCTCTGGGCATGAAATGAATGCTGAGAGTGGGCAGTCATATTCCTCGGTAGTGTATCCTATACGTGCTCTAGTCATATATGCTTATGTCATCAAAAGACATGGACATAGGATGGGTGGTTTGTAGAATAAAAAGGGTTGAGTGGAAGAGAGAAGAGTAAGGTTAGACGAGGGAAGTGTGATCAATCTGTTATATATGTATGTGACATTGTGACCAAATAGAGATTAAAAAAGAAAAGAACTGGTTCATGCTTTCAAAAGGTTAGGCTGTGGATAGAAGGCTCCCTAGTTAAGAGCACACACTGGTATTGCAAAGTACCTGGGTTGGCATCCCAGAACCCACACGGTGGCTTATCCCAGAACCCACATGATGGCTTACAGTCTGTGAGTCCAGTTCCAGGGTGCTTGATATACTATTCTGGCCTCTGTGGGCAGTATACTTACATAAATGTAAGCAAAATACTCATAATTATAAAATAAATAAAATTATTTTTAAGGCTGTTATAGACTAGGCGAAGATACTGAAGAACAGAGAGAGAGAGAGTCAGTCAGAGAGAGAGAGCAAGAGAGAGTGAGAGAGAGAGAGAGAGAGAGAGAGAGAGAGAGAGAGAGAGAGAGAG
>JANHMN010000001.1:121817404-121871560 GCA_030674055.1 Rhabdomys pumilio
GAGAGAGAGAGAGAGAGAGAGAGAGAGAGAGAGAGAGAGAGAGAGAGTCAGTCATGTGGTTCAGGTTACACACATGAGTTCTGGAATGAAATGTCCATGTATCAATGTACCAATGGTGGTTCTTCTGTCAGTGTCAGTAAGGATGTTTCAGAGTAGTGGTGAACATCTTACATACTGTAGTCCCTTTCCTTCTTGCAAGGAAATATTGTAAAAGTGTGAACACCAAGCTATGCAGAGCAAATGGCCAGGTGACTATAGTTGTTAGTTAGTTATTATTGTTAGCTGTTGGTTATTTTAGTAAGAAAACTACATCTAAATTTTGGCTTTGATGTTTATTCAACCTTGAGAGAATTTTTATTTGTTTCCCTGAGACCCAAGTTTTTCATTTAAGCCAGTTAAAAAAAAAACTAATAGGTTGATTGTGAGAATTAACTGAGGTGGTGAACTTGCTTGGCAGTGTGTATACTTCTACAAGGGGCCTGTTAACTGGGGTTGTAACGCCATCTACTCGCAAGGCTTAGGCAGAGTGACTATATGTTGAAGGGCTGTCTGAGCTGTACAGAGTGCATTTAGATAGATTCTAATAAATCTAGTGAGACTCTACCTCAAAATAAAATTTTAAAAGGTGGTTGAGCTAGAGCTCAATGGCAAAGCACTGCCTCACATGTGAAGGCCAAAGTTGAACTCATTATATAAAAAAATGTTAAATATTACTACATATATACAAGTCAAAACATAGTAAATGCTACAGAGCAAATAAAGAGCATAGAGTAATTCTGAGGAAAGAAAAAACTCAAATGGAAGTCGGGGGACACACCAGGTTGAACGGTTCTCCAGAATGAATAGGAGGTTGTTACTCCCACATAAGGATGGGTAGGCAGATGTACCACAAAGAAACAGGCCTCACTATTGCTCCTCACTCTCTGATGCTTTTAGATCATTCTTAAGCCCTAGGAATACCCTGTAGAGCCTTCATATGTTTATACCAACTTTACAATTTCTCTGTATATGGTATTTGATTGGCAGGCAAAGGCAGTTTTTCTTACGCAGGCTCACCTGTGTAGAAGGTCAAATTCTTGCTTGGCTTTCAAACTCCAGCCTAGAGTTAGAGATTTAAGAAAATATTATTTGCATATAATTCATGAATAGCTGAGTTACTCTCTCTACTCAATGACCAACTTATCCAGCACTGACACCAATGTCCATATGTGGTTTGAAACCCAGAGTCTGTGTTTCTTTTCTGGTAACTCTCTTAAAATACTCTGAAAAAGCTACTTAAGGGAATAAGAATTTCTTTTGGCTTATGGTTCAAGATCATGATAGAAAAATGAAGGCAGCATGAGCTTGAAGCTGCTCATTATATTCATACTCAGAAGAGAGAAATGAATGCATGGTGCTGTTGACACCTCTTTCTATAGCCCAGAATCCCTCCAGGGAATGGTTCTACTCACAACTAAGATGGCTCTTCTTACATTAATTAACATAATCAAGATAAACTTCAAGGTATTAGCCTTCCATCTCAGATAATTATAGATTTTGTCATGATTGATAATTAACACACCCAGCATTTGTTACATTCTGGATATTAAAGTAGAAAAATTTTGAAATATATAGTCAAGGTTCAGTATGGGGAAAGTCCTTCTGATTATGAGAAATGCAAAACTACACGTAGCTAACCTGCTTTGAGTCAGTCTGTGTGGTCAGCTTGCAAATTATCCACATAGATAAGAACACAAAACTATCAAGGTACTTCTGTGAGAAGCCAGTCAGTGGCTAGCTACTCAATTAGATCTGCCAGTACAAAGATGAACTAAGGTTAGTTAACTTGAAAGGTTCTGAAATCTTCCAAACTTGATAGTAAAGAAACTGGATAAGAGGTTGCCAACAGTGACAAACAAAAATTCTACCAAAATACTTTCAACCATGATGTCTGTGATTATAATTTTATTAAGTTAGAAATATGCAGAATTGAAAAAAATAAATTGAAAAAAAAAATAAAAAAAATTGAAACTGAATAAAGAAGTAAACTAAGAGCAGCTAGATAAATGTAGAAGAAATTGTGTAAGGTCTTACAGTTGGCAAATAAAACATTCTTGTGTGTTTTTCTGATGTTTGTAGTTATTTCTGAGAAGTGGATGATTTATTGCAATTTCCCTATTTATAAATGAATATTTACTTTGGCATCTTGAATTTAATTACCTTCATCGTTGTTTTGACCAAATACATAAGAAACAAATTAAGGAATGAGGATTTATTTTGCAGCATGGTTTGAGGGTGTAGTTCAATGGTGGATGAGAAGATCATGGATGCTACGTTGGCTCTACTACATCTGTGGCTAGAAAGTAGGAAGAAAGTTGAATGGTGAGGCTCAGCTGGCTTTTTTTTTTTCTTAATTTTTTTTAATGTAAAGAGATCTGAGCCTACAGAATGGTGCTGCCCACAGCACCTTCTTAGTTCCTCCTTAGTGTAAACTATTTTAGAAACACCCTCACAGACATTCCCAGAAGGGAGTCTCCTAGGCGATTCCAAACCCAGTCAAGTTGAATAACTGATATACATCTCATTTATTAGTCTACATCTTTGAACTCTTCATTTTAAAGACTGCCCAAAGAAAACAACAACAAAAATCAGCCGCAGGCCCACAAAATGTGGATCTACTCTGATGTTGCTGAAGTCTCAGTACCTCTTGCTGACGGTTGACTTGGGCTTGAAGAGAAACAGCTAAAATCCCAGGTTTGTGCAAGGAAGTATGTGGAACAGTCCATGATTAATGACTTTTAGGACAGAGGAAATCTGGGCATGTTAAAGAAAAACTTGATTGTAAAGGTGAAAGAGATACTGTGCTTGAAGTAAGGGTTAGAATGGAGAAGAGACTGTGGCTTCCAGAGAAAGCATTGGGAGAGGGAGGCATTAAGAATGGGTCTTGGGTTAGCATGTATGTGTGTGTAGAAGGGATTATTTCTGTGACCTTCTTTTCTTGTTCACACAAAAAGTCAAAGTGTAACCTCAAGGTTGGAGGTTTCAGTCTGAGCTGGTTACTGATAATTCCTTTCCTAAGCAGACCTGTTGAGACAGTGATGTATCTGTGTTCATTAGAACCAAGTCTTTCTATTGGCCTTAGTCTCTGTATGCAGAAGCTTTGTTGCAAACTTGTCTGTAAGTATAATGGCATTTGGTTAGAAAATGACAGACTTAGAAAATGACAGACTTACTGTAATGTCTTGAAGCAGTAGTCAGTTAATCCACTCAAAATTCTCCAATGGGTGTGCATGTGTTTTTTTGCCATTCTTCAAAATGCTCTAGATTCCAGAAAGCAGCACACACACACACACACACACACACACACACACACAGCCTTCTATTTTAATATACCTAAAACAGAGCAATGGCTGAGCACTTCCAAACCTCCGCATTGCTATTACTTCCCCTGCAATATTCCTGAATTATTACTTACTAAAAACTATATTTCATCACTGCTACACCAGATCCAGTTGAGGGCGTGGCCCCTGGGGCCACTGTTCCCCAATTATTACATTTGTGTGTGCGTTCTCTACTGCAGCTTTCAGGCTTGATGTTTCTGCTTCTGCAGCATGGCAATTCTAAAAGATCCTTCATCTGCTTGTCCGTTGCCCAGGGAACTAAAGTCCTGCCTCTGTCTCCCTGCCTAGCTGTTGGGTACCAGCAACTTTATTTATCAATTAGAGAAAACTGGGAGCAAGGACACTCAGTGTCTCACAGGCAGACATGAAGATTCCCGTGTGATTTTTGGAGCAGAATTAACACGAATAGCATTAGAACCAATCCACAGCACTGTCTGAGAAAGCCACAAGAGTAATAGTGTATGTCAGTGAGGAGATCAGTGGGTGGGGAACTTAAGCTGTTGCTTAAGAAAAGAAACTAAGATTCAGTTTACATGGATTTATTCTACCCAGGAGTTAAGGTGGCATACAAGAAGACATGCAATAATAAAGTGACATGTAGTTCAGAAGTAGAACCACCAAGACTATAAATAGCATCATATGCAGAAGAGAAGAATTTCAGGGGTGACATGTTAGTAAATGTGAGTAACTGGAAGATTAATATGTGGAAAGCATCTGGAGTTACTTGGTCTGTGGGTTCAAGAACATGGAAGGTGCTAATGTGTTTGGGAAGCTGTAACAGCAATAATGATAGCTACAAACCCATCATAAATTGTAGGACAGTCGGCTTCTCTCACATGAGAGCAGCTGAAACGTCTAGGGACAAGTCCTTGGAAGATTCAGTTCAGGGATACCTGCTTCAGAGAGGGACGTTCTAAGTGGGATCTCACATGGCAGGGAGGAATAAGGTGGCTTTCTGAGGTCACTTCAAAGGCCACAATTCTACTCTTGATAGACTTGTACTCTTGATCCAAACATGCCAAAAAGTGTCATTTTTCAAAAACTATAACTTTCAAGGATAAGATTTCAAAATTTAACTTTGGGGGACATAAATACTCAGAAATAATACAAAGGGGTGTAGTCAGCTAATGTCAGCACAGCATAAAGCAAAACTGTGGATATTTGTGTATACGAATGTGTGTGTTTGTGTGTGTGTGAACAGGCCAGAAGCCAACCCCATGTATAATTTCTTAGAAGCCATTTACCTTGTTTTTGTAGACAGGGTCTCTCACTGCCTGGGGTTTCTGGGGTTTGCTAAGTGGGTTAGGCTTGTCGGTTAATGAGTTCCAGGGATCTTCTCTTATCTCTGCCTTCCCAATGCTGAGATTATAAGTGTACAACCTTTATTTATTTTTATTTAATGTGTATGTGTGTGCCTGAGGGTATTTATGTGTATGAGTGCAGGGCACTTGGGTGGGTGTGTGGGGACAAAATAAGACATTGGATCACCTGGAACTGGAGTGAACAGGTAAGTGTGAGCTTCAGTGAATGAGCAGGGAACGGAACCAGGGTGCTTCACAAGAGCTCTGAGCACTCTTGACTACCTAGCAATCTTTCTAGCCCCCATTGTGGACTTTTTTACTTGGGTTCTGGGAATCAAACTCAGGTCCTCATGCCTATGTATTGTGCTTGTTAATTTTTTTGTCAAATTGATACAAGCTTGAATCATCTGGGACGTGGTTCTCGATGGAAGAATTGTCTCTGTCATATTGACTGTTCCTCATGTCTGTGTGGCATCTTCTTGATTAATGATTGGTGCACGAGAGCCTAGACAACTGTGGACAGAGCCATCTTTGGACAAATGGGCTTGGGCTATACAAGAAAACAAACTGAACAAGTCATAAAAAGCATGCCAGGAAGAAAAATCTCCCCATGGCCTTTGCTTCAGTTCCTCCTTCCTGGTTACTTCTCTGATCTCTCTCCATGCTGGACCGTGACCTGCATGTTGCGAAAATGAAATAAACCTTTTCTTTTCCTAAGTTGCTTTTTGATCAGTTTGTCACAGCAACAGAAAAACAGATTGGGACACAAAGAGAGCACTTTATATAGCACATGAAGTCATCTCTCCAGCCCACAACAAAGCTTCTAAAAGATGGAGCCTCTTTCCAAGATGATTGCTATGCACTCCTCTTCAGAGTTGACACTTAAACTCAGCCAGGGAGCCTCCTTGAGCTGGCTGATGAGATGGATTTGGACTGGCCTCTGCTGTGCCCAGAGGGACATCATTCCAATGTTTACACGAGAGTGTTTGCTCTAAACCTTGCTGTTGATATCTTGAAATGTTCCAAACACCCCACACAATAATAAAAGCTTGTCAAAAGTTGTTCTCTGTTTCTCTGTAGTGTTGTTGTCACCTTTGAAGTGCTACTGCAAATCAGAAACTCCGAATTTTTGAGGCAGAAATGGATCATTCGCAAATGGAGATAGAAGTGGCAGTGGAGGGATAGTGCCGGGGTGGGGGTGTTAGTCCAGAATGTTCCTGCACTCTGGGTCATTGTCCGATAGTGGGAGGAGGTGCTAGGCATTTAATCGTAAAGTTTTAGTGTTCCTTATAATCTGAAGAACCAATGTTACTTCCAGCAGAGACAATGCTGAGAAATCAAAGATAGTCTGCTTTCAAAGTACTTGTGACTTAGAATGAAAATAATATCAATAAAAATAATCACAAGTTTGCATATATATGGATTTCTATATGGTATTCTGAAGTGAGAAAAGAACGGGTAGCTGTAGGCCCAATAGAGCACGGACAAAGAGCATTAGTGTCACAGAGGAGAATCTTGCGACTGTGGCATTCAAGTGAAAAGTATTTCTGGCTGAAGGACAGTGGATGCAGTGTGAGGAGGCTTGGGAATATTTGGGGATTGATTACCATGGATGCTGGAAGTCTACACCCTGGTATCTAAAGCAGCCAGGGCAGCTCAGAAGAGGGATAACAAACACTACCAAGAACTTTGCGGTGATTTGAATCTGTGGCCCTATCAGGAGGCCTTGTTGGAGGAAGTGTGTCATTGTGTAGGTGGGGCTTTGAGGTCTCCTAGTGCTTATGCTCTGCACAGCATGGAAGAGACCCTCCTCCTGGCTGCCTGCATAAGACAGTCTTCTTCACCTTCTGGCTGCTTTTGGGTCAAGATCTAGAACTCTTGGCTCCTCCAGCACCAAATTTGCCTGCACAGTGCCATGCTTCTCACCATGATAATTGGACTGAACCTCTGAAACTGTAAGACAGCCCCAATTAAATGTTTCTCTTTATATGAGTTGCCTAGATCATGGTGTTGTAGAGTGAAAAATTATAAAGAGCATTTTATAAAATATATACAGGCTCACTAGTTCCAAGAAAGCAGAACTGAATATAAGATTCCAGGCCTTTCACTGCCCCGGGATACAATCCTCAAGCCTCAAGGAAGAAAATCCACCTGTGGGTGGGGTAGGCCCAAAGCAGGAAGACACATTCCTGGCCACAAAGAAAGATGCAAGGCATCTGGGTGGTTCCAAGAACTAACTAACTTTCCACTGGTCTTGGTTACCCCACCCCCCTTGAGGTCTTTTCCAGTGTTACAGCTTGCTGAGTTCAAAATTTATAAAACAACCAATCGTGTAACCGAGCAAAAATTCCTTCCTTTCCCTACCCCTTGCTATAAAAAGCTCCTTAGCGCACCACTCGGGGTCAAACTGTACTCGTGCACGAGTGTGCAGTTTGAACGCTGACTGCCAGCTCTCTTCCCTAATAGACCTCTGCTGATTGCATCCAGGTACAGTGTCTTTCAGTTTGTGAGTGTTTGCGACATTCCGAGACTTGAGTAAGGGTCTCCCGAATTTGGGAGTCTTCAGTGTCTCTTCACAGCAATAAAACCCTAAGAGGCTTGAAATTTACTGTGATGGCAATGAACAGTTTTTATATTGGAGTGGGGAGACAGAGAGAGAGAGAGAGAGAGAGAGAGAGAGAGAGAGAGAGAGAGAGAGGTTTTTCCCATGTAAGAGGTATGATCTTATTGGTGTTTTGCTGTTTAGAATTTTTTTTTTTAAGAGAAAATAAAGCAACTTCAGCTCTATAGTTGAAATTACATTAAGGGCTGGAATAAAAATAAATTTGGGAGTTGTTTAATATTCCATATTAGTGACCAAGGTAACTGTATTGATTTCTTTTTTCTTGGTGTGATAAAAAAATTATCAAAAGCAACTTATGGAAGAGTTTACTCTGACTTACAGTCTTGGAGCATAACTGGCATAAAGTTAAGGGAAGCTGTGGCACCAAATAGCTAGAACAGAAAGTTAAGGGATTAAATCTTGAACCACATGCAGAAAGCATGGAAAGTAAGTTGGAGGTGGGGCAAGGCTATAAACTCTCAAAGCATGTCCCCAGTGAAGTACTTCCTTCTGAAAGGTTCTACCTGAATGTTCCACCACATTGCCAAACAGATTCACCAGCTGGTGACTAGGTATTCAAACGTGCAAGTCTATAGCAGACATGTCTTATTCAAACTGCTACCTGACCAGATGGTGGAACTCAAGAGACTGTAGTGACAATTATAGAGAGAAGGAGTAGTTCTCAGGATAAGTATGTGATCTAAACTGATGGGATTTAGTGATGAGCTAGCTGGACAGGAAGTGGAGGAATGTGACTGGGCCAAAAGTGAGGTTGATGAATGGTGTGGTTGTTGTGTTTTATAAAAAGTCAAGTTTATGTTGTTTTATAGAGCACAGTATGGTGAGGTAGGACAGGTGCCATGCTGAGGCATCTCTTCTCCCAAGGTACCAGCCATAGGACAGGTCTAGTATAGAATAGAGTTTATTTAAAGACATGGGAAGGGGAGTTGAGAAGGGAGTGGATGCAGAGAAAAGAGAGCAGACAGAGGAGAGAGAGGGAGAGAGAGAGACGGAGAGAGAGAGAGAGAGAGAGAGAGAGAGAGAGAGAGAGAGAGAGAAAAGAGGCTGTCCAGGAACATTTGAAGAGAGGAGGAAGGGGAAGGGAAGAGAAGGGGAAGGAGATAGAAGAGTCAGAGAGAGAAAAGAAACAGAAAGAGCAAAGATGGGGCCAAACAGCCTCTTTTATAGCAAGTCAGGCCTACCTTGTTGGGCAGTGACTAGAAGGAATGCCAACACTCCTCCATTTTGATTGAATTAAAAAAGAAAAAGTAGAGAGAGGTGGTGGTGAAGCAGAAATAAGGTCCTTGTGATTTTTAGTTGATTCCTGCTCACTTTGGGGTGATGTGTCTTTGGAAAATCTGAGAAATGGGTATAGGGATGTTGGACCAGTCTTGGAGAGTTGGCCGTTTTCTTGCTGTTCAGGGTCAGTGGAATCATCTGTGTGTAGGAAGGAGTAGATCCAAAAAAAGCATCTGTGAGAACAGGTTGTAACAGCTGTGCATTGTTTCCTTGGAGCTGTCCTGGATGTAGCTTTTGAGCAATCGTCTGCACTTGGCCATATGCTGAAACACAGACATATGTATATGGTATAAAATAAAGTAAGTTCGGGAGAAATCTTTTTCTTACATGTACACTTTAAAGCCTTAGTCTTGGTGGTTGGGGTGAGAGGAGTCCCAATCCCAGGGAACAGAAGAGTTTTATCCTTTGGAATAGGTGGCATGTGGGAACTTAGGCTATTGATTGGCAGGTATACTTATCTAGATGTAGTCTGTTTGGTCCATGAGAGTTATGTCTGAGTAGGTTTCCTGGAGCTTATAAGTTTACAAAAGAGATAACACTGTTAACAGCATGAACAGTCTTTAAGGTGAGCTTAGGGAAGACAAAAACCTTTTGTGGAGCAGAAGAAACAAGAAACACTTTTTTTCCTTTTTAGAAGACTATATATATATATATATATATATTATATACATATATTGCATAATGAGAAACATTAAGTTCATATTTAAAAGACAATTATTAAAGGAAACTTGAAAATTTGATGAGCTTGTAAATGTGAAAGTTGATTATATAGTTTAACATGAGAAACACCTTAAGTCTATAATTAAAAGACAACCAAAGGGAACTCATATTTGGAAGTATGACAGATGATATATAGCTTAGTGTGAGAAATACTAAGTCTATTGTTAGAAGATAATCAAAGGACTCTTAAAATTTGAACTTCTGATTATGAAAGTTGGATCGTATAGTGCAATGCTTTATTACAGTTAGGCTAATTTGTAAGAACTCTATTGATTAATGTTAGGGCAGTGGCTTAACAAGGAAGGAAATAGGAAGCATTTAGTCACCAGACACTTAGTTTCGAAAAGGAGGTAGCAGAAGGTTACATATGTTAGAGGTTACACCTGAACTTGTGCATCATTTATTGTGAAGCCTGTGAGTAAGACAAACCTGTCTAACTTTGATAAGAGATCTGGCAGTTTCAACTAGTTAACAAATTGAATAATGAGCTAATGTGGTGGTGGGTTACCTTGGGGTAAGGAACTAGGTCTGTTTTCTAGCTATCTAGCTATCATTTAGCTTAGCTGTCAATATACTCAGAAATCTGGGAAGAATAAATAATAATCTAGATGTTATATTAATTAAAATAACAGAGGTTGATCTATAGTTCACTACCTAAACAGTTTTTTTTAAGTGTTCCTCTTTTCTCCATAGTTGCTCAGGGAGAGGCAATCTGTCCATCAGGCACAGAAGGTGAGAGGCTTTTTTCTGTGCAGAAGGAATGTGGGAAACGTAACTTACCTTGTCTTAGGCAATATGAGACATTTAATTCCCTGGGTGTCCTCTGTTTGTCTACAGTTTACTCTGAGCCCTGGCAGGGGGGCAAGGCAATGGAATGATCTTTTCAGTGGTTATCATACCATAATTTAGGTAGTTTTTTTTCATTGTGCCCATATCTTCTCGGAGACCTTGGGAAGTCACTATCAGGATTTGGGAATCTCTGTCATAATAAGCTTAAACATTTAACTTTATACTTAGCAGATTTCTGACAAGATTGAGAGCTAGGATCTATTAAGTATATCTCAGTTAGATACTCTGTGTGCATTTGTTCTAGATGTATCTAGCAAATAAGGATGTTATAACTTAATAATAATAACAAAGCTAAACATATCTTTAATCTTTTTACTCTTGTAAATCTTTAAATTAATATTAAAATTATTATATATCAAGGTAGAATCGAAATCACATGCAAACTTTGTGTTAATTGGAAGATATTTTTGGCTGTTCTAAAGTAAGATGGCAGTGAAGTGGGAACTGCCCAAAACAAAGATGGCAGCTAGTCACAAGACTGTCTTTAATCAACACGGTGCTGAAGCTACAGCCAGTCATGTGACTACCCTTAGCTAAGATGGTGCTGAAGTAATAGCTCCACCAGTAAAGTCACGCTTTATATCTAAGAAGGGAATGGCAGAAATGTTATTACGAATCAACAGAGACACACAAACACGTTTTGTCTGGCAGACAGGTCTCTCCCTCTCACTGCATGCAGCCTCTGTGGCTGTGCGCCAAGCCGCGGGTCTGAGCTGTGCGCAGGATGGCTCAGCTGCCCCATGCTTTGCTTACGGATCCCTTCTCCTGCTTGAGAACGAAATGGGGGAACATAGAAATCTTCTTGCCTTTCTTGTCAGGGTTAGAGAAGTTGACCATTTAATGGATTCAAATTCAGCTAAATGGACTTGAACTCAGTGTTCTCCTGCACAGCTATGTGTATCTTATCAACATATACCATGTAAAACTGCTGTGTGCCACCTAGACACATATTAAAGGTCTCCAGGGAGCTACACAGTCAGTCATCTGTTATACTAGATAAGTGTTCAGATAACTAAAGCTCTCAGGGAATATGAGAAGTGGGTACATAAAAAGATGAAACATCCCTTACTAGAGAAGGAATTCTCTTCAAGACGCAGACTGCCTTGCAAATAATTGGACTGCCTTTACCTTACAATTGACATAAGAATCTCCAGGGTCATCTTGAGGTTAATGAGGAGCTTGTGTTGCAAATATGGGGTGACCTGCTCAGGTCTATGAATACCACATTCTGGGCAAGAGTATAGATCTGTTTCTATCTCTGGCTCCCTCTCAGACTTCTGGGCACCTCCTATAAGATCTTGTGTTGATGTCTTCATCTCTACAGATAGTAATTTACTCTCTAATTATCACATCTGTGTTTTAGAAAAGCTAATTAGAAAGATTTTGATAGCTTGGGAATTTCCTGTCAAAAGTAGTACAGAACACATAGCCTGGTATCTGGGGATAATAGATTAGTCACACACTCATCTCTCAATCTCTAGTCTCATGGCTCTTTCCAGTGGCTCCCACATACCACATTTCCCTAACTACCTCAACCACCACTCTCACACATACTCAGCATTTCCATGTAAATGTCATTGCCTACATACAAACCCTGTGAGGGAAAGCATGTGCTTTTAGCTAATTCTGGACTTCCATGATACTAGTTCACCCTGACACACATCATTCCACTGCCAAATTGCTGCTCTCACTTCACACTTGCATGACATTATTATGCTTAGTTCAGGACCCAAGCTTCCTGCCTAAGAGCTCTGCATGGGGACTGAGCTAGGCAGGGGTGCTGGTGTGGGTATTTCCAACATAATAACAAACATTCACTTCAAAGACCCTGGGTCTGTAACTTACTATTTCACAAATGCTGAGAATAGCTTTCTCTATTCCCACTGTTCTCTTACAGTTAAATCGCAGATTCAGTCAGGAGAGTGTAAGGCAGCAGGAGCAGATTTCCCTAGTATTCCTTAAAGTCTTAAAACAGAAGCTGCTGTCAGTTTCTCTTCAATTACTGTCTGTCCAGGTATCAGCCTAGAAACTGGAGCAGAGGAGCAGAGGAGGTGGAGGGAATAGCATCTGAATAAATGACTGTCAAGGTTGCTACATGTGACTTTGAAGAAGGGGTCAGTTACAAAGTGGCATTATGTAGAAGTTGTAGTTTCTGAAACAAATATTTATTTATTTATTTATTTTTAATACCAGTTTGGAGCTCAGTTGACAGAAGGCCTGCCTAGCATTGCACAAGGCCCAAGGTTCCAAGCACTAGAGAAAATAGCTTTGCAACAAAATTCTGTAATCCAGCCTGGAGGATCCAGAGTTCAAACTGGTCTCAACCTCAGCTAAATATGACCCTTCTCAAATTTAAAAAAAAAAAAAAAGAATTTAGTTCTTATTAGTGTGGTTATTATTTATATTCCAGGATTCAACATTTATGTTTCTGAAGTCAGAAAGAGGGTCGAGAAGAGACTGTAATGTGCTTCCTGAAACAGATTTTTTGGAGATAGCTGCCTGGAATATTGTACTGAGAAAAATTATAAAACTTATTATAGGTCCATGGAAAATTAATTAGCATTCTGTGTCCTTGCTCCATAAATAACTGTTTTCTAGAGAGTTCCTTGAAGAGCCCTGAGACAGACAATTCATGCCCCTCCCTCTCCACTTCACAATCCACTTTGGACATTGGGTCAGATCCTTTGTAATACACCTTTCAACATACAAGACACTGCTTCCTTGGATGACAACAAAGAATGGAATGAACAGACCAATATGAGCATGGGTTCAAACAACAGGGGTTAGCAGGTGAAGGGTTAAAAAAAAAAAACAAATGTGAATCTAGCAACCCTTGATGCATTACATCTTGTGTATTTCCAACATAATAAAAGACATTCACTTCTAAGACCCCAGAACATCTGTAACTTGCTTTTCTCACAAATGCTGAAAAACTATCAGTTGTACCTGAGTGGCAACACATTTTTCAAGCAAGAATTCCAGTAAGAATAAGACACTTTCTGAGAAGCAGGCTGGGTCAGTCTTCCAAGAAGCCAGTAGTCTTTAGCACTATTCTGGCTTTCAACTGTGGACAATATTTTGATGAAGCCAACTGATAAAACATTTGCTGATCTCTCGCCTGGCAGGAGTACAGAAATATGATAATTGTTATGAATGGTGTCTCAGAGCTGGGCTTATCAAAGATTCCACTCTGAGATCCTCAGAGAATTCTCACACATTACTGTTGTTTTTCTTTCACTTCTACAGAATTTATCAATGTCTTGGGTCATTATTTGCCTGATCACAACAGCATGCAGTCATGAATATGCATCAGCTTAAATCCTGCAATTTTATGTGTTAATTTGCACATGTCTTTAGGTGTTTATAGCAATTAAATAAGACCTTGATAAATTTAGAGGAAATAGAAAAGGCTTTGATACCATAAGTGCTTGTGTGGTTGGATGGCAGATTCTGAGATAAATTATGTTTTATGTAACTTAATTTGTTGATTGGTTTATCACATTACATATTCGCCATTTGGCTATAGTTCTTCAGAAATGAGTAGTCTTCTCTTTGTTCCTTTGGTGGGCTTTCTGCTGTTCGTTTCAGCTCTTGAATGAAACTAATTGTTATCTTGGCTATTGTGAGGTTGTCTGTCTTGTTGCTTTTTTTTATTTTTACTTTTAATTGTGTGTGTGTGTGTGTGTGTGTGTGTGTGTGTGTGTGTGTGTAGATAGGTAGGCATGTGTACATGAGGACAGTTTCTTACAGAAGCCAGAGAGTGTGTTATCGCCCTGGAACTGGAGTTATGGGCACAGGTGAGCCAGCTGACCTGATTTTTTGTTTTTTTGTTTTTGTTTTTTTGTTTTTTTTGTTTTTTTTTTTTTTGTTTGTTTTTTGCTTTTTTTGAGACAGTGTCTTTCACTGAGTCTGAATGTGACTGATTCAACAAGGCTGAAAGCAAACTAACTTAGCAATGCTCTAATACTGTGTCCCCACTGTTGGGATTGGAACGCATTATGCTTAGATTTTTTTTTTATTTAATTAATTAATTTTAGAATCTTGGCACTGAGGCTTGGAACACAGGTCCTCATGCATTTCTGACAATCATTTATTGTCTTGACCTCTGGAAGCATACCTGTCATGAGCCAAGGTGGAGCAAATCCTGTTTTAGTCCTAGCAGGTCAGAGATTTCCAGATAGGGAGTGACTCTCAAGCTCTCAGTAACCATTTGTGTGTGCTCCCTGTGACTCTGACTGCCTGAGAACGCAGCATGAAAAGTGGTGACAGCCTTACAGAGCACAGTGGTGGATGATTCCAGCACACACTGTCCTACAGGCAAGGAGTGGTGAGACTGAGATGGAGAGCACGGTCCAGAGAAGATGTGTCATCCTGAAAGTTGGCATGTCCCAGGGTGAAAACAAAGCCAAACGAACAAACAGAAAATTGGGCACAGAAAGTGGGGGCAGTATGGCCACAGTCACATGTGGAGGAAGAAACAGTCCTGGACACAGATCTGCAGCAGCATGGCCACCTCAGTTCTAGTGACAAAGAGTAATTTTAGCACAACATATGTACTACACTTTCTGAGACATCTTGTGTTAAGTATCTGTCAACCTACCTTCTTATCTATTAACTAATTAATCTGAATTTTCCATTTAAATTAGAAACCTGTATTCTATTTTGCAACTCTCAGTGTATGTATGTTGTAGGAAGACACTGGTTAATATATCTGACAATGAAATTGATAGAAGATCTGCTCTGGAGAGGCAGACACGTATAGTAGCCAGTCAGTGGTGTGTGTGTGTGTGTGTGTGTGTGTGTGTGTGTGTGTGTGTTAGAGGAGAGGAGAAAGAAAAGGGAGAGCATTTGAGTGTTGGTTACTTATTCTCACAATCTCTCATTACTTTGCTCCTGGGAAGGCTTTGCTGTTTTGATTTTCAAGAAGATATTAGAGCTGCCCTACATCAGAGACAGATTATCTGCTGCGTCATGCAAACTATTAAAAGTGAATGTTCCCAGAGAAGCAATCCTAATCACAAGGAATATTTGACTCACTAAAATGCCTGTCTATTTGATTCTGACCCATGAGTAGGCTGGAAGCATTCAGATGATTGTTATCTCCTCTGCATAAAAAGCTACATGGCTGACATCACTTTCCACCCTCATTCAGATACTCAGGATAGTAGAAACAACCAACAAAGGTCATGCTCAAGAGAGAATGAATCACCATCTTGACAGGAAGATTTATACATCTCTCCTTTCTGTCTATTTGCTAGATCTCAGTTCTCAATCACCTTAGTGGTCTACGATCATCACTCTAGCCTTTGCCCAATGCCTTGCACGGGGCATAATATACAGTAGAGCCAAATAAGATCTTTAAAATGTGTGGATGGATAAGTGAATTATTTCTCAGTAATATACACCACTATGCCTAATAATTATTATATATTTTTCTTAAATAATTTAATCTCTGGTATAGATATTATGCTAAAGCAGCAGATGGCTATCTTGTTAGAATAGATGCATGCTGATCATGAGCACACATTTATATATGACATATATAACCAATATGTTATATTGCATGCATATGCCTGTATGAGCACCCACAAGTTCACATGTGCATTCAGGAACTGAGCAATGCAATATATGCACTATGTTGTACTCATATACATATACACACATGTTCATTATAATGACCTCATGAGGAAGTGTTTGTCTGCAACCTGATTACTTAAATAAGCTGAGATTACTCTCATGTGCTATGAAACCAGCTTGAGACATGAGCTAGATCTGTCTGGTCTGCTGTAAGCTCTCCCCAGTGGACATCCAGTGGTCCCTGGATGAGTGTGCAGTGCTCTTTTATGGATTTCTTCTTGTTTGGCCATTTTGAATGCAGAAGAGCTACAGTACTCTACATGACTGATCCCTGCAGGAATTGTCTCTCATGAGAACAAGAGGCAGAGGGTCAGCTTTCTGACTAAATCTTCTAGACCCTTAGAAAGCCAGTGTGCCCCTTTCACTCACGGCGAGGTCACGTCATGGTACATGTAAATGCATACTGGTGTAATAGTTGAAATGTATAGGTCTTATAATTCCTACCTTGCTCTAGTCAGTGATTAGAGAATTCATAATCAACAGGCAACTAATAATATTGTATGTCAGAGGCCAAGAGTGTTGAAACAGTAACCTATGTTTAGGAAGATTCTCCAGGAAACTGAACAACCTTGTGCTTGAGGCCTGGTACTGAGAGAGTCCTTTAATAATGTGATTCTTTTCAGCTGGGCTGTGGCTCAGTTGGTTGAGGGCTTGTTTAGAAAGCACAAAGCTTTGATCTTTGCCATTACATAAATGGGGCATACTGGCATACACCTACACAAACAGCACTCAGGAGCTGGAGGCATAATAATCAGAAATCCAAGTTTATTTTTATCCATACAGTGAATTCTAGGCAACCCTGAGCTACATAAAACCCCAAACAGAAAGAAAATAAATGAACAACGTGGTCCTATGTTCTTTGTTAAACTATACAAAATCAGATATTTTTACATTAATTTTCTTAAAGAACTCCCTGACCCACTTTGAAGCTGCAGGTACCCAGACTTACATGTGTCTCTGAAACATTCCTCCTAGGACTTGGAGCACAGTCAGAAAGATTACCACCAACCATGAAAGGGCGTGGAGGTGGGGATGGGCAGGGAAGCTACAGCCATGGGGTCTTCTGGTACATGGGGGTAAGTTGCCTGGGCCCTTAGGGATATGGGCATTGAAGTCTATTTTTTGGCAAGGAAGGAGCAACCTTGCTTCATAACAGTGGAAACTGTGTGTCTAAGCTCTGGCTTGGGCTTAGAGAAGACAGACTTGTGTGCCCAGAGAGAATAATTAGGGTTCCTGAAAATTGGATGTGACAATGTGTTTGTGTTCATTTGTGTGTGTGAATGTATGTATATGCACGTGGAATTCAGAGAATAACTTTCGGCACGTTCCTCAAGCCATTGTCTACCTTTCTCTTTTGAAACAGGGTCTCTCATTGACTGGCAAGGCTAGCTAGCTGGCTGGCAAGCCTCAGCATCAGCCTATTTGTTATCTTCCCAGTGCTGGGATTACAAGTGGTCTCCACAGTACCTTACTTTCTTGTGTGTTTTGTAGATGTAATTAGGTCTTTGAGCTTGGAAGAGAAACACTTCGCTAACTAAGTCATGCCCCGCCCTTCCACTCATTCTGAACTTTATTCCAAAGGCAGGGTTGTGTTGCCGAAGCATGGTTCATAAGCAGGTTTACATTTTGTTTGCTCGCCACACTCTGGCTCTAGGTGTGCAGGATGGATGTTGTTTTGCTTTGCATTTTTTCTCTAGCATCACCCCCTGGAGTACAGCTGCAGCTGGGTAAACAAGAGTAATGTTGTTTGGTACAGGGCCTGGAGCCATTCTCTCAATATTCTCAATGGAGGAATCTGTGAGGATAGCAGGTAGAGCCAGGCTACTGTCAGAAGTACAGGTGACATAGGTGGAAACCTACGATTTAAGCAGGAGATGCCTGGATGGCTGGGTAAGCATGAACATGAGAGAGTGATTTTATGGCATCTGACGTCATTTTTCTGTCCCAGCAGACATTCGATTGGAAGCACTAATGATGGAAGGAGACTGCAAAAGATTTTTAGCATCACTATTGTCTGTCTTGAAGAAGAGGAAAAGGACTATATCAGTGCCAGGACAAAGTCCTGTGTGCCCATTAAGATCTCTAAACTTCTACTGACAGTTGGTTTTTGTTACCCTCATTGTGACCATTAATCTTGTTTGTTAACTTGATGGTACTTATCTTGATTGTTAACTTAATGGTACTTACAGTCAGTCACCATAGGCACAATCCTGTAGGTATATCTGTGATAAGGAGAACTCATCCTAATGTTGTTAGGTCCAAGTCACCGAGAAACCAATTCCAATGCAAAAACGTAAGGGTCTTTTGGAGCAAAGTTTCTCACCATCTCCATTGCAGGGGGTGAGAGTGAGAGTGCCAAGTCTAGGGGTGTAGGGTATTTATTATAGTTACAGCAAGCTTATGTGATTTCTATGTGGGTCAGCAAGTTAATATTTTTAAAAATTGCATTTCTGGTGTAATCTGCAGGAACTGAACACTGGGGCAAAACCACCTGACAAACAAGATGGCTAAGTTATCTATTCTCTGCAGGATGTCTTCAGTTAGCTACATGTCTACCTTGACCCTGCTATTGTAACCTGACTGGCTATTGCTAAGTGGTTGTGGTGGGGTTGGTTGCCATGGAATGTTCGCTCATGTGGACTTCGTAGTTTTCTTCCTGGAATTGGAGATTAGCCCCTGGTTTCACACAAAATGAAGTTTCTTCTAAAACGGAGTTGGTTGGGCTTCACAATGTGGGCAGCACCATCCATAGACTGGATTTTGGACAGAATAAAAGGAGAAAGTGAACTGAGTGCTGGCATTAATTACGCTGCTTCCCAACTGTAGATCCAATGAGATTGGTGGCCTTGCCTTTCCTGATGTGACGTGATATACTGTATCTCCTGGAAGTCTAAGCAGAAGTAAAATAAACCATTCTTCTTAGATATGCTTATGTCAGATGTCCTGATTGCTTCTTTTTGTTTTGTTTTGTTTGTTTGTTTACTTTCAACAAACTAGAGTCTCCTGAGAAGAGAGAAACTTAATTGACAGAATGACCCCAACATACTGACCTATGGATAAGTCATTTTCTTAATTGAAGATTGGGGTAGGAGGGCCAGTCCATTATGGTTGGTGAGGCCCCTGAGTAGTGTAAGAAAGCAGCAAGCCATGAGGAGACCACTTTAGATCCTGCCAGAGGTTCCTGCTTGGATTTCCTTTGCAGAGGACTGTGATGTGGAGCTGTGAGCTCAAGTAAACCCTTTCCTCCTCGAGCTACTTTTGGTCACAATGCTTTACCAGAGCAACAGAAACCCTAACTAATACTAGAGGTATTTTGTTCCAGAAATAAGAAAAGTAACACAGTCGCTAGACAATTCTATCCCCCATCTTCTCCAGAGTCTTCTACAAACTAGCTCTCATTGACTCTGCCTCTTCCCAGTGATGTGGATCAGATATTTTTTTTTTACTGTCTGGTGAAACCCCTGATAATGGTTTGTCCAGTAGCGCCTGTATTTATAACACCTGGATGGTGAGGGACAGGCATCCGCCAAGTAGTCCTCATTAAGGGTCTGTGAACAAGGTGGGGCTTCCTGGGTCAGGCCTGCTTGACCACACACAGATGTTCCTACCATTTAGCCACTAGGTTCCAAACCAGCGGCCCTGGAAAAGGAAGCATGAGAACAATTCAGGATGTACCATCTATTAAGAGAGGAAATTGAGATACATTTGAGATAAAATTTTGTGCTTATAAAAGAAAGATTTATCTATAAAAAGATAAAGTATATCCACAAAAATAAATGATTTATAACGTCTGGGTTTGATGGTGGTAGAAAAATAAAGAGCTGACATTTGCATAATTATAATATTTCTACCCCTCCCCCCAATGAGAATCCACACAAGAAAGAATATCAGCTGCCTGCTGCCTGAAATCAAGCTCAAAGAACTACTAGACTCATACCACCCTGAGACATCTCAGAATCTCAGGAGCTAATGTTAAGGAAATTAAATTCTGGAGAAATCAGTAGTAAGGCTTTTAACAAACCCACTGACTCCTCACCTGGCGAGTATCTCACTTGGGAAGGCAGTTTGCTTTGTGTTCCTGTCAAGATGAAGGAGGGATGGAAAAGTCAGAGGGAGAAAGTGGAAAATCAGAGGAAAGAACAGGGTGGAAGGAGGGTGGGGCAAGCTGGGTAAGCAGCTGCAGTTGTAGTAGACTGTGACCTAGTTCTGCAAGCTCTAAGAGAGATCTCTTTCCCTGCTCTCAGCAACCACGACACTACCTTTAGGCAGATCTCTAGCCAAGCTTCATGAAGTGATAGCTGTCCTTGCCATTTTCACAAATGTCACAAGCAAAAGAGACAGTTCCGCTTTCCCAGAGAGTACCTGCTTCACCTGCTGATAAGCGAATGCTTGGATTTATTTTTACAGTTTCCATTAATGGGAGCTGGAATCAGAGAGCGACGTTTTGTTTTGTTTCGTTTTGTTTAATACGTTGGTCTCTGTAGGACAGTGGAATACCTTGCCTGCCATCAGGAGAACACGTCCACTGAATTGTCTTTATAGCTATGAAGGCAGATACCTAAAATACTACATGGTCATGATAGCTTTATCAGCTTTGGTGAGAATCTACAGCTCCTGGGCATACTGGGGAAGGAGAAGAAAGCAGATGCATTTGATTTATCAATATTGTGTAAGTGCGGGTCCCTATGTGGAGGGCACAGTAAGCTTTGTGGAGTCATTTCTCTCCTTCCACCTTTATGTGGGTTTTAGGGTTGAATTCAGTTCACCAAACCTGCAGGCTAGTGCTTTACTCCCTGAGTCATCCTGCTGACCTTTCTGTGTGTGGCCTGTTTGGTGCTGGAACTTTCTTCTCTTTCTATGCAGTGACATCTATATTCTTGGAAGAGAGTACACATTGCACTCCTGAGCACCAAGTATTGGAGGACACAATTGTGGGATGTAGGGGTGTGACACTTGGTCCTCACAACATAAGTCCTAGCTGAAGGGGACAGTGAAGTGAGGCAAGCTGACAATTCCCACTTCCACATGCTTAATCGTCTTACTATTCTTGGTCATTTTGCTCCTCTCAAGCCAATGGGCTTTGACACCACTATGAAACTATTGGAGCCTAGAAAGATTGCCAGGCCCTTCCAGAGACTCCACTGCTTGCTTGCTTTTTTCTTTCTTTCTTTCTTTCTTTCTTTCTTTCTTTCTTTCTTTCTTTCTTTCTTTCTTTCTTTCCTTTTGCTTGTAAGAATGGGGTACATCAGAGGAAACTTCTTCTCTTCTAGGATTCTCCAAGGCTGTATGTCAGTAGGAGTATTTTCCTTTTGCAATGAAGGAAAATGAGATCCAGAGAAGCTGTGCACTTTCCCAGAGCCAACTAGCCAAGCAAAGTAGCCACTGAGTTCAATCTACTTTTAAACTCATATAACTTGTTTCTTAGGGTCTACGATAACCTTTGCTGTGCAGGCCTGGTGTGTTTTATGTGTGTGTGTGTGTGTGTGTGTGTGTGTCTGTGTGTGTTTGATTTACCTAGCCCCTACTAGGCTGAGGTTCTTGGAAAGTGTATATCATATGTTTTTCTCTGTATCCAGCCTTCTTGCCCTCTATCTGCCTGTGGGATCTTAATGTAGAACTTGTTTAGGATACAAAGCAATGTGGCCAGTAAATCCCTAAATCGGTGAGTGTGTATTATGTGCAACTATCTGCCTCATTGTATGATTGCACTATGGTTATAGCCAGTAACTTTCCACAAAGAGGTTAACTCCTGGTAGGTTAGTGAACTCACACAGAGAATAGACCTGTCTAGACTAGTGAACCTCCATAGAGAGTGGATCCTTAGGCTATTGAACCCCCACAAAAAGTAGACTCCTATAGGCTAGTGAACTCACAGAGTAGACCACTGTAGGCTAATGAATTCCTACAGAAAGGAAACCTCTCTAGGCTAGTGAACCCACACAAAGAATGGACTCCTAGACATTAGTGACTTCATATAAGAAGTGGAATTTTGTTACAACTTCAACTATCACTTTAACAAAAGCCTAAAGTTACTTAGGAAAAGGACACCTCAATTGAAGAACTGTTTAGATCAGGTTGGCCATACCTGGGAGCATTTTTTTCATTTCTAGTTGATTCAGAAGAGACAAGTCCACAGCTGGTTGGCGCTATCTTTAGGCAGGTTGACGTAGTAGCTGAGCAAGTCAGTAAGCAGCTTTTCTCTGTACCCCCGCTTATAACTCTATGCCTTGATTTTCTGTTTCAGTTTCTCTCAGTAGTGGGCCATAACTTATAATATAAACAAATCATTCTTTCTTACAAGTTGTTCTTGGTCATGGTGTTTGTCACAGCAATTGAAAGCAAACTAGAACAACCCTGTAGTTTATCAACCTCACACAGAAAGTATTCCTCTATAGGCTAGTGTTTCCACATACAAAGTAAACCTTTGTCCTTAGCCTCATTTTTAGCTTTATCTATCACCCTCAGTTCACATTGTGCTGTGAGAACAAACATTCAGCAGTGAGGAGATACTGTCTCAGAAGCCCCTCCTCTTTTCTACAGACCTAGCAGTAAACACCAACACTGAGTTTTCTATTTTACAACACCCTAGTGGCATATTCAGGACCACAGATACAGGGCTCAGCCCTGTTCTGTTGAGACAAATTGTTTGGAAACTTTGATGGTTGGTCCCAATTTCAGGTAAACACAATTTAGTATCAACCTATGGGATAGAGCTCAGTGGAAAGACCTCCTCTAAATGGGCAGTATTATCCCATGGAATGTGGTACTGGTCTGAATAAAAAGGAAACTGTGAGCATCAACATTTATCTTCTTGCTTCCTGGTTGTAGATATACTGTGAACAGCTGCCTTATGCTTCTGTTTCCACACTGTTCCCACTGTGATGTACATATAGGATCAAACTGGGACCCAAAGCAAACTCTTTCATCCTTAAATTGCCTTTGTCAAGTAATTTTGTTTCAACAGTGAGAAAAGTAACCAAATACAGGCCTTTACTTTTTTGCTTGCTGACTCTAAATCATGCTGCAAGATGGAGTGTTGGTTCTCTATTTAATTATCATAGTACCAAAACTAGCCTGCTGTCTGGGAGAATTACTAATTACTCTACCAGTTCCATCTCCTGTCTACAACAACAGAAGGATTAGGATGATGGTGATATCTACTATGTCCTCAGAATACATCTGAAAAAATACAAACCAGTAATATAAGCCCAGAAAAACCTAATTTAAAGTAGAAAAGATTGTTTACATTAAATTCTACCGTGATATGGAAGAACTGAGATGTGAGAATGCAGGAACATTCCAAGACAATGTGAGTGTACTGCTAAGAGTTGCTGGCAATCAGAGTGGCTTGTCATTAGATGGAGGTGGGGCAGGTATTGAAGGCAGGAACTGGACCATCAATTGGAAGGACTTTTGGGACATAATATGATGCCATCGCTGAATTCTTTCCCTCTCTTCTCCTAGTTCCTGCTTTGTTCTGCACACCATTCATAGTCAAGGCCCTCCCCTTGGAATACTGGACAGCTGCACAGAACTGTTAGCCTCTGAGGCACTTATCTCCCATCTCATCTGAAGAAACAAATGTTAGTACAGAAACTTCTCCAAACATATACACTAGCAATTAACAGAATGTAGAGTTAATCTGCAGCCTGGTTTTAAATTTGTCTCTTAAAATAGTACTCGTGTAATTTCTTGCCAAAATGATAAGTGAGTGAGGTAGTTTAAATGAAATGTCCTTCATAAGTCATGAATACTAGGCCCCAATTGGTGGTGTTTGAGAAGTCATACTGGAGGAAGTGTGCCATTCGGAGTGGACTTAAAGGTAAAAGTTTCTAAAAATCCTACCATTTTGAGTGTGCTCTCTCTGTTTCCTGCTCCAGCCTGCCAAACTGCTACCTCCATTCTGCTATCACAGACTCTAACCCTCAGAAGTAAAACTCCAAAATAAACTCTTTCTCCTATAAGTTGCCTTTGTCATGATGTTTTATAAGAGGAATAGAAAACAACTAAAACAGTCAGGATGGAATTTCTCATCAGTAGGCATGTTCAGCTTGGTGGTATTCATTCCTATATGATACTTGTGTGTGTAAATTATAAATCAAGAAAAGAAAATAACATTTAAGAATATCAGAAAACTCTGGGCAGTGGTGGCACAAGCCTTTAATCCTGGCACTTGGGAGGTAGAGGCAGGTGGATTTCTGAGTTCAAGGCCAGCCTGGTCTACACAGAATGAGTTCCAGGACATTCAGGGCTACACAGAGAAACCCTGTCTCAAAAAACCAAAACGCCCCCCCCCAAAAAAAACCAAAAAAACAAAAAAACAGAAAACAGACTGACTACGAATAATTACAGAGGTTTTGAGAATGTCATCTTCCAGAATGTGACTACCCAAACTTTAAAACTTTTAAATCTTGGTCTACAGAGTGAGTTCCAGGACAGCCAGGCTCACACAGAGAAACCCTGTCTGGAAAAAAACAAAACAAACAAACAACAACAAAACAAAACTTCTCTTAAGGTGGATAAGTACTGAGGTCTGAGGTGACTACTCAGGGGTTAAAGTACTTGCCCTGAAGTATGAAGATTGGAGTTTGGATTCTGAGAACCCATGTAAATGATGAGTGAATATTGGAGCCTGCCTACTATTCCAGGATTGGAAGATGGAGACAGAAGATTAAAGAACAAGCTGGCCAGCAAAAGCAGTCTTGTTGGAGATATCTGGGTTTTACTGAGAGACTTTGCCTCAATGAATAAGGGAGGAGCACTATCCAAGATCGCAGTGACTCCAAATGCACACACACAAAGGTGTGTATACCACCCCACACAGGAGCCCACACATACAAAAACATAGACACGGGTACAACATTCCAACATGGAAGCAGAAAAAGGAAAAAAGAGATAAATTACTGTTTAATGATACCATTTTCCTGAAAAGGTAAGCTTACAGTCTTGTTTATATGCCTGGAGACTGAAATTCAGAGTCATACTGACAGGCCCATGGTTTACTTGAGCTCCAAGCTTTCTCACATGTAATGTGTATTGTCTATTGGGGATTCAATCATAAATTACCTGAAAAGCTACTTTTTGAATCTAAGCACACAAAATCATATAAGCACCAGGATTCAATGACCTCTTTTCATTTCAAACAACTCTTAACATTTTGATAAGTTAAGCACAAATGAATCATAAATGCAAAATTAAATTTCCCTTGGAATACAAATGGGTTTCAATTGCAGGAATAAAACGTGGTTGACCAAATTCATCCTTGTTTTGCTGAGTGAAGAACTTTTGAAACCTGTTTGCAAAATTTAAACAGACCCCAAATAAAACCAAAAATGTGTCTCTTTCCATTCTCTTGTGTTCTCCTTCCATCTCAGAGTCAAACTGGTTTAACAAGAATGTTTGAAAAGAATTTCTCTTTCTTCCCTAAATTAATGGTTTGGTTTTTCTTTTTAGATATCCCTTAGTATAAGCCCTCAATTTCTTTGCTTCATGTTTTGTAGTTAAATGGAAACATTCACTGACTGTGTGATAAAGACTTTGCTCTCCCATGAGAGCGCAGGCTTCTTGGCTTGTCAAATCTACTGCACAACAGAGACACTTGTGTTCAGCGTCTTGAAGGAAAACCCTAAGGAAGAATGCTTCTAAATTACAAGAAAAATAAATTAGAACTGAATCTTAGATCCTTTAGAAACGTGATTTGCCTTTACCAGGATACACTGAGAGGGCAGTTAAGAGGGTTAGATATAAAAGTAAATCATGTGTGGTTAACTCGGATATTCACCCAAACAAAAGAGCAGCTGTTCAGAAATGGAGGCCTGATTCCAGATGTGGAAACTGCTGCTCTTCTTACAAGAAGAAAGAGAAGATGACATGTTTCTAGGTGATGAAGTAAAGTAAATTTTGCCTGAGTAAAGATGAGAGTTCACCGGGAACCCATAGCTTGGGGACAAGCCTAGTGAAAGCCAGGGAGTTGGATGGACAGAGAATGGAGATTCTTAGGGAATGGACTCATCAACACAGAATCACATAAAAAGCCAATCTCTAATAGATCCTCTTTGCCTGTTAACGGTGAGCCCTTCCTTTTTGTTGTGAACTATAAGGTCTGATTTTATCTCAATCCAGAAGAAGGCTGAAAGAAATATTGAGAGCAGACACCTGTTTGACAATGGTAATGGCACAAGTTCAGTGACTTTGAACTACTGTTCAGTATCAGAAGACTTCCTAGGTCTTTCCAAAAAATGGGACTAGCTTTACTTTAGCTTTGCCATGTAATGGTTGACACTGAATCTTGTCATCTTTGCAGATGTTTTCTTTCTGCTTTTCTGTCCTTAGAATAAAGAGCTGAGGGATGGCAAATCTACACTGATAACATTGAACTGTGTGTCTTCAGCCTTCAAGGAGCCATCTTTCTCTGTTTTTTTGAATTGTTTGAAAGTACTTTAGGCTTTGACCTGCCCATCTGATGTGAAGTCCTCCTGATCAGAATAATAAGCTACACTAAGCATCTATCCATGGTGGTTTCTTCTTCGTAGCTCAGAAGTTTAAGGAAGAATCTAGACATCATCATTAGATAGCTTTCACAAAAAAAAAAAAAAAAAAAAAAAAAAGCCCTGACCTGTGGTAGGAAGGAAGTATTGCTCAGAGTTTCCTTACAGTCAGTAACCAGCCAAACAGAATAAAAATATAACCCTCATTTTCTTTAAATTTCTGAACAGTGTTGAAGAGTCCTCTTAATAGGAATGTCTGTCTTGGCCACATACCTCAAGAAATGCTTTTCTATTTAGACTTTTAAATATAACGAAAAAGAAAGAATTTGCTATAAATAAAACATTGGTCATCTATGGGGACAGATGGACCTTGGTTTAAATTTTATTTTGCTACTCACTCTGCTGGTTAATTTTTATTGTCAACTTGATAAAACAGAGTCATCTGAGAAGGAGGAAGCCCAGTGAACAAACTCACAGATCAGGTTGGCTTGTGGTCAAGTCTGTTAGATATTGTCTTAATTGGTAATTTTCCTGGGAAGGCTCACTATAGGCAGCATTATTCCCAAGCATCTGGGCACATAAAAAAGGTAGTTGACCATGAAGGGGAGAAGGTGCCAACAAACTATTTTGTTTCATGGTTCTAACTTCAGTTCCTACTCTGACTTCCCTTCGTGATGGACTGTGACTTGGAAGAATAAGTTAAATGAACGCTTTCCTCTCTGAGTAGCTTTTTGGTCAGCGTGTTTTATCCCAACAATGGAATGAAACTAGAACACTCAAATAAAACTAGAATACTCAGAAATTTTGGTTCATCAGGCTCATCACTTTTAAGCTATTAGAGATTCAGCTGGTTAATCTGAAAACTGGGCACTATCTTGGAACACCAGTACCAAAAGAGATAGTGCATCAGTACCTATGAAAAGGGTGGATGTCTTTCCAAATTTCTTACTCCAAGTTTCCCCAAATGCAAGAAATATTTTTGGCTAGTGTGTTGGTCAGCCTTCGGACAGTCACTGTGACAAAACATCTAAGAGAATTAACAATGAAAGCTTCGTTGGGGCCCCTGGTTTCAGACTCTAATCACTGTTGTTTTGAGCCTGTGGTTGCACACTGGTTCATGGTAGAAGGACATGAATAAGGAGGCTGGTTTACCTCACAGAGACTAAGAAGTGAAGGGGAAAAGAGAGACTGGAGTGGTAGCATCCCCTTCCAGGGCACGCCTCCATGAACATCCTTATGGAAGGCTCTATCTCCTAGAGTCTCTACCCCTTCTCAAAGATACCACACACTTTAAGATTTAGCACCTAGCCCACGGGGAACATTTATGATCCAACTGTAGTGGCCTGTGTTTTTCAATACTCACAACAGTTCCCTCAAAGTTTGTGATAATAAAAGAAGGACCTCACGAAACGAACCTTTAACAAGCTGCCCCATAAAAAGCTTCTAGAGTCGGTTTTGTTTCTTTTAAAGAACACAGGGATTCCACAAGAGAAAAATTACAAAGTGGCATGTTTTCAAGCAATGGCTTTCTTGTGGCTAGGAGGTCAAGTAACAAATAATCTACAGTCCTTTCCAGCTCTAAAATTCTATGGTTCCTTGAAATTGAGGTGGTAGTGGCCACCCAAGGCATCCTTATAACTCAGAAAAGAACACACAGACTTGGCTGGCTGCTCAGCACATTGAGAATTCGATTAAAAGCTCATAGCACTCAAATGTTAGCTTGGGGATTAGCAGAGCAAATAGATGCATGGTTCTGCATTGTTACATACAGCTAAGTAGAAGTCATTCTAGTCTGTTAGTGTATTTTAGTGGAGAGACTCCTTAGCATATAAATGCAAAGGCCAACCAAGAGTCTACAGAGATAAAAAAGGGGGCTACCCAACCCTTCCCTGCTCTCTTATCACTATTGGCTGAAGGAACTTAGCTGTATTCAAATTTAGATGTCTCAGCAAACACCTTAGAAAAAACCTTAGAAAGCTATACAATCCTGAAAGCAATCACTAAGAGAAATTCAAATACTGGGGATTTTTCTTTTTTTTAATTATTTTAAAATCATCTTAATTACCATTTAGGTAAAATTTTAGAAATTGAATTACAGATAATTTGGAGGGTGGATATTGTTTGAAACAACATATTTTTCATGCCTCTTTCAACATAGTAATGAAACGTAAACACTGGAATGGGACAAAATAAGATATCCTGTGAGGAGCATTTGTGAGAGAGAGAGTGTGTGAGTGTGAAATGGCTTAGCAGGTAAGGGGCTTTCTGCTAACCCTAAAGACTTGAGTTTGATTCCTGGGATCCATACAATGGAGAGAGAGAACCAGCTCCTACAATTTATCCCCTGACCTTGACACTTGCACTATGACCCCCCCCCCCCCCCCCCACACACCACACTGGCCCCTACCCCATGGGGAGTAAAAAGTAACTACAAGTTTCAAATATTCTATTATTTAGTAAAAATATGGGTTCAAAAATATTTTTTTATTTTACACTCAGATCAATAAAAGCTGAATAATTAAATAACTAAACATAGATTCTTAAAGAAACTTGAAACATCTAGACACTCTTGTTCACTGACAGCTGCACAGGTGTGTGACCACTCGTGTTTTACTTTTTGAGAATGTTGTGTTCACTTCTTTTTTGTAATCCTTGCTTCTTTTTATTTTTCATTTTTTTTTCGTTTTTTTTTTTTTTTTTTTTTTTTTTTGTTGTTGTTTTGTTTTGTTTCCTTTTGAGTCAAGGTTTCAATATAGCTTCAAATTTGCTTTAAGGCTAGCTGAATACTCCGGATCTTTCTGGCTCTTTCTCTAGAGTGTTCTTAGTTCACTTCAGTAACCTAATTATTGACAGGCTTGTTTTTTTTTTTTCATATTTATTGTAGAACTATTATAATATGCAATGCATGGTATCCATCAGCTTAGGTGTCCATCAATAGAGGAGTGGATACAGAAAATGTGATTGTCTCTCTGTCTCTCTGTCTCTCTGTGAGAAATATGATATCCAGCACTAAGTGATATTAATATTCACATGAAAATAGGAATGAATACTAAGAGCATCAAGGTGAGGAAGTGCCTCTGCCTTTCACAGCATCCCAGAAAAAAAGAAGAGGTCATCTTGTTTTTTTCATTATTATTATTTGATATTTTCTTTATTTACATTTAAATTGTTTTCTCCTTTCCAGGTCTCCCTTTAGGAAACCCCCTATCCCATCCCTCTTCCCCTCCATCTATGATGCCCACCCACCCACCCATCCACTCCTGTCTTCCTGCCCTGGCATTCTCCTATACTGGGAAATCGAATACCCTCAGGCCCAAGGGCCACTCCTCCAACAAGGCCATCATCTGCCACATATGCTGCCAAAGCCATGGGTCCCTCCATGTGTACTCTTTGGTTGGTGGTACAGTCCATGGGAGTTCTGAGGGGTCTGGCCAGTTGACACTGTTGCACGCCCCCCCATGGAGCTGCAAAGCCCCTCAGATCCCTTCTCCAACTCCTTCATCAGGGACCCTGCTCTCAGTCCAAGGGTTGGGTTTGAACATTTGCCTCTGAATTTGTCAGGCTCTATCAGAGCCTCTCAGGGGACAACCATATCAGGTGCCTGTAAGCAAGCACCTACCAGCATCCACAGTACCATCTGGATTTGGTGACTGTATATGGGATGGATCCCCAGGTGGAGCCTTTCTTCAGTCTCTGTTCCACACTTTGTCTCCATATTTTCTCCTGTGAGTATTTTGTTCCCCCTTCTAAGAAGCACTGTAACATCCACACTTTGGTCTTTCTTCTTCTTGGACTTCATGTGGTCTGTTAATTGAATCTTGGGTATTCCAAATTGTTGGGCTAATATTCACTTATCAGTAAGTGCATACCATGTATGTTCTTTTTGACTGAATTATCTCACTGAGAGTGATATTTTCAAGTTCCATCCATTTGTCTGCTCCAGCTTCTGGCTATTATAAATGACGCTGCTATGAACATAGTGGAGCATATGTCCTTGTTATATGTTGGAACATCTTCTGGGTATATGCCCAGGAGTGGTATAGCTGGGTCCTCAGGTAATGCTATGTCCAATTTTCTGAGTAACCACCAGACTGATTTCCAGAGTGGTTGCACCAGCTTGCAATCCCACCAACAATGGAGGAGTGTTCCTCTTTCTCCACATCCTCACCAGCATCTACTATCACCTGAGTTTTTGATCTTAGCCATTCTGACTATTGTGAGGTGGAATCTCAGGGTTGTTTTGATTTGTGTTTCCCTCATGACTAAGGATGTTGAGCATTTCTTTAGGTGCTTCTCGGCCATTCAGGTTTCCTCAGTTGAGAATTCTGTTTAGCTCTGTTCCCCATTTTTAAAATAGGATTATTTTGTTCTCTGGAATCTAATTTGTAGGACATCTTGTCTTAACTGAATAAATCTTAATTATATAATTTTTGCAACTGAATTTTCCCAAGAAAACTTCTTGATTTTATGTAAAGAAACCGTTCATACAAAAATAAATAGAAACACTAAAACTTAGAATTTAGCTACTAAATAAAACTTGAAGCTAGAAAACAGAAACAAAACAAAAACCAAAAACCTAAAATAAACAAACAAAAACAAAACAAAACAAAAAAAGAAACCCACCAAAACCCCAAAATTTCCAAAACCCCAAAATACCCAACAAAACAAAACCAAAAAAAAAAAAAAAAAACCAACCCAAAAAACAAACAAACAAAACAAACCTCAACATAAAAGCTACTGGTGAAGAATAAACCCAAATAGTATGCTTTTTTTTTTCTTGTTGTTACTTATTTATTTTGTGGAGGTAGAAACAGGAATAGTTTGTATTTTCATTCTTTCCCCGAATACTTTTTAAACCAACCCAACCTTTCTTGTATATCATCAGTATGTAAAATATTTATACAAATAAGAAAATGAAGAAAAAAAAATTGAAGAGGAGAAAGTAAGGAAGAGAAAAATGGGAGAAGGGGAGGCAACATGGCTAGGAATGACAGTCATCTCTTGCATGTTGCCTTATAAGAACTGTGGTAGTTGAGAATGAGACCTGCTGTGACTTAATTTAAATCTACACAGCCACTGGGGAAACCAGATTCCTGTGCTGAAAAAATGGACAGATGTGTGGGATCGTGAAAGGATAGCTTGGTTTCTGGTGGAGCACTGGCTAGAAATGGCCAGAGACCCTGCAAGGGATGGCATACATTTTGCTACAGTCCCAGACTCCAGGCACCTGACACTAGGCCAAAGACCTCCGTTGATCCTGCACCTTTCAGTCACATAAGGCAACTCCCCTACCAGCCCCTCCTCAGGTAGAGGGCATGACTACAGAACTCAGGGCCTCAAGAGATCTCCATATTAATGAAATACCTAAGGGCCAGAGGGCATAGCCAATTAAGCATTCCTTTCTAGACCCTCCTCCCTCCCTCCCTACTTAACTCAGGTCTGCCCTGAGGTTGAGGTGGGGAGGGTGGGGTTACAGCTCATCCACTTTCCACCATGACAATAAACCTTTTAAAACCATGGACTTCCTTGTGTCTTTGGGGCCGCGATGTGGGGAGCCGTGGAGAAGGCCTTTGACTACTGCCAAACTTCTCTATGTTTCCTCTGCAAAGGCTGCCAACTCAAGCAAGCTAGCGTTTCTCACCCTGCTGTCCAGTCCAGCCCATATGCCTTAGTGTCTCAGTTCTTCTGCAGCTCCCAGGAGCATCTGGGAGCCCAAAGACAGAGACCACCACTTTTGGTCCAGAGACCCCCACTCAGGAGCTCTGCCCCCTCAGGACTTAAGGCTGAGATCTCCCAGCGCCAGGGCAGAGTCTGGCGGCTTCTCACAGCCCAGCACCTGCCTGGTGCTGCTTGTCAGGAACTCAGTCAAATTCCCATGCTTCTGCCTCCCTGAGCCATGGCAGACACAAGGGAATTACAACTCTGCGCAACAGGACCCACACCCATGCTCGAGCTATAGCCCCACACAGATGGTGCCTAGTATAGGGTACTTCAGGAAAAAAAGCATAAACATTCACAGTTGTTTCAAGGAATAGATCAGAAACAAGTTAGAGTTCAAGGAAGAGGGGGGTCAGAGTCAGAAAGAGAAGAGTAGCAAGGACAGAGAAGGAGAGTCATGGAGAGAGTCTGGCAGCTGCATTGTGGAAGAGAAGGCACTAAGCAAGAGAAACCTGGGAGGCAGAAGTAGGGCAGAAGTTGTGTGTGTTTCGTGTGTGTGTGTGTGTGTGTGTGTGTTTGCATGTGATCTGCTAGAAGGACCTCAGTGTTCTTGGGGTGGAATTGGTGACCTTTTGTCAAAGAATTTTCTGTGGAGCTTCAAGGGACATTGACTAGGCTTTTCATCTCTAAGCACAGTGTGCTTTGGTGGAGGCTCGAGGTTGCCAGTCTGGATTCTGCTCTGAAGCCTTTTGTGTCTTTGCCCAAAGCTCTGGTCCTTCATACTCCTAGATCCAGGTGATAGCGCTATGCCTACAACCACTGTAGGTGCTGCTTGTCACATCTACCCTCACGTTTCCTTTGGGCTAAGAGGCAGTAAAATATGTTGGGGGTGAAAACTGTGGTTGTTAATATTGTCAATTTAATCAGATTTGGAATCAACTGAGAAACATAATTTTGGGTGGGTCTGGAAATATTAACTGACAGGAGGAGACTGTCTTCTACAATGGATGGCACTTTCTATCTGTGACCCAGAGATAAGGTCCAAAGAAAAAGGTGCCACATTTTTTTTTTTTTGTCAGCTCCTGCTCCTGGGTGGTTACTGTGTCTATTCTGCTGGAGCCATCCTCCATTGACGTCACAAGTCAATTTCTTATGGATCTTCAGGTATTTTCTAGACTTTCAGCTCTCTGTTGGGGTTGCTGACACTTCAAGCATTGTGAACTGGGCAGCTCCCAGGCTCTCAGCCTCTTTCTCATGGGAATTACCTGTACTATATTGTGAATGCCAGTCAGATAAATCCTCTTTGTAATGTACATTCTATCTGCTCTGTTTCTCTAGAGAACCCTTACCAGTACAGACCCAGGTCAGTTTCCATACTGTAGATGTCTGATGCAATACAGTGTAAAAAAAAAATCTGCATAGTTCACAGAAAAACAGAGGTTTTTTTTCTTGCAAAGTGACAATTAAACAGAGATGAAAGACATTGTCTATGGGTTTTGTTCCTTTTGCGTGACTTGAATCGTCAGAGGGGTTGTCATGGTGACTGGCAGGGAAAGTACACTTGGAAAAAGAGTTTATCTTTTTGTTGCATATAGCTTGTATGCATATGTATATTGAGCCAAGAAAACAGTGAGTTAAGCATAGGATACCAGGCTGAAAAGAAGTCAAAGAACCGGTTTCTGGGACACAGAGTCACAGCTATTGCATCTTCATTCATCTTGTTCTGTATAGCAGCGCATCTGCTAATTCTAAGTTGCACTCTGCTTTCTCAGTTCAACATCTCTCAGCATGTATTTTATGGTGACTATGTCTTACAATCATTGTTAGCCAAGGGTGGTCCTGACCTAGCTGTCATTGCCTGTGCATGTGTCATTGTGATTGTTACTCTTTGGTATGAGTGACAAGACTGATGAAGCCCCTTTGTATTTCTGTCAACAAACCATTCAAGGACCCTAGAGGAGGAATTCTGCTTTCCATCTGAGGCTCTCTTATTGACCTCTTCTGGAATGATATGAAAGCATCACATTAAATATTGCATAAGTGTCAATCCTGGAAATGATTTCTAAAAACTGGGAGTGGTAGCTCATATCTGCATCTTCATTTTTCAGAAGATAGACAAAGGAGAGTCAGGAGTTCAAGGCCATCTCTGACTACATACTGAATTTGAAACCATCACTGGTTATATGAGACCCTGCCTCCAAAAAACAAAAAAGAAAAAGAAAAAGAAATGCATCCAGAAGTTGAGACTACAGAGCAACTGTTTAGTGAAATATATGATTGTTATAGTTCTGGATTTAAAAATTGACTCTAAAGATTTGGTTATGAACATGTTTTGGAAATAGCAAGCAATCTGGCTGATGACAATGGTAGATAGAAATGAATTATGTTATATAATACTTAGATGGTAAATACATAAATTCCACAGCCTTTCTCCAATAGATACAAAATTCTTCTTATCAGAGAGGATTGTGTCAGTTTAATCGGCAATATTCTCTTTTTTCTACGTGGTTGATAAAAGTAATGGGCTATCTTTCACATTTGATGAAACCAAGAATGAATTCCTCACTGTGCAAGTTCAGACTTAGTTTCTGGTCATCAAAGCACATGTAATGCTGTGGCTTAGATGTCATGAATATTTTAGAGTCACTGTGATTTTCTTTTCTTGTGGTTTTAGATCTATAAAGGGACAGGGGTAGTTTTAATAGGCTGGCAGCTTCATTAGAAGAAAGAGTCACAAAACCATGACTGGATCTTGAGGTTGGGAGAGGTCTAGAGAAAAATAACAATGTATCAAAAACAGGATATCAGATGCTTATAAGGAAGGAGAGCTTCCCTTTAAAACCTGGAGAGGAACCTCATAACACTTGAAGCAAGAGTAAGAGAGAGCTGTCGCAGGATGACAGGGTGGATCTAGAAAAGTATCTTCAGAGAAGTCCATTCAATAAAGAAACATCAAGCTTTTATAAGTTTTTGAGGGCCAGGAATAAGGTGAAGTAAGTTTTTTTTTTTTAAACTATTCATGTCTATGTGTGTATCTGAACATATGCTACAAGTATGCTGGTGTCCATGGAGGCTTGAAGAGGATGTCAGATCTCCCGAAACTGAGTTCCAGATCATTGTAAGACACCCACGTGCTTGTTGGAAAAATAACTTGGATCAACTAGAGGAGAAACATGCTCTCAACCACTGAGCCATCTCTCCAGATCCTGGAGGGGCACCTTACATTCCTAGACTTAGTTCACCACAGGAGATGAGACCAAGAGCCTGAAAAAGCTAAGTATTTGTTAGGACCATAGTCAGGAGCTTTAAAACCACAGCACAGAGCAGCTTCTTAACTCTGTCCCAGAGGAGAGATTCAGGGGACATGGCCTGATTTTTTCAGACTGTGGGATCCTGCTTCTTAAGCGACTGCCATCTCAATAGGACAGGGCAGGGTCTATCAAGTAGAGTAGGTAAACCAGATGAAGTAGGCAAATCCATCTGCTGACTGCATAGGAATAGTTTGGATACAAGGGGTTCAGAGATGCTATTTTCATTAGTTCAGCAGTGTAGTGGGCAAATGGAACAAGGATCAACTTGCCTATGTTAGATCTGAGAATATGTGAGTCCATCCTCCCGTCTGGAAGCATGTCTAGTTACGATAATATGGTAAGGAGCAGTTATCTCCCACAGTGAAAATGCGCCCATCTCTTGGCTAACACACCAACTTAACTGGCTCCTGTTGTCTTTTAGTGGTGCCTTACCCAGACACTTTAGTTCTGCCTGCATCTCTTTACTTGCTCTGATTATTGTGGGTTCAGGATACCCTTTGATTAGTCTGTGGTAATTTTCTCACGTAAGCAGGAATCTGAGAAATCACCCCATGGCACACAGTTTCATTGCTCGAACTTGGCTGCTGACTCTTTCATCTTTTAGCAACTAAGTTCCTTCTAAACAATAGCCTTAATTGCACCAGTCATTTCTTCCACAGCTCTGGCTCTTATCTTGCTGTGTTTTTTTCCCCCTTGTGATTAAACACCATGACTAAAAGCATGCAAGTTGGGGCAGAAAAAAATTATTTCCTCCTAGGGTCATAGTTCACCAAGCAGGAAAGCCAAGGCAGGAAATCATGGTAGGAGCTTGAACAAGAAACCACAGCTTACTGGCTCGGTTCCCTGGCTTGCTCAGTTACTTCTTTTGGTTTAGCCCAAAGCTTACCTGTGGAAGGATGTACTGCCTAGGGTAGGGAGAGCCCTCCCATCCCAGTTAGCAATCAAGAGAATGCCTTTCAGACAGATGTTCCCAAAGGCCAGTCTGATGGAGACAGTTTGTAACTTGAGGTGCCCTCTTCCCAGGTGTGTGACAATTGACGCTAAGTAGAATACTGTGTATCTTCCTCATTTTCTATATTCCTGTTGGGAGCAGTAAGTTCATCCTTTTTCTCTTTTTCAGCTGTAAGTGGTGTAGGCTCCAGCTGCCCAGATAGGAGTAGTGAGCATTCAGAATATGCCAAGTCTCTTCCAGAATAACACAGGGAGTTTCCTCCCTATGAGAAAGTGCCCTCTTCTTATTAAATGGAAATTCTTTTTGAAAAGGTTGAATAGAATGCTGTTTTCACAAAAAGAAATTCAGCTGGTTAAATTTAGTATCATGGAGGGGGAAAAAGGCTTATTTTAAAAGGAAAAACAACCCAGGAATAGTTTCTGGCTTTGGGCCCACAATCTGCCTTTCTGTGTGAGCTGTGTTTGTTTTCATTCACTGTTTGTCGCTGTGCTCATCTGTCTCCAAGCCTGGAGTTGACAGCTTTGAGGTCCCAAGAATGCCTGTCACTAAAGCCACATATTTGGATTGTTTCATTGTCAAAGAAGAAGAGCCTTATCTCCATGTTTAACCTTTAAGTTACTTCTGCTTTTTTTAAACCTCTTCTACCATAAATTTGGACACCATTTTTCCTGTGTCTATGGCCATCTCTTAGTAGAAACTATGTTTTCTCCTCCTCCTAGCATCCCCAAAAGAGATAGTTTTGAAATTCAAAACTCCTGTTTTTCTAATTATTTGTTGAAATCTGAAGGCCACCCATTTCTTGGTGGTCCTGGGCTAGCCCAATTTTTTTTTTTTTTGACATCTGTTCAGTTCTCCCCTGGAAGTTTGGAGAAAGAAACTTATATTGATTGAATGTGTGTTTTGTGTTTCTCAGTCCTGCTTTAAGTGTCTTATAGACATAATCCTGCTTAATCCTTTCAACTACCTTAAAGATAACTATTATTATCCTTGTTTTCAATGTCAGGAAACCAAAGACAAAAAGTAATTAGGCATATAGCCTGAGGTTATCAAGACAATTAGTGGCGAAGTGAAAATTCACAACTTCCTTTGCCAGAATCTGAACAACTCCCTCCTGTTATGAAAGTCAACTTGACAGCCTTGGACAGAATGTGTTCTGTTTCTCAATTAAAAAATTGTCCTCCATATTGCACCGGGGTATTTCATGTTTAGAATTATGCCAGAGTGCTGGGATTTCATAGCAGGTGTTTCATAATCTGGAGGTCAGGTTTTCCTAGGACAAGATGAACAGGGTAACGAGCATCCTGAACGGAGTGTGAGGCAGTATACAGTCGTTCAGGCTACAGACTGGAGACCCATATCAAATATCATTTATACACGATACAATGGTCTCATACGAAATTGCTAACACAGGTCAATCTGATTGGTTTGTTCCAGGTGTGTGTGTGTTTGGCAGAAACAGAGCATTTCCAGCTTCTTGCTCAATGTTTTCAGAGAGAGAAGCACCAAGAAGTTTGAATTAAAGAGACAGAATAGGATAAAGTGCAAAGGAGTAAATAGCAGGCCATTGAGCTAGAGTGCCCAAGAACCTTATTTATTGTTTAGGGCTTCCTTTTACAGAGCCCCTGTAGGAGGAAACGTGTGTTTTTTAGGGGTCTGGTGTGGTGTGGTGATTCTTTCTTTTGATTGGTAAGCTTGAGTTACAAAAGCCTTTCTCTGCCACACTTGTCCTCTCCGAGTTGCATTTAATTTAACTTACAAGTATTCCTAATTATGCACAGGCATGAAGTGGTAAATGGTAGATTTTTCCTAAAGTCCACTCAGATGACAGTTTTCCTTACTGTACATATATTCAAAACTAGTCCAGGTTGGACTGATACATTAGCTGTAGCATGTTTTAGTGTATGTCTGACTATAAAGGAGAGGAGGCTGGCAAAAAGAGCAGTGGCCACCTATTATGTGGCTCGGACCAGAATGTATATACAATCTGACATTGGTGGGGATCCCTGACTGTTAGGTGAATTATTAGGAAGAACGTGTGTGTGCATAGCTCAACCCAAGCAGAGTCACAGGCTGTTAAACTAGATCCACACTCACCTGCCTTGACTTCATGAGTTTTCTCAGAAATGTTTTGAAAATAGCAAAAGCAAGTGCATCGCCAAGATGCATTAAACCTGAACTATCACTGCACCACACAGAAAGGGCTGCTGTGGATTCCTTATGGGACTCCTCACATTCACACTTCTTCTGGGTGTCTGTGATTTAGATCATAAATTTTTGCTCCAAGATGGAAAAATTGAGAAGCCAAACCTACTCCATCTTGGAACCAGACTCTACCTCAAAAGAAAAAGAGCCTGAGAATTTAACCTGCAGATAAATCTACTTCCCAAGTACTGGGAAGAACCCCATGGCTTGTCTTTGGTCCATACTCTAGATTTACTCTCTAGCTACTCCCTAGCAACAGCTCATCAAATATTAGTCTGATTGTTTCAATGTACTTTCAGACCTCTTGTTACTGTTACTTTAGAGCATCCACCTGTCACTGTAAATAGTCATTCAGTTAGATGCTCGCCAAGGCGACTTCTCCCTCTCTTGCTTCCACTTCCTCTAGAACCTTGTTTGGGGCTGTGTCAGGATTGACAAAGGGCCCGAACTTGAGCTTGTGACTCTAATGCAATTAGCTCGGAGTTGGCTCCTTGGTGGTCTTTTGGGTTCACAAACACTTCCTGGCACACCAGACCAAGTTCTAATCCCAACTATTTGAGGAAAAAAGGACACTGACATGAGTCATCATGGCCAAATTAATCTTAACAAGCTTTTTTTATTCACATATATGAACTATCTTCCCTTAAGTCAAGGTTCAAGAGGTCAGCCTTGGGAATGGGGAACATAGGCTTTTACAGCTCAGGAGTAAGAGATTTCCAAATGGGGGATTTGGCAGGCAGATGGGTGGGGTTATGTATGCAGAACAATGCAGTCATAATAACCCTTTGAAACAAAGGTAGGTTTTCAACCTGGCCTGAAACAAAGACATGGTTGCAATGTGGTTAGAACAACATTTTGAAACAAATGCCATTTCCTGGAAGAGGCAGTTCAGAAGCATTTATAATAAAAATTACAGGTGAGTCATAGCACAGTCTTTGAGACACAGAGATTTAATCATAAAAGGAACGAACCTATTGTTTTAATGTTATTACTTTGACGTTTTCTGGGCTGTAAACAGTGATTAGTATACCAGATTAGGTCTTGGTTGTGTTGTTTGACTGAGTTCGAAAACATCAATGAGGATGAACCCAAGGCTTACTCTATCCAATGGGAGCAGGTGTTTGGCACCCACACCGATTCCCGTTCTTCTCTACCCTCCTCTAGAATTACACTAGAATCTACACCCTGTGTGGATCTGAGAGCACCCTAAACCCAGCTTTTAAGATATTAGATACTTCTCAACTGCTGTATAGTTATCAGAATTAAGATCAGAATCTGGTTTCAAGCAATGCAACTAGCTGTCTCTATTAAAAAAATTGAATGATGTAACTTACAGTGGAAAAACAGAGATTTATTTAGTATAACCATACTGGGAAGAGAGAAAAAAATGAGCCATTAGAGCTCCCAATACAACATTAAGTTGATGGGAAGAAGTATGCATAATTCATCAGGTCTTGTGAAAGTGTGGTTCTTCCATAATTGACTCACCATTGTCTGGGCTCTACTTGGTATCACAAGTTGGAATAGTCTTTGAAGAGCCAAATTTCTCCACTGGGTTCTCTGAGAACCCCAGCCTTTACACTTCAGTAGGAGAGTCTTGATGAAATTTCAATGTCCTGAGGGATAGAACAAATATGTCTTTAAAATATTTTCAGTTCTGCCAGAAAGTTAAATGGCATTCTATCTTCAATAATACACTGAGCTCAGACTGTTCTCTGGATGGTCAAAATGCATCAGCCATCAACTGGGAATACCTCCCTCTAAGCCTGACATGACAGCAGTGGGGGTAGGGCAAATAACTTGACAAGAATGGGGGTTAGTTATTGCAATTCTGAATTTCTATTTTTCACTTGTATTTATTTTCTTGTGTAAAACTTTCCTCCTTATTTTGTAGGTACTTTTCCCCTCAGGATATTTGAGGATCCTGTGGCATTTCTTTTTTATACTAGTCCCTGAATTTGTGCAGATGTGCAGGTAGTTCCTATCCTGTGTGCCAATCTGTCACACTGCCAGCTACTCTGAATGATGCTGCAGCTTGCACAATCTATTCAAATTGATACGGAGAAACTGAATGGCTCAGACTCTGACACATTCTGCTGAGTCCAAAAATGGAATTGACTCAGGCCACTAAAAAAAACCCCTCCAAGCTCTTTCATTAGTAAACCTCAGAAAACCACAATAAATCAGCCTATTAGGATGCAGCAATATGTGCAAATTGGTGTCTCAGCTAATGTAGATAAAGATTTCAGTGAGCACTGCATATATCAAAAATTTAACACATGCTGCTTGCAGAGTTTTAATGAATGCAAAAAGCTCAATTGCTGAAAACCCACACAATGGGGCATTATTTCATTTGGCTGTCAATAAAATTGCTGCTTATTTTATTTTCTAATGGTTTATCAATACTTGTAATTTGCTATGGGAGGGTTATAAAAATGAAGAGGGGGAGGAAAAGGAATTTAAATAAGTTCTGCTAACTAGGGAAGAAGCTAGTGAGACAACTGGACTCTTCTGCGTCATCAACCAATCAACTGGCAAAGAGAGTTGGTCCTTTTCACTGGAACTTAACGTCATTTTTGGATCACTAACATTAAGGCATGTTGTGGCTTCTAGTTTCCATCTGTGTCACGGAGCTAACCAACCCTGTGCCGCAGTTCTCCACAACCCAATCTATCCCAGACACAGCTGGTCTCCCAAGAGTGCTGATCCACCTAATATCACAGGGGAGACCACCACTACTGCTCCAATACCTGGCCCAAGTAGGACCCACACAGAGCTCACAGGACACAGGAACTGTAAAGAAGCCAGGGAGAGGATTCTTCTGGCACCCCAGAGCTAACCCTGTGCCACAGCTCTTCAAAACCCAATCCCACCTTGAGAGAGCTGGTCTCCCAGGAGTGCTAATATACCTAAGATCACAGGCTCACAGGATCACAGGAAGGACTAGCTACAGTCAGAGACAACAAGACCAGCTAACACCAGAGATAACCAGTTGGTGAGAGGGAAGTACAAGAACATAATCAACAGAAAACAAGGCTACTTGGCATCATCAGAACCCAGTTCTCCCACCACAGCATGCCCTAGATACCCCAACACACCTGAAAAGCAAGATTCTGATTTAAAACTACATCTCATAATGATGAGAGAAGACTTTAAGAAGGACATTAATAACACCATGAAAGAAATACAGAAGAACACAGGTAAAGAGGTAGAAGCCCTTAAAGAGAAGACATATAAATACCTTAAAGAAACACAGAAAAACACAACCAAACAGGTAAAGAAATTTAACAAAACCACCCAGGATCTAAAAAATGGAAATAGAAACAATAAAGAAATCACAAAGAGAGACAACCCTGGAGATAGAAAACCTAGGAAAGAGATCAGGAGTCATAGATGCAAGCATCACCAACAGAATACATGAGATAGAAGAGAGAATCTCAGGTATAGAAGATATCATAGAAAACATCAGTCAAAAAAATGCAAAATACCAAAACTTCCTAACCCAAAACATACAGGAAATTCAGGACACAATGAAAAGACCAAAACTAAGGATAATAGGTATAGAAGAAAGTAAAGATTCCCAACTCAAAGGGCTAGTAAAGATCTTCACCAAAATCAAAGAAGAAATAAACTTCCCTAACCTAAAGAACGAGATGCCCATAAACATACAAGAAGCCTACAGAACCCCAAATAGTTTGGACCAGAAAAGAAATTCCTCCTGTACATAATAATCAAAACACCAAATACACACACACAAAAAAAAAAAAAATGAAAAAAAATTTAAAGCAATAAGGGGAAACAAGTAACATATAATGACAGACCTATCAGAATTACACCAGACTTCTCACTGGAGACTATAAAAGCCAGAAGATTTGGGGCAGATGTCATACAGACCCTAAAAGAACACAAATGCTAGCCCAGGGTACTATGCCCAGCAAAACTCTCAATTACATAGATGAAGAAACCAAGATATTCCATGACAAAACCAAATTTACACAATATCGTTCCACAAATCAGCCCTAAAAAGGATAATAGACAAAAAACTCCAACACAAGGAGTAAAACTTCACCTAAGAAAAAGCAAGAAAGTAATCTTCTTTCAGCAAACCCAAAATAAGATAGCCACACAAACATAATTCCACCTCTAATAACAAAAATAACTGGAAGAAACAATCATCTCGTTCTTTAGATTAGGGAAGTTTTCTTCTATAAGAAGAAAAACTATTTGCTGAAGATATTTATTGGCCCTTTAAGTTGGGAATCTTACTCTCATCTATACCTATTATCCTTAGGTTTGGTCTTCTCATTGTGTCCTGGATTTCCTAGATGTTTTGTGTTAAGAACATTTTGCATTTTGTGTTTTCTTTGACAGTTGTGTCAATATTTTCTATGGTATCTTTTGCACCTGAGATTCTGTGTTTCTTTAAGGGATTTTTGTGTTTCCTCTTTAAGGGCTTCTACCTTGTTTACATGTGTTTTCCTCAAATTCTTTGAGAGTGTTATTTATGTCCTTCTTAAAGTCTTCTATCATCATCATTAGAATTAATTTTAAATCTGAATCTTGCTTACCTAGTGATATGAGGAATTCAGGACTTTCTTGTGTGGGAGAACTAGGTACTAATGATGCCAAGTACCCTGGGTTGCTAATGTTTATGTTCTTGTGCTTGCCTTTCGACATCTGATTCTCTTTAGTGCTACTTGCCCTGTCTCTGACTGGAACCTGTCTTTCCTATTATCTCGGTTGTATCAGAATTGTGTGGGGTGGGTGTTACTACTGGGGTTAGAGCTGGGGCCCAAGATCTGCTCAGTGCTCAGGAGCAAACAGGAAGGAACCAGTGCTCTGGGCCAGGAGTGACTTCCTAGGTCCTAATGGGTTCCAGTTACTCCTTGTTTGGGGGGCAGTTGTTGCTGCCTTACCTAAGATACTGCTGGGATTAGAGCTCCTGGGAGGTCTGCTTCCTCTGGGTTCTGTGAGATTGGTGGCAGAGCTGCCACCAGGGCTCTGCTCGGTGCTTGGTCCCAGATCGGAAGGAACCTGAAATGGGCAATTTTCTAGACAGATACCAGATACTAAAATTAAATATACATCAGATAAACTATCTAAACAGTCTCATAACCCCTAAAGAAATAGACACAGTCATTAAAATTCTCCCTACCAAAACCTGGCAAGGCCAGATACTTTTAGTGCAGAACTCTGTCAGACCTTCAAAGAAAACCTAATACCAATACTCTTCAAACTATTACACACAATAGTAACAGAAGGAACACTACCTAATTCATTCGATGAAGCCACAGTTATGCTGATACCTAAACCACACAAAGACCCAACGAAGAAAGTGAACTTCAGATCAATTTTCTTTATGAATATTGATGGAAAAATACTCAATAAAATTCTCGCAAACTGAATCCAAGAAGACATCAAAATAATTATTCACCATGATCAAGTACGCTTCCTCCAAGGGGTGCAGGGATGGTTTAATATACGGAAACCCATCAGTGTAATTCACTATATACACAAACTCAAAAGGAAAAAACCTCATAATCATCTCATTAGATACTGAGAAAGCATTTGACAAAATTCCTCACCCTTTCATGTTAAAAGTCTTCGAAAGATCAGAAATTCAAGCCCCATACTTAAACACAGTATAAACAATATACAACAAACTAGCAGCCAAAATCAAACTAAATGGTGAGAAATTTGAAGCAATCCCACTAAAATAAGGGACAAGACAAGGCTGTCCACTATTTATTCAGTATAGTAATTGAAGTTCTAGCCAGAGCAATTAGACAGCAAAAGGAGGTCAAAGGGATACCAATTGAAAAGGAAAAAATCAAAATATCACTTTTTGCAGATGATATGATAGGGTACTTAAGCAATCTCAAAAATTTCACCAGAGAACTTCTACAACTGATAAACAACTTTAGCAAAGTGTCTGCATATAAAATTAACTCAAACAAATCAGTAGCCTTCCTCTACTCAAAGGATAAACAGGCTGAGAAAGAAATTAGGGAAAAGACACTCTTCACAATAGTCACAAATATTAGATTTCTTGGTGTGACTCTAACCAAACAAGTGAAAGACCTGTATGACAAGAACTTCAAGTCTCCGAAGAAAGAACTCAAAGACCTCAGATGGTGGAAAGATCTCCCATGCTCCTGAATTGGCAGGATTAATATAGTAAAAATGGCCATCTTGCTGAAAGCAATCTACAGATTCAATGCCATCCCCATCAAAATTCCAAATCAATTCTTCATAGAGTTAGAAAGAAGAATTCTCAAATTCATTTGGAACAATCAAAAACCCAGGATATAGAGAACTATTCTCAGCAATAAAAGAACTTCTAGGGAACCACCAACCCTAAATTCAAGCTGTACTACAGAGCAATACTGATAAAAATCTACATGGTATTGGTACAGAGACAGGCAAGAAGATCAATGGAATAGAATTGAAGACCCAGAAATGAACCCACACACCTTCGGTCACTTGATCTTTGACAAAGAAGCTAAACCCATCCAGTGGAAAAAAGCCAACATTTTCAACAAATGGTGCTGGTTCATTTAGAGCTCAGCATTTAGAAGAATGCAAATAGATCCATTCTTATCTTCTTGTACAAAGCTCAAGTCCAAGTGGATCAAAGACTTCCATATAAAACAGGACACACTGAAATTAATAGATGAGAAAGTGGGGAAGAGCCTTGAAAACATGGGCACAGGGGAAATGTTCCTAAACAGAACACCAATGGCTTATGCTCTAAAATCAAGAATTGACAAATGAGACCTCATAAAACTGCAAAGCTCTGTAAAGCAAAGGACACTGTCAATGGGAATAAAAGACAACCAACAGAGTTAGAAATGATCTTTGCCAATCCTACATCTGATAGAAGGCTAATATCCAATATATACAAAGAACTCAAGATGTTAGACTCCAGAGAACCAAATAACCCTATTAAAAATGGAGTACAGAGCTAAACAGAGAATTCTCAACTGAGGAATATCAAATGAATGAGAAGCACCTAAAGAAATGTCCAACATCCTTAGTCATCAAGGAAATACAAATCAAAATGACCTTGAGATTCCACCTTACACCAGTCAGAATGTCTAAGATGAAAAACTTAGGGAGGCCTGCCTCTGCCTTCCAAGTGCTGACAGCAAATGTTGGTGAGGATGTGGAGGAAGAGGGACACTCTTTCATTGTTGGTGGGATTGCAAGCTGGTACAAATCAGTCCGGCAGTTCCTCAGAAAATTGGACATAGTATTACCTGAGGACCCAGTTATACCACTCATGGGCACATATTTAAAGGATGCTCCAACATATAACAGGGACACATGCTCCACTATGTTTATGGCAGCCTTATTTATAATAGTTAGAAGCTTGAAACAACCCAGATATCCCTCAACAGAGGAATGGATACTGAAAATGTTGTACATTTATTCAATGGAGTCCCACTCAGTCGTTAAAAACAATGGCTTTGGGCTGGAGAGATGGCATAGTGGCTAAGAACACTAGTTTCTTTCCCAGAGGTTATGAATTCAATTCCCAGCAACAACATGGTGGCTCACAATCATATATAATGAGATCTGATGCCTTCTTCTGGTATGTCTGAAGACAGCCACAGTGTACTCATATATGTATAAAATAAATAAATTTTTAAAAAACAAAACAAACAACTAAAACAATGACATCATGAGATTTAGAGGCAAATGGATGGAGCTAGGAAATATCATCCTGAGTGACGTAACCCAGACACAAAAGACATACATGATACCTACTCTCTGATAAGTGGATATTAGGTAAAAAGCCTAGTATACCCACAATTCAACTCACAGATCATATGAAGCTCAAGAAGAAGGAAGACCAGAGTTTGGATGCTTCACTTCTATATAGAAGGAATAACAAAATAATCATGGGAGGTAGAGGGTGAGAGGGACTTGGGAGGAGGAGAGAAGGGGAAGGAGATAAGAAGAAGACAAGATCAAGTATGAGAGGAAACAGGAGAGAAGTACAGAAGGTCAGGAAATTGAACAGAGGTGTGTAGCAACGGGGGATGGGGACCTAGGCTAGCTACTAGGGAGTGTCAGAAGTGAGGAAAGCAAGAGGCTTCCAGGACCCAATGGTGATGTCATTAACTGAAATATCCAGAAAAGGACAGACAAAACCTCTAGAGACCATATTCAGAGGTTAGCACAGCCTCTGATTGAGGGATGGGGCCACCCACCCATCTCAAAAATTTTAATTCAGAAATGTTCCTGTCTAAAGGAAATATAGGGACAAAGAGTGGAACAGAGACTGAAAGAAAGGCAATCCAGAGACTGTCCCACCTGGTGATCCATATCATATGCAGCCACAAAACCAAGACACTACAGGGGATGCCAAGAAGTGCTTGCTGACAGAAGCCTGATACAGATGTCTCCTGAGACGCTCTGCCAGAACCTGACCAATACAGACTCGAATACTTACAACCAACCATTGGACTGTACACAAAGACCCCAACGGAGGAGTTAGGGGAACTACTGAAGGAGCTGAAAGGGTTTTCAACCCCATAGAAAGAACAGAAATATCAACCAACCAGACCCCCCAGAGCTCCCAGGGACTAAACCACCAGCCAAAGAATACACATGGAGGGACCCATGGCTCTAGTAGAGGATGGCCTTATCTGGCATCAATGGAAGGGGAGGCCCTTGGTCCTTTGAAGGCTTGATTACCCAGTATAGGGAAATACTAGGGGTGGTGAGGCTTGAGTGTGTAGGTGGGTGGGGGAGTACCCTCGTAGAAGCAGGGGGAGGCATATAGAATGGGGGAGTCTTAGGAGGGGAAATCAGGAAAGAGGATAACATTTGAAATGTAAATAAATAAAATATTCAAAAATAGAGACTTTTTTTGATGAAGAAAAACTGGTTTTGTTCATCTTCTTTTTGTTTTTATTTTATTATTCTTCCCTTTCTTTATGTACTGTAATGTCTAGTTAACCAACTGGTACTGAATCCAAGATCTCTGCCTTCACATTTTGTTGGAGGATGCAGGGTAAATTTATAGACGTTTTTTTCCAGGGGAGGGAGCAGAGGAGGAAATCCTACCATTATAGAAGTATCAAGTTTGTTATGTTTTCAGTTCAGTAATAGCTGTTTCTTTGTTTGTTTGTTTGATTGTTTTTTTGAGTCAGGGTTTCTCTGTATAGCCCTGGCTGTCCTGGAACTCATTCAGTAGACCAGGCTGGCCTCAAACTCAGAAATCCGCCTGCCTCTGCCTCGCAAGTGCTGGGATTAAAGGTGTGCCCCAGCTGTTTCTAAGCAGTGCTCTCAACTGCATGGTTAAGTAGGTACCTTTACTCTGGATCACATGAACAAAGATTTGACCAAATTGATTCATGATAATGAACTAAGCACAACAAGAACCCATTCGTTGATTGATTCATTCAGTAAATATGTATAGCAAGTTAACAGTAATTAACTCGGTTATTTTATTATTATTATTTTCTTACTTAGCAGCTTTATTTGAAAGTCTCAAAGTTTTATGCATATAAGGAAAACCGGACTTCAGAGGCATTTTGCTTCTGAGTTTTTTTTTCTTCATAAGACAGCCTTTCTGTTCCTCTCTTTTCTTCCCTCTCCCTTCCTTCCTCTTCACCTCTGAATAACAATCAAAGGAAATTGCTGTTTTGGACTGAACTTCATCTTCAGGCCCTAAAAACGTAGGGTGTAAAATCAGAATGTTCACTTGCAGTGAGTGTATATACCACTGAGCTCAAGCTGAGCCACTTGTCTGGTTTTCAGAGAAAACAGGATCATAGAGAACAGAGCCAGCTCCCTTAGGATAGGTCAGTTTGTAACTGGAAGGATAATGCTTTTGTCCTCATACAAGAAAAAGGAGCCCTAGGTCCCATGGCACTAACCTTTTATTTTTGTCCTTCTGACTCCTTGTCCAGGCTGTACAGGGGAAGTGACTTTGACATGACCAGCCTATTTTCACTTTCTGATTCTGCTTTCTTCAGCCCTTTCTGGTCTATAATCCACCCTTCTGGGCCAGGCTTGTAAAAACATTTATTCTGCTCCAAAAGATGAAATGTTGCCCAATTCTAGAATTGAAAGAAAAACAATGAAGATCATGAAAGGCATTTTGTAATCTTCTCTGATACTTCCTTTCTTCCTTAAAAAAAAAAAAAATACTTTTTTCTCTCTCCTTCTCTCTTGTTTTTTTTTCCCCTCTTTTGAGTCTCATTCTCATGAGGACACATGAACTCAGTGTTCTTTATTCATTCCTCCTGAGGAAATATCTGGTCCACTGAAGGAAATTAACCAAAACTACAAGTTGACACAGACCTATTTCTGCTCTCCTCTTATTTCCTAAAGGTGCTGGTAATGTTCAGACCCCTACATAGTCTTCCATTGTTCAATGTCCCCACTCTTGAGCTGCCATCTTGAAAGCCAGAGAGGAGATACCTGGGGTCAGGCAAAGGAGTCTGGAGAGACCTGCAGTTCCTCTGAGTGCCATGGGCAGTTGAGAAATCAAAGCAGAGTAAAGTCTGATTTAGACAGATGAAGAATCCTGTTGCTGCTGGCATGTTTTGCTTGGGACACTGAATTTTGTCTGTTTTAGTAAAGCTGTTTGCACGTGGAAAGGCCTCTGTCTTCCTTGGGGGCATCTGAGAATAGTTGAAAAGGCAGAAAAATGAACAGAGCTGTGAGCAAAAAGAGATCCCCTCTTTCCCAGCCTTGAGCAGGCCTGAAAGACCTTGTTTACCACCATAGGACCTAGGTGAAGTTATTCGCCCTGGCTGCCTGTACAGCTTCCTACAGGAACTTAGAAGAATAGGCTCCCACTGAGCTTGTCTTGCAATGTAATCCAGCTGAAACAAAGGATGGGTTTGATGGGCCTTTTTCTATATATACAAGAGCTGAATATTATTAAACTTTGAGTCTTGATCAGAAAACTTGTCTTGGCTCCACATTTTCCTTGTCCCTCCATCTCTTTTTCATTTTCAGCCCCCCTTTCAGGTGAACTCAGTTTGTCCATGGCCGAGGAGTGGCTACAAGGGGACAGCACAGAAGGGGACAGAATTCCAAAGGCATCTATAGGGAAGGAACATGAGTACTTAATGAGGAAATACAAGTTGGTTGGGTGAGTAGTGGTGTAGCTTCAGGATACAGAGAGAGTCATAGGGTAGGTTCACTCCTATGTTCCTGGCTCATGGGTACTATCTACTTTAAAGGTCAATTATGGTCAGGGGTACATAGAAGTTATAGATTTAAGAATAGGGCTCTATTTATTAATTCCCTGTTGTATCTTTAAGGTAAGCAAAGAATGAACACTGATCAGAGTCACAGGCAAACTGGCCATGTGCTTTGCCTAAAGGAATGTGAATATGGGAAGCCTCATAGTTCACACACAAAGACATGAGAGATTTTATCAAATTTTATATCACCACAAAGAGTGACCATGATACTCTTACAAGTGAGGTGTGGGATTAAAACTTGATTGATCATCATTAATAATAAATTTTGATTAATCATATTCTTGTATGAATTATCTTTTTGGTCTGTCTATTAAAGAGGGTATTATAGAATTTTGGCATATGAAGACACAGTAATGAAGTATGTAGCCCACAACATAGAATATAAACATTTATGAAGATGCTTGTCAGATAACTAGTATATTTTAGTGATATTTTCAGTAATTGTTTACTATAAATGTTGATATTTTATGAATTGTTTTCTTATTTTACTGTTGGCTTCTATAATATTCATGAAATTTTTGTGGTCCCCAAATTTAGGTCAGCAGAGTTGGGTTATTCTAGAGTCTAAGATACAAGGGATGTTAGGGAACGGGCAAGTTGACTGGAGTCAGTATGTCTTTTTCCTGCTGTAGGAAACTGGGCCCAGAGAAGTCTCTTATTCTCCGAAGTCTTGAACTCAAAACTGGCACCCAATCTCTGGCTTACCTGCTGTGTCTTCTTTGTGTGTTAAGGTCAGCAAATAGTGAGCATTGTTCATGAGCTTTGGTTAGTATAATGTTGAAAATAATCTAATATTAATATCTTTAGGTGAGATTTGCTTACCACTGCTCACCTATTCCCTTCCACTCCCATCCCACTATACTTGGTGACAGATGTCCTTGCCCAGTGTGCCCAGGAAAGCTTCTAGATGGGCGCAGTCATGCTTACAGAACAGAGAGATTTGCAGGCTGTGGCTCCTGCAACTCACAATCACTTCCTGAACTGCATCGCAGGGGGACCTTATGCTTTGATGTTAATCTGCCATAACACCATTTGTCAGTAGCTATGGTGCGTCAAGCCTAGGTAGAACAAGAACAAAGCCTTATTTCACCTGTCAGTCACTCCTAGTCGGGGAGCTGGCCCTGCTGGGCCCAGAAGTCTAGTAGAATACAGCCTCCAGGAGTGGGGTGGCAGCAGACAGCTCAGAGAGCACCTCTGTTAGAAGCTGTTTGTGCTTAGTTTCAGCCTCTGGCTGCACCCTAACTGAGAATTTAAGTTCTAAGGAAAACACAGTGTCGCAGATGTTCTCTGGATAGCAGCACAACATGTTTTCAGAAGGAAAGCAGCTAAAAATTCAGTAACAAAGGACATAAATCAAAATCATTATATTACTGTAAAACTTGGCAGAGACACACAGGGAGCAGGCTCCAAAGCTGCTAGGCAGTGAACATGGAGAGGAGCTAAAACTAATGGCTGTGTATTTGGCAGGGCCTTGTTTTCTCTTGACACCAGACTCAAGCCCTTCTATAAGGCGTCTCAGACCATTTTGCTGAAGGACATTCCCAAAGACTTAACATAATCAAGAATTAGGACCTCTTAGAGTGTTCAAAGTAAAGTCTACACTTATGTAAGACCCCACTGGATACTGCAGGCTTTATATTTACTATACAAAATCCTTAACAACTTTGTACTCTTTTCATACTATAATTGGATTTCTGGCTCCCCGAAGCTGTTATAGTTAAGACCACACACTTAGCTGAACTGTGACAAGATTGTTAGTTTTAAAGTCATCACAGTTTGGCACCCTCAGACAAGTATCAAAAGGGACAGCTAACACCATCTGTCCTAGAAGGCAGTGCTATTTTCAGGACTCCTTTTATTTGGTACCATTTTAAGTTATTACTTTTTAAATTAATACTCATATTATATATTAGACATTTTCCCTCACATATTTTATATATTCCCCTAGACAATTTCTCTTCTGCTTTCATGTCATATACATACACATAATTTTATGAATCTATATAAAATCTAGGATTGATATATAAGAGAAAATACATGGCATTTATCTTTCTGAGATTGGTTTAATTTGCTTAATACAATTATCTCTGGTGTTTGCATGTTCTTCCAAGAGATGACTTTGCTGATCTTTTTAGAAACATTCTATTATGTAGACTATACCACATTTTCATTGCCCTTGCTCTATCTTTGGATACAGAGCTTTGGCTAACTTACCTGCTTTGAGCAGTGCTGTAGTAGACATTGTTGTTTCTCTGTGATGTGTTGACTTGGAGATCTTTAGGTAAATACCCAATCAGGTGGTAGCAGGGTCATGGGAAGCTCCGTTGTTAGTTTTTGTGAGAAGCTTCTATATTGATTTCTGTAGTGGCTGACACTCCAAGCCATTTGTTAGGGTTTCTTTTTTTCTTCATGACTACCATTTCTTGGTGTACAGTAGAATTTAAAAACAGTTTTGGTGCACATTTCTCTGAAGGTTGGTAAGGCTGAAGGGTTTTTTTCATGCTTATTGGCCATTTTTATTTTCTTTCTTTCTTTCTTTCTTTCTTTCTTTCTTTCTTTCTTTCTTTATTTTGAGAATCATTAGCACATTGATTGATTGGGTGTGATTTGATTTTGTTCCTGTCTTGTTTTCTGAAATCTACAGATACTCCCAGGTATAGTCATGGGACTGAGGCATCATCCTCAAGACTGGTCTATGGCACAGCCTACATGATACTGAGGCTAGTATTCTATGGACTGGCTGCTATGAAGACAATGTCCACTTGATCTTAATCAGAGGAATTTTTTTGCCAGAAAGGTCTGTAACATCAAGGGATATCTTCCCTGTAACGGGTTATATTTAGAAAATGTCTTGTTGCAGGCCAGCTATCTAATTGGTGGGGTGGCTCTGCTTAGCTCTGGCCATGATGGTTCGTACTAGAAACAGCCAGAAGCCATGCACACCACAGCTAGACACAGCCAGAGATCAAGCGTGCCACAACTAGACCCAAGAGACGCCAGCTTGGGGATGACTCTGCCAATCCACCACTCTGCATCCACAAAGCACGCCTGAACCCCAGACAATATCCGCTATCTTAGCAGTATCCAGTAGAATGAAGACTTTTAATGCTTAAAGATTATCCAATGGATTTTTACATTTGGAAATGCTCAAATAACCAGATGCCCACACAATTAGAATTGTTACCCAATATCTAACCTTTTGATAGAAGTTGCTACCCAGGACTGCTTTCGATCCATCTGTCTTCCTCCATGGTCTATAGCCTCCTCCTTCTCCTCCCCTTCCTCTCTTTCTCTCCTTTCCTTTCTCTTTCCTCCTCTCCTTCCAACTCCTCACTCTGCCTACCTTTCATATTGCCCAATCACGGAGATCCACTGCATATACAATGTAGCAGTAGCAGGAAATTATCCTGCTACACTGCCCTACCCTTCAGCATGTAGAAATTGGAGTATTTCGTCCTCTGTTTTCTGAAAAGGCTTCTACCTAAAACAGACAGGGTCACTGATATCTTGGGATCTGAAATATTATACATGAATTCCCTTAAAATGTTATGAACAGTTCTGAATCACAATCTTTACATGCTAGGAGGAAGTCAAGGGTTCATTTTCTCAAGCCCTCCTTTATCATCTTACAAAAAAGTTTGGACATATATATCTTAGGCAAAATCAAATCTTCAAAGGCACAGATCATCTCCCTAAAAATAGTGGATAAAATCTTAAGTGAATGGATCATAATCAGAGACAATGATGAAGTAATGCTCTCGAGGTCACTTGGGATTTTGTTTTGCTCTAATTTCAACCATTGTGGAAATGCAGGAGAAAAAACTGGTCATTGGTTATGAGAGAGTGTTCTAAATGGGAGATATACCTATGAACTAATTATTTGAAAGTACTTATATATGTATATGATGCATGTAGGTATGTTCATGTGAATATGTGCATGTGTGTGCATACATGTGTTTATTTCATCTTTCCAAGTCACTGTATCTCCAATTCATAGCTAAATAGGTTCAAGGCAAAGCACCAATGTATGTTGGGTGGAGGGACATTTTGATGATGATAATGTTCTAGTTCCATTTCCTGTTATAATGGTAAAATAATGTTATAATGGTAAAATCCTGAAATTATAATAAATGAGAAACACTGAGGGGAGAAAGGGCTTATTGAAGTTACATTTTCAGGTTATAGTCCATAATTGTAAAGAAATCAAGAGCTCACACAGCTAATCACAGCATATTCATAGACAAGAGCCATGGAATAAATGGATGCATATCTGCTTCTTTGCTTGCTAGTGCTCTGCTAACTTTCTCCTCTCTTACATAGTTCAAGATCTATCTCCATAATGGGCTGAGTCTTTCCCCATCAACCAATAAAGTTAATTAGACAATTCTCCACAGACAAGCCCATAGTCCTACCCAGTGAAGACCACTCCCCATTGAGACTCTTTTCCTCTGGTGATCCTAGATTGTATTAAGTTTGCAATAAACTAGCCATCACAAATCATGATGTTTCCACACTCTTTCTATGAGG
>JANHMN010000001.1:121871570-121920783 GCA_030674055.1 Rhabdomys pumilio
GACCAGATTTTCCTGTTGGTAAATCTATGGGTACACTGTCTTGGTTGCTAAACTACATAAAATGGACCACTCACTGTGGGCAGGATCATCATTATGTAGATAGTCCTGGGCTGAGTAAGAAAGCTAGGGGCAAGCCAGTGAGAAAGTGAGCAAGGAGTTCCATGGTTTTTTTCCTCTAGATTCCTTTCCTAAGCCCTTGCTATGTCTTCCCTTAATGATGGATATGATCTGAAGACTTAAGGCAAATGAACCCCTTTCTTGTCAGGATCCTTTTAGTCAGAGTACTTTATCACAGCAACAAAAAAAATAACTATTACACTCACTACTGTCAAGGAAAGAAACTGTATATATAACATAGATGTTAGACATGTTGGTTAGGTAAATAAGAAAAGCTAACAGAGAAAACCAAATACACATTGTTAACATCCAAAGGAGGACACTGTGGAAAACTATCAGCTTGTGGAGTATTCTGATGCATTGTTTTCAGTTTACTCATAGAGAGAGGAAGACTACCTTTAGATTCAGGACTTCTCATTAGAAGAATAAGAATGTCATAAAAGAAAAACAATTGCCATGGATCAAAGGAAACAAACAGAACCTGACAAAGCCAATACTTGACCTAACCTTAGTCCTATATTGAACAAAAAAATGTTATAAAAACATTTTTGGGACAATTGGAAAAAAAGAGTTATGGACATAGATTAAGATTTTATATTGTGTTATGTTATTATGATATTATGATGTTGTATGATATTATTATGATGCCAGTCATCTAGTGAACCAAGTAACTGTGCTGTGGTTATGTAAGAGAGTTTCTTCTAGATAATGCACATTGAATTATTTAGAGGCAAATGGCTGGTATGTATTGAACACATGCATAGTTCAGAAGAAACTCATTTGTATATGTTATGTATAATGAACAGAACATGTATATGTAGCTAGAGCTCAGGGTATGTACAAATGCTAAAACAAATATGGTAAGTTTAGCAACAGGTAGATCACAATCCAGAAAATGCTAGTCATCTTTGTACTCTTTCTATTATTATTAATGCTTTGTGAAATTAAAATTATTTTCAAATTAAAAACAAAAAGGGTAAGACTGTCAAGCAGAGAGTGTTGGTAATTATAGAATTCAAAATCTGAATGTGTGATCTACCTGCTGTGTGATCTTCCACAGAACATGTGCTTGCTAATGTACCACAATTTCCTTCACTGGTAAATTAAGATATTATTACCTGATGCCTAGGAGTTTGTGAGAAAGGATAGTGAAGTGTTTGTTTTTATTGTCTTTAACTTTTTTCATTAAGGAGATGTTTAGGTTTTGGCAAATAAATTAGGAGAGGTAAATGCTGAGCTGCGTCAATAGCTTTTTGCACAAAGTCTCCGAGATGTCCCTGGACAAATATTCATCCTTATCTTTGACATCCGTGTCCAAATCAAAGATGTGAATGACAGCAGAAATGGTAGTCAAGAAAACATGCCTACATAAACACTTTGAAGGTAGTAGAATTTTAGGTGACTAGACAATCATTCATCAGGATTGAAGAGCTTCTAGCTCTTTCTAGAAAGTGGTTGAGAGACACAAATATTCCTCAACAACAAAAACAGAAGTGCAAAATGCTTGAAAATATGATGCTTAGAAATAGTTCAATTATAAATAAACTTGGTATAAGTTCTTCAAAAGCAGAGGTTGCCTTCTGAAAAATCCACCAGATAATGAGACACTTATCAAGAGACAGTGTCAGGCAAGAATAAGGTTGACAGTGTGTGGGAGAGTCTGAAGGCCAGCTCTATGGTACTTTTGACACTTCTAATTTAGCTGTTTTCTCCAGCAAGTTCCTTATTTGAATGCAGCCTGACAGTGTTATTATTAAAAGCATAATGTAATCTGCATTTGCCTAGAAGCCTAAGCAACCAAAATCATAAGGATTTTAGGGATGAGTATCAATGCCGCCCCTGGACAGCTTCCTTCCTGTGACCCAGGATCAAGTCATATTACCCTTGATAGTCTTGAATAGTAACTGTAGTAGGTGGTCAGAAAAGGCCTTACTGGTCTCAATGTCTCCTTCTCTCCTCTTGCCTTCCTTGGGACTATAAGAGGTAGAAGATTTCCCATGTGGTTATCAGAATGGGAAAGCAGGGTATGATTTCTGTCCCGTCTCTTTTACCAATGGCTTTTCAGTCCACATGTTCCACCTAACAGCAGAACCATCCTTCAGCTGGGTTTAGAATCCCAGCCTTAATCTAGCTACTTAATCTAGCTTGAGACATCATGGAAAAGCTTCACCTTTGAACTTCAATTTTCACAGCTATAGAATATCATGATTTCTGTCAAGGCTGTTGTGAGGATGAGTGAGGTAATGTGCACCATATATCCAGGCTCAGAAGTATAGTCATCAATATGTAGTTTAGTGTATAGTCTTCAGTATCATTATTCTTAGTGCTTCAAGAGAGGTATGTCCTACCTTTTACATTTTGTTGAAATTTGAAATTATAATTTAATTACAATATCTCTTTCCATTTCCCCTCTCCATATCTTCCCATATCCCATTTCTCACTCTCCTTTGAATTCATGGCCTCCTTTTCTGCTAATTGTCATTGCATATATATTCATATATATGCAATGAATATATATATTCATATATATATATGAATATTTCTATATATTTTTAAATATAGTCCACTCAGTCTGTATAGTGTGACTTGTACATATATTTTCAGAGCTGCTCACTTGGCATTGGACTACTAATTGGTATGCTTTTCTTTCCTGGGGAAGACCATCTCTCTCACTCCCAGCTTTTCTCGGTTGCCTATGATTTTTTGTGTTAGGCTGAGGTTTCACGGGCCTTTCTCTATCCAGTTTGGCATGTTCATTTATAACATCCTTGGTCAGCTCACATTTGGGCAATAATGTTGGTGATACTATATGTGTGCAGCTTTTGATATTACTAGAAGACAAAATCTCACAGCAAATTCCCTGATCCTCTGACTCTTACAATCTTTCTGCCCCCAGTTCTGAAATGTTTTCTCAGTTTTACGTGTGGGAGTTTTTGGTAGATGTATCCATTACTCTACAACTCCACATTTTTACTGGCTGTACTTTTCACTAGTGATCTCTGTCTGTTTCAAAGAGAAGTTTCCTTGATAAGCAGTAAAGGTGATTCTTATATGTGGGTATAAGAACACATGCTTCCAGATTGTTGTTATGGAGTATGCTGGTTTAGTAAATTAGTTATTGTAAATTCTTCTCTCAATCACCACACTTTCACTAGCACTAATTAGTTAGCTAAGTTTTTAGTACCAAGCATGTTTTTCTTCTTGTTGAAGAGCTCTTAAGTCCAACTAAAGAACTGTTGGTTACTGCCAAGGTATGCATGCCACTACTATGCACATAGGGTTGCTATTGTGACATGGTGGTTGTTGGTATAGTTCATAAGTATCATAGCTGAGTGAGACTGTGGCTTATCTATCTCCTTTGGAAAAATTCATGTCAATTTATGGTACCATGAAAGCTAGTCCTTAGGTAGGGGGCATTTTTTTACTTCAGGGGGTCTCTGGACTATGTTTCTGAAGTATCTTCAGTAATAGGAACTAATCTTCCATCTCTGGGGTTAGGGTAACCAAGGGCATTAGCTATAGGCTGTGTGTTTTGGGAGTCTCTTAGACAACACTAGGCAGCAATTCAAAAGAGTGCTTCTTGTGTGTCTGATATTGGGACTTTTGTTAGGTGGTCTTTGGCTCTTGGAGGGAGCACTGTCAGTCCAGATGATAAAACTGTATCAGAACTATACATGTAAACCTGCCATGTCCTTTAGCTCCTTGGACTAGCAATGCAAGTTAAATATGCCTATTCCTAATGCAACTAATGTGTAACATTTGGATGATAAGTTTCTGCTTCAACTGTGTTCCAGCTAAGTCATATACACACCTGACTTATATGTCTAGCCTTATAAAGAGTCTTCTTTTTCTTGGAGTCAAGTTGATAACTTCTATGCTGACAAAACTCAGAGATGGTGCAGTATATGCGGCTTCATTGGTAGAATGCTTTGTATAGGCCTAGCATGTACAAAGACCTGAGTTTGATCCCCGTCAATGACATACATGGGCTGTGATGGTACACTTGCGATTCTAATACTAAGAAGTAGATAGAGGGAGGGTAAAAGTTTAAGGTCATTTTTGGCTATATGGCAAGTTCCAGGCCAGTCTGGATTCCATGAGACGCTGTTTCACAAGCAAAACCAAACCAAAACAAAAATTCAGGATCTCTTAAATCTGATGATGTTATATAGATAAATATTTATTTTAAGATAAAATCACATCTTTTGGGGGGTTGTTATCCTCTTATTTTCCAGCTGAGCCTCAGCTTTTTTATGGTTTGAATGGATTTATTTTCCATCTTGCTCTATACAGAAGAAGGCATGATTTGCTCCTGTCTAGTCTGAAATGTGGATAAAGTGCCCCCTTGTCAACTTCTGGCAAGAAGTTAATCAGCAACAGAGTTACAATCTGAAGGGCTTGATCTGAGCCTCTTCTTCACTATTTCTTAGAGCTACAAATTCAGCTTTTTTCATTAACTTTCCTAGTTTCAAGTTCATGTAGAAAAGAGAGATAACACTATTCTTGTTCAAAGTGACACAGAGGATTAGGAATGGTAGTTTAGAGGGAGTCATAGTCATCTGTGGCCTGCCAACATTAGTTTAATTTGTTGTATTTGTTGAGATTCCAGAATACAATTGAGGACTTCAAAAGGTGGACAGGACATGATTTTTGTGTTCTGTAGATGGCAGCTAGCAAGCTAGATACTAGGCATTAAAATAAAAACAAAACAAAAACACAAACAAACAAACAAAAAACCATGGAGCTGTCCTATGTTTATGAAACTTTAATGCCTCTTCACTAACTCAAAAATTGTGGCAGTGTCTGTCTCTTTGAAAGGACATCTGAGCCAATGACTAAGAGAACATTTTGTGCCCAGGGAGGAAATGCAGCAGGAACCTTTAAGGCAGATCTCTTATTGTTCCTGTTAACTATAGGGGTCGGTTTTGTGCTGATTCAGTGACATCAGCACCATCCAAAGTGGAAACAAGGTGAATTATTGATGACTTTGCATATGCTTACTGGATTCCAGGAAAGGTTTGTGAATAGTAAGGGCTCAAATCAAATTCTCTAAAGGGACAGTGAAAGGTGACTGGAACCCAGGGAGAAAGAAGACCTGTGGGTATCAGCTTCCAGACATATTGTGGCCAAATGAATAATTTAATAATATTGTTTTGAGTATCCTTTTCAGCATCTTTAAAAAACCTTTCTCTATCATGGTGAGATAGCATAGCCATTCAGTATGACATCAAGGTTTCTGTCTTGCCTGTATATTTGACTTGATTCTGTCTAGTGAAGTATGTATTTCATGTAGAATATGATATTCTCATTAGAACAAAATGTTTATTACCATCTTAATAACTAAACATTGGCAAGGCATGTTTTAGTTATAGCACATACAGTATTTTACATAACTTATTTCCAATCTTGTTTGTAAACATTAGGATAAGGTTAGAAAAATGGGGATTGTTTGGGATATAGCTACTTACCTGGTGATCTTGCCTATACTTTAGTGAGGTACACATTTAGAGGGGCAAGCATTTTAATTCTGTATCCTTAATGGCACTCCTTATGACATCTTACTAAACTTATTCAGGACTTGCTTAAAAAATTCAGATGTCTGGATTACAAAAGATACTCACAGCAGGTTAATAACATGTATGTATATAAGAAGACAGGAGAGGGGGGTTTCCAGTCTTTCTCTTTGTAGCAACTGTCTTTAAAGCATATTGACAGCCTTCTCAGTGTGATATGAGAACTCCCAGCACATGCTTAAATAAACAAAGGAAGTCCTTCCATTGTCAGGCACAGACTGAGAAGGGTGTGAAGTTGTAGGTACAAAGGCACTGATGAAGCAGAGTTAGAGCCCTGGGAAATTTGGATGCCAGGTTTGGCTTTACCTGACTCTCTTATCCTCCAGCCACCTCCAGCATTATGTACTTCCATAATTTACTCTTGCATGTGCTTTGAGTGGCGACCAGGGGAGCAAAGGAGCCTGGGAGATGAATGAGTGAAAAACACAAGGCAGAGAAGTTTGAGGTTTCAATTGATGTCTGGTTACAGAGATGGCAAAATGGAAATAAAGTTGAATAAACTAGGTAGGAAGCTATACCTTCCAGTGTTGTTGCTGAAAGTAGCAGACACTGCACATTCTGCCTTGGAATTCCCCTGCAGCACCAGAAGGAAGTGGCATCATTCCATAGCTGTTTTCCTCAGAAGGGAAGGGAAAGTGAGCAGCATCCTAAGAGAGTTAAAAAATTTTAACTTGAATCATGAAAAGGGATTTGTAATTATGCAAGATTTTTATGAAAGATTCCAAATGAGGTAAGAAAGAAAAACTTCAGAAACAGGCAGGTGTTGGAGATGAGGTGTCAGCTTTCTTTATATACATGTGTAAGATTGTCACGGCAAAACCCACTGCTTATTAAAATTAATATATGCTAATTAAAAGGATTTTGGTCAATGTGGAGGCAGATATTTATGTCTGTGTGCATGTGTGTTTCTGTGTATGCTTGTGTGTGTGGCCTTTGAACTCCCTTTTACTGAAGTCCAGGGTACACACTAAAGCACAGACAAGGGGAAAGCACTTCTTCATATGTGGTGAAGGAATGTGGTCTGTGGGTGACACAGAGTGCAGAACACGATGGGGGCTGCTATGTTGGCAGCATGCCGTCCAACTGATCACCTGAGCCTATGTGAGGTAGGTCCATTGTTTGTGCCCTAATCACTCAGGAGTGACTCAGGAATGATGTATCTTTATCTTGCTCTTTGAAAGTTGACTTCATTTTGAGTAAAGAATAAAATAGGGGAGCATCTTTTTCTGCCATGGGCCTTTGCTGTCATTGGCTATCACTCACTGGGATGAAACTAACACTGGGGGAGCAGAGGGAGTGGGTAGGGAAAGCCTCTTTGTGGGTTCCTGACTCTATCATTCTCAGAGGCATTCTTCTCCTATGCCAGCCAAAGAATTTCCTAGTTATTTAAATCAGTATGACAGGGAAATTGTGTTACCAGCAGACAAAAGTATCTTGAGTGATGTATCTTATAATAGTCTATTTTTATCTAAATGCTGAAACAATAGAAGTCATTATAGGTGATAGAGGCAAGAGAGTGGGTTGGAGCGTGGCTCCTGGGCTTGCCTTGCTAATCTCCCCCACCTGTCTTTTAACTCCTAATCTTGGTGCTTCAGGAATACCAAGTTTGTTTTCTCTTGACATCACTCTTTTGTATAGACTGTATTTTTCCCCGAAAAGGCTTGTAAAGTCCCTTGAAAGAAGTTGCCTGCATACACACTTACACATGCACACACGCACACACACACACACACACACACACACACACACACACACACACACTTTGATCACATGGACACTTCTGCTTCACTCTTTCAATTGTGTTTATATACTACCTCCTCCGAGGTGGAGGTAGAGTAGTAGTTCCTTTGGGGCTTTGTCAGGCCCTTCTACTTAGTAATGCTATAGTAGACCTTTGTGTGTTGATCTCAGTGACTGTCACATCTCAATGTGATATCCTTGTTTTACCTTCTCTGTTTGGTGTGAACAGGACCAGGATTCACATGGACTGACACAATGAAAATGATGTGCATGTCTACTTATGAGGACTATGGCTCAGGTCTCCAGTATTCTCTCTCCCTCTTTATGTCTCTCAGATCACCAACAGCTAGAACACTGTCAAGTATTTATAGAGATGATCACGAGGAGCTAAAGCTGGCAATAAAACACCAGTGGACTTGGAAGCAAATATTTTCCAGGTCTTCAAAAAATTTCTTAACTGAGCAGGGAAACCAAGATGATTTGTGACCAACTGAATCCTTGAGGTGAAACCATGGTCATAAACTCCTGAGGTCTTCAGATAGATGCCAAAGACTAAGTCACAACTGAATTTTTTACCCAAAGACACAGAGATAAGTGGTGCTTCGTGTTTTGGTCCTCTAGGTCTTGGGAGTAGTTTGTTACACAGCACAGCAAAAAATTCAGTTCCCACAGAAATGTCTAGTTTCTCCAAGACAGCACCCTCGCTCTATGTTAGAATTAGTAAGGGATTTGCTTGCCTGCCTTACTAGATTATAAATCCTGTGCACATAAGGCATTGCTTGTATCTTCAGCAAATCATTGTATTATTATACATAAAATTATGTAACTCTCAGTAGATAAAGACAAACACTTGGAACTCTTCAGTATGTAGTAAAATACTGTTGTATAATAGGGAGTTGGCCAAAGGAGATAAGACTCACGGTGGAATAAAGTGAATTTAATGTCAAATTATAAGTGCTTATCCATCTAACTAATGTGAAAAGATTGGTATTAATAGACAAAATATTTTGAATGTCATACTCTGGAAATTGGCACTGAGGTGAAAGTGACCTCATCCATGAGGAGAGAGGGAGTTCAGATAGCATGGTGTAGGGAAGGCAGAGAGTCATCCAACTTGGTCTTTGTAGCCCTGACCTGGGAGGATTGCTTACTCTCTGGTCTTTTGTTTCTCAGTGGTAAAGCAGGAGGATATAGTGTATCTTTTAAAATCTTTTCCTGGTCTAATCTCTTTGCAGGCATGTGCTCTATCATCTCTTAGTGGAGATTATTTCTGAAAGGAGGTTTTCCATATGATTTGTGTTTGTCAGTGTTATCTAGAGGAACAGAACTGACAGAATGACTGTGATGGTTAGTTCTAATTGTCAGCTTGATACAATGTATACTTACCTGGGAAGAGAGTCTCGATGAGAGATTGTGTACATCTAGACCCGGGTACATCAGTGAAGGATTATGTTAACTGAAATGGGAAGGCATCAGTCTGGGTAGTACGGTTCTCAGGGCAGGGTAATTCTGAATTACATTGAGAGTGGACAAGTATGCTGAGCATAATATATATACATCCAGTGTTCTCTGCTTCTTAGTTATAGGTGCAGGATGGGCAGATGTCTGGAGCTCCACACCACAACTTCCCCACAATGATAGATGGTACTTGGTATGGTTAGCTACAATAGACTGTTGTTTTCTTAAGTTGTTTTTTTCAGAGTATTTCATCTTAGCAATGGGAAAGTAAATGAAGACACCATCACCCTATTTGAGGGACCATGTGTTCCTGTGCAACAGGGTGTCGGGAGAAGAGGATGCAGCAGGCTTGCAGAAACTTCTGAATAATATATGAACTCTGTAAAGATGTCCTGGGTGCCTCTGAAATGCTATGTATTGCTATGTACTTCTGAAAATACTGTGACATGAGACTAAATGACAGACCAGTATATAATGATCAGCAGCCCAGACATTCTGCAGTTTGACAGAGTGAGTACAGCAGAATTTAACTGCAACTTCAATAGGAGCTGCTGGGATGATATGGGGCCCATGCTCTGATGTCAACAAAGGAGGAGGGTCATAGGAACCTGGGAGGTCAAAGACATTGTCAAAATCTGAGGACAGGGTAGTCTTCATGCTTTATTGACTCTCACACGTACCATTGGGCAGACAAATGCCATTGAGCACTCAGGAATTTGAAACATAAGCATCTCACAAAAGTGGGCATAGACATATACTCAGATTAGTACACAGGCTCTGTGGAGGTAGATACACAGGACTAGACTCAAACATACATGTAGGCAGGCATGTGAAGACAAAGGTTCAGACTATTACCTCTGCCCTCAAGAGTATAGATAGACACAAAAGCCAGAGATAGTTATGTAACGTATTACACCACTGTTTACTTTGGGGTTCCCCTTGTGTGTGATGTCAGACATAATTTTGTGTTGACTCATAGCTCAAAGTTGACCAGTGTTAGCTGTCTTGGCTCCTGCCAAACTTTCCTGTCACCACTATGTTCTCTAAACATCACTGTGACCTCCTGGCCCTCTCTGGAAATAGATGGCTCAGTAAAAGCACTCGCCCGACAGACACCTTGAGTTCACTTACTAGAGCTTACATGATGGAGAACACATCTGACTTTCATAGTTGCTCTCACCTTCACAGACTGTGACAGTCACCCCTCACCCCACTCACACTCTGAGGCAATAAATGATGCAATAACTTTTGTTTGTTTTAATTAAAAATGATTACAGTCATGATTTCTTCCTTTCTTGGCTCCTCTCAGATCCTCCCTGCTCCTTACTCATCTAACTCATCCATGTCTTCTTTTATCTTTCTTTGTAGAAAACAGACAAATAAAACAAACAAAAGTCCAAACCCACCAGCATTTTTAAAAAGAAGGAAAATAAAAAGCATGCGAAACACACACACACATCCCACAAATTTGGAAACTGTTATACACAAGCAAAAGACCTAATGATTAAAAAGAAATACCTAAAGAAATATGAGACAAAAAGAATCTCCAAAAATATCATTGAGTTCATTTTGAGTTGATCATTTACTCCTGGCCTGCCCTCAAGTGTAGTGTTTTTTTTTTTTTTTAATATATATATATATATATATATATATATATATATATATATATATATATATATATTATATATATATATCTCACTGGATATATATATCCAGTGAGACTCCATTGAAGAAATCTAATTTTTCCTTTGCAAACAGTTTTTAAATAGAGAACAGCTTTTTCAGCTAGGAATAGGGGATGTGTCCATTTCCCCTTCTCAGTGCTGGGACCCTGTCAGGTTTGGACTTGTGCTGGTCTTGACCACGTTGCCACAGTCTCTGTGAGCTCTTATGTGCGTAAGTCCTGTTGTGTCTGGGAGACACTTTCTTTCACATTGTCTGCTCCTCTCGGCTCTTACACTCTTTCTGCCTTCTCTTCTGCATAGCACCCTGAAACCCGAGGGGATCACTCTGATAAAGACATCCCATTTAGGACAGAATGCTCTAAGTTCTCTTATTTACAGTCGTATGTCTCTGTAATTAAATAATGTAACAATTTTTTTTTAATAGATACCAAGAAAAGATTTAACAAGAAAACCGTTGCATGCATAGTATTGCTGCCAGAACCTGAATCTCAGAAATGCCTTCACAAAGTTTCTTTTCCCTGAAGTGGCAGGGATCCATTTTACACATGAATTTTTAAAACTGACAATCTATCCTGTTTGAGTAATAATCAAGAAGGTAGCCCTTTAAGGTATGTATTACATTATCAGGACATCTACAAGGGATAATTGTCTCTCTTCTCAAATAGAGAACACTTGCATTGTTCTTGACTATTTAATAGAGTTTAATGTTCTAACATAGCGTATTAATGTGTCCAATAATAATACCATCTTGCATTTGAGGAATTCCTTCATTTCTCAAAATTCTTTCTGCCATTTTATTAGCTTTACTTTTATTAAGTAGTTTACATGTCCTAAAAGCAATGTTTTTTTCTGGAAGTTTACCAGCATATTACTACTGTAGCTTGCTGCCTATCACCTGGGACTTGATTAAGTTAAAGGATTTACTAAACTACTCTGCATATGATATTCATAAAAGCTTCTTAATTTTAGCTGGAATATAATTATACAGGATGTATTAATTACTTTTTCATTCTCTCACACACAGGGGTTAAAACTTCCTTAATTTGGCATGTAAATATATGCAAAATAGCAAACAATTCAGGTCAGTGCAGAGAACTCTGGAGTATTAACAAGGCAATCTTGATTACCCAGCTGCCAAGAAAAGCTCATTCAGAATCTCCCTCCTGCATCACCACCTACCTCTAGGAACATCCCGATGAAAGGAGCCTTCTCTGATTGACAAAGACCTGTCTTATCTTTGGAGCAAAGGAAAAGAAAAAAGAAAAAAAAACAAAACAAAATTGAAACAGAAAAATGCAGATGTCTTCATCATGAAGTTTTCTTCTTTCTTTCTTTCTTTTTTTTTTTGAACTTCAGTTTCAACACTCAATTCTGTTTGGCAACACATGGTCAACACATAGCACTTCTTTAGAGAGAAAAGAGTGTTTCTTGTCAATGGTCTTTATACAGTTTTCCAAATTCCCACACTGGACATTTTAGCATTTGTAGCCCTTGCTACAGTGGATTGTGATAGAAGAGTGTGGCTGGGACAAAATGCCTAACAACAGCCACTTAAGAAAGGGAGCATTTATGCTGGTTCACAGTTCACATTTATTATGATTCAGTTGAATCATCATGAAGGGATGGGGAGGGTATGGCTTTGGGAGGGGGAGCGGGGTGGTCACATTGCATCTGCAGACAGAAAGCAGGCAGAGGTGGCTGCTGGTGCATCGCTGGCTCCCTTCTTTCCTTCAGCCCAGAACCCTAGCCTGTGGGATTGTGTCATTCACGATCAGGGTGGGTGTTTCCACCTTACTTCAACTCTAAAAATACTTTCACAGACACACTCAGAAAAGTTTCTCCTGTGTGATTCTAAGGTCTGTCCCACTAACAATGAAGATAAATCGTCACTAACAAATCTAGTAAATACATGTTGAATCAATTATTTAAATGCCTCAATTTTCTCTTGCAACAAATTAACACATATTTGCCTGTCTTTCTCTGCCAAGACAGACATATGTCTTTGTTACCACAAGAATTTCTAGCTGACCCTCTCAGACTTGTCTCAGCTTTTCAACAGGCACACTCCAGGGGCTGTGTGAGGGTGGGGTGGGGGTGCACTGCGCTCAGCACCAGCATGAGGCAGATATTGTGTCACCAAAGCAGGAAAGACACAGAAAGATTTGTAACAGTTTCCATAGTATCACCAGGGCTGTAACCACAACAAATACAAGGGAGTAGAGGGGTCTGGATTATTTCAAGTGCTAGAGTCCTGAGCTGGGCTCTACACTGATACCTAGAGCTTTGACAGAGGATCAAGTTTAGGAGCCCATTGCCTTAGTGAGGGGGAAGGAAACAGAGCACCATATTTGGCTTGAAGCAAAGGCAGAAATATAAAGAAGACCTCAGACTTGGTCAGGCTTGAGTGACTGCAGATGAATGAACCAAGCTGGTGGGGGAGGGGCATAGCTTGCAAGGTAAATGGATGTGGATTTTGAGGGACTAGAGGCCACCACAGGTGCCCAGTACAACTAAGGGATTTTGGAAAATTATGTAGGTGAGCTAGCTCTAAGTCAGTCTGCTTTTAGGAAGGCCAGTGGGAGAGAATTTATCATTTGTTCAAGGAGCAACACAGACTCCTGTTTAAAAGTAGTAGACTATATACAGACTGACATTAAAAGAAAATGCTTTGAAGGGCTCTGTGGTGTCCATAACTGTAGCCTCTGAGTTGCAACATGCTCTTACACAAGCCAAGACCCTTCTTTCACTGAGAGTAGTCAACAGGGCCATTATGCCCCATGGAGAGTGCATTTCAGAGAGTGCATCCTCCAGAAACAGATCACCCTTCAGAAAGAGTGCATTCTCCAGAAAGAAAAACACTGGTATTTTGTGGAAATTATGTTGCAAGGTGACAAACAAAGCATTCTAAATAGCAAGTGTTCTAAAGTAACTGATTCAAGAGGGGAATAGCAGACGTGACCTCAGGCTGCCACAGATGGTGCGAGCTTTTGCCAGTAAGCATTGCGTAGGAGTTGTGCCATCCTAAGGACACAGCCCTGGACTCACAGAAGCCGTTCCAGAGTTCAGTGAGTGGTTGATATAGATAAATCACTGGTCTTCGTAATCTGCCTTCTCATAAGCTAATGTTAAAGTCTAGTTAAGTGGAGGATTCAGAAGTGCCTGACTAAAGGTTCATGAAAGAGAAGCTTTGTGAAGGCATTTTCTTTTCTATTGTATGATGTCTAAGGTGTCTTGGTTAACTTTCTGGAATGTTGCAATCCAGTCCTATGAGTATCTTGTACAGGAAAATTGTGTGTTAATATTTCATAAGACTATTTTGCATGTGCTGTCAGTGGAGGAAGGCTAAGATTAACTGGTCTCAGAAGGCAAAGTTTACTGGAAACCCCCCAGGTCCAAGGTGACAACAAGTGGCTACATGAAAGAAGTAGCTTACACAGCTGAAGGGATGGTAGATTCAGCAAAGACTTTGTCTGGAAAGTATGACGATTTGCGTTTGTACAGTCAGTTCCCACATAAAAAGCCAACATAATATGTGTGCATGCAATCCCAGTACTGAATAGCAGAGACAAGAGAATCTCTGGTTCTTGTTGACAAGCCATCCCAGCCTAATTGGTAAGGCTCAGGTTGCTTTGAGAGTTTCTGTCTCACCAAATTAAGATGAAGAGCTCTGAGAGTGAACCCTGTCCTCGACATGTTAAGTATACATACATGTACCCCTTCCCCACTCCTTCAAACATGAATCTTCTACACCCACACTCACAAACACACTCACACAAACATAAGAGAAAGCAAGCAGCACTTCTGGGGAAAGCTGGACTGGCTCGAATTGTGCCTTTGTTCCTATTTGGCCAAAGGATTTTTTGAGAACAGCAACAGCAGTAGCTGTCTCCTAAGATTGGTTCAGGGGTAAATACAATCACAAGACTGAAGGCCTGGGGGTCAAGTAAGTCGTCCATTGATCCTTATCTCTCCTAACTTTAAACGGCAGGCTGGGCTTTTTCCTGGTCAAGCATGACTGACTCAGCAGAATGTACAGATAAATTCTGTCTTTAGGTATCCAACCTGTTGACAGATCCTGCTTATGAGTGTGGTTCAAGAATAATAAAACCCTCAAACACATGGCTCTCCAGCATCAACTTTTTTGATGATGCAATGTTAAAAGGTCATATCTCCTTGGATTTTCTCATCTTTCCCTCATCAATGACAGCAAAACACAGACAAATAAAGAAGCAAAACCTATAAGGAATTTAAGGAATGGAAGCCAGAATTCCATCATTTTGAAAATAAACTGGACTCCTGTTTTCCGCTTTGTCTCTTCTCTGGTTCTACCTCTTTAACTTTCTTCTGGTTTTCTACGAGCTTCTGTTCTGTTCCTAGGTCAGTTTTAGAATCAGATTAAATTGTACTCAAATCATTTAATTTGCAATTGCAATTTAGAAGAAAATAGTGTAAATTTTCTTTCATCTGAAAATTGTTGACTCCTGAAGCTTAGCTGTCTACTTAACCATTAGTATGGAGACATGTTCTCTTCATTCACAAATTATGCCCACACCACACCAGCCTCTTGGTGTGAAGGGGCTTTGTTCTTATCTGCTTCATGGAAGTAAAGGAGACTAAGACACAAAGGAGCTGGCAGTGGTGTTTTAAAATATAAAGGGGTGGCTTAATCCAGGACAGTTCCAGAGAAGCTACCCACAGGTACCCCACTCTACATTCACAGATTCTTCTACTAAGTCTGCACTTTTCTAGCTGGAGATAGATCTATAGACACTGAACAGCAAGGAAACAGTCAGCTGTCTCAGGATTTGACCAACATTACAGTTTTCTTAGATTCCCCAAAGACAGAATATTGCCCCCAAATCATCAGGAAGTCACTTAGAGAACATGAACTCACTCCTGCCTCACTATCACCCCTTTCTATTTTCTTCTGTGACTTGGCCTTTGAGTAATACCTCTTGGTTTGACTTAACTCCCTTCGAGTGGTTCTTTGACTACAGGTCCAAATGCTGTGATTTTCATGTGCTCCTTTTTGGATAGTTGTTTCAAGTTGTTTCCCCAAGGTTTCAGCTAAAACTTGCCTTCTTTGCTCTGTCCATGGGCCTTCACAGATCTTATGCTACTAGATGAGAAGGGAGGGCTGAAGGGGAAGTCTTTAGACCATCTGTTTTGTGAATGGGAGGCCTCTTAGGGACACTTCCTTTGCTTTTTGTGCTTGATCCTAAATTCTAGATTTATTCTAAATCTGCATTTAATTCCACCAAGCCTTCTTTATTTAGTTGGAAAAGGGAAAGTTCTTTGCTATGGAATTAGGCAGAATCCCCAGGGCCTTTGTAGTATCTCTCCAGACAGATTTTATTCTGATTTGATTATTTTTCAGTTTTTGGCTTTTAAGTCAAGGTCACATGTTGAGAACTTTTCAAGAATTTAAAAAATAACAGATCTTCTACCACTGAAAATAATAAGATCCAACAGCCTAGGTTGTGACTGCCAGCACTGAGATCTGAAAATAATCTTGGAGCTTTCCTCACATATTAACCAAAGAGCTAACAACAGGGCCAGCATTGCAAGTTCTCAATGACTTTGCACTATTTGAATTTGACCTCTGCTTAATATGACTCAGTCTTTTTGGAAAAAAAGATTATAGTTAATTAATAGCCTTCCTTATCTTGACAGGAAATTAAAATTTCCCCTTCTTAGGCTTTCGTGAGACCAATTGAGATAAGAACAAAGAAAGGTCTGCCAGAGGTACAGAGAGATACAAAGGATACTTTGAAGATGTTAAGTGCTCGTTTTTCTAGTGCCTAATTTTTCTAAACAGAACATCAGTTTTTAGTAGATTAGTAAGAAAGCACAGAGTGGTATAGGAGGCGCCTCCATTTGGAGCTGCTCCCTTTCATACAGTAGCTGCGGGGCTCTTCCATAGTTCCCGTTATATCTTCCTTCCCTTTTCCAAGTCATCTGACTATTATACCAGAAATACTTGGGTAACCATCTGCTCTTCTTTCCTCTCCTCTAATGTCTTATAAGGCAGAGTTTCTGTGCAGAAAGACTGCATCTCATACTCCAATTGGGCAGTATAAAGAATAATCACTGCTCATGTGAGCTTTGCAACTTAAAATTGCTCAATATATTAAACAAGGCAAAGAGAAAAGGAAGTAGAAAAATTAGCAGTGTCAAAAATGAAGATTAATAGCATTTTTTTTAATGCTGGGGTTAGCTAACTGATTCCAAGGGTGATATGATTGTTTTTGAGTTTCCTGTTTAATGTATTTATAAGAATTTTCTCAGGGTAATTTATAGTGACAAAACATAGCTGTACGGTTTTGCTCTGTGACCTTGGAGGTTGTATAGAATGGAATTATTCTTTAGAAATTTATCCTTTTGTCTCATGAACTGTACATGCTGTACCAGAGAGGTCAAATTCCTTTCTGTCCAGGATCTTGGCATGATCATGAAAAACATATATAGAAAGAGAAAGCAGGTCAGCAACTAAAATTCTATGGAAAAGAAAACAGTAAAACTCTCTAGTCAGGGAAACAGTGTCAGGGCTTCTGAGGAGGATCATGGTGGGGATGGTGGGGGACATTTTTAAGGGTTAGAAGAGGAGTCTTTTGGGCGAAATCATTAGATATGGATTTCATGGATGCTGAATGAGTCAAAAGTCTCCATGGCTGGTTTCTGAAACCAGGAATCATGATGATTTCCTTTATACTTATCCCAAAGAGTCTGATATCACTAGGGTGGTGAAAGTTTATGCTCTATAAAGATGTACTTGTTTGTAAATTTTTATTAGGAAAAAGAAAATGGCTTCTACCCACTTTGGAGATAATCCCAAAGATTATGGTTTAATTGTCAAATGTGCTGTATTAATAAGGTGTCATTTCAGACACAAAGTCACCCTCTGTGTGTTTATATACTCTACTTCTCTTTTGAACGATCATTGAATTTGCTTCAAGTTGGCGCATGTACACACACACACACACACACACACACAGAGAGAAACACTATATATATATATATCCTTGAGAACTAGACTTTGTGTTACTTCTCTGTCTGTCTTGTCTGTCTCATCCTCACACACACACACACACACACACACACACACACACACACACACAGAAACACTATATATATATATATCTATATATATCCTTGATAACTAGACTTTGTGTTACTTCTCTGTCTGTTTTGTCTGTCTGTCTTGCCCTCTCTCTCTCACACACACACACACACACATACACACACACACACACACACACACACACACACACACACACACACACGAGCACACGCACATGCACACGCACACACCACAAGTAATCAGTCAGGGAAACAATCAGTAATTTATTCAGAGAAACAGAAATTTCATATAAATTCATTTTAGTATCCAGCACTACTTCAAAGACACAGCAAGTCTCATTATTTAAAATATTGACTTTCCTAACAATATATTGAGAAATTGCCTTGGGTTCAATGTAAAAGATGGAGGTTCCTCAAGGCAGGCCACCCTTGGAAGTACAATTAACAGAACTATCCAAGCAGCCACCTTTACGCAATAAGACTTTGAAAAGGGTTTTGATTACCAGGATTGGAGTGAGAAAATGCAATGCTATTCAGTTTCTTCAATAACTTGTTTTATAACCAGAGTTGAATTCATTTTTTAAAAACAAATGAATAAAAATACTTTTCCATGTAATTAACCACAAACTCCAGTGCGCATAGTTTTTATATCTTTTTTGTTGCTGTTGTTTTTACACTCAAAGATCCATTTTGTAAAAATATATTTTCAAGTGACCACCCCCCTCTTCAGAAGCCCATACTACAAATTAGCATGTCTTATTCTTTACCAGGCATCTTTCTCATTAAACTCTGTGTTGAAGACCTGTGTGGACACGTGTTTAATGAACATAAACTCTGCTTCAAAGCTGTGTTTCTTACATGTTTGGAAGAGATGACTGACAATGAATGAGTGTATGAAAAGTGAAAATGATATAAACCATGACTAGTAAGACATTTCACCTTTACCTCTGTCCCATTCTTGGTCTGTTCTTCTTCCCCTTCCAGGCTACTTCTAATTAGCCATTTAAGAGTTCTCGCAGGCAGTATTTATGAAACCACAGCAACAACAAATACAGCCTAATTCTCCCCTCGTGAGCACACCTAAAGTACTAATGTGCAGGCACTGCTTACCAGCTTGCCATTTACATAAAATAGTTATACTGACAGGTTTTTTTTTCCATATTGGTAGATAAAATGCTGTGTGTGTTTGTGTGTGTGTGTGTGTGTGTGTGTGTGTGTGTGTGTGTCTGTGTGTCTAACACTTGTTAGTCAACCCTCTAAGTGCAATCACAAAATTGCATGTTATAAACACGGGCTTTAAAAAGCTCATCTTGGCCCACTACTTACAGTATGGACATAATGATCTTTCCCTTCTCACATTAGTTTATTTATTTATTCACTTTACATCCTTCTGGCAGCCCCCTTCTCTTTTCTCAGACCCACTCTCATACCTTTCTTCTCTGTTCTCCCCTCTCCTTCTTAAATTCCCAGGAAAAAAGATTCAGGGAGTGATGAATTCTGCCTTGTGTGGCATGAGAGACAAGGAACCAAAGACCTCAGAAACATGGTCACATGTGAACAAGACCTAGAAGTCACAACAGCAATATATTCCAGTCATGTTTTGGTGCAAATGAAAGATAGAACCCACAATTGTTGAAAGAGTTGTGGGTTGAGCTTTCTCCAGTGTCCTGTTATTTCTCTGCCTAAGGGTATCAGGGTAGTAATTTTAGACTGCATGGTGTCTACAGCCTTTAAGTGTTTGCAACCTAATCATGTCACCAGGCCCACATATCTAAGTGCCTTTAGACTACTCTCCAGGACACCTCTTCTGTTGGTGACTGGGGCCTCCTCCAGTTTTTTAGATAACAGGGAATCACTTGCATTCTGAAAACGAAAGCCCAGAAGCAGCCCTTTTAATCTGAATATAGATACCTCTCTGGCACCCATCACTTACCTTCTGAAATGTTTCTGTCAGTTGAGCTCATTTGCATATTTCACGGTCAAGCCATTCTCATTCGTCCCAGTGTATTAGCTTCGTCATTGGGTTCTCACATTTAGTAAAAGAGATTGATGATGCCAACTTGGAGAATTCCTTCCAATGAGAGTTCTTGTCCACTTATTTTCATTTGTTTACTGGCTTTTCATGTTCTCAGCTGGCTTTTTATCCATGAGATATAGAGGACAGTTTTCAGTAGTCATTCTACTAATTTTAGAGCCCTCCCCAGGATATTTTTTCTGACATCTCTGTACATCTGAAGCTCTGCTTGCCCGTGATATACTTCTCTAGAAATGGACTACCAACCAGCATATCATTCTTTGCTCATGATCTGCATTTTATTTTGCTTCTCCTGTTCTTGACATGAGTCTTCTTCTCACCTGAGACCACAGTGACACTTAATGGTCAGACTACAATTTTGTCTGGTTTAAGTAGGGGTGTGACTTTGTGGTGTATATCATTTGTAAAAAGATTTTTTTCCAAATATTCTTCCCTATCTGAAACTTGGCTAGAGTTGTACATTATTCTTAACTCAAGGCAAACAGCAGAGTGGACCCAAGTACAGATGTGAAACATGCCTCCCTTTCAGTGCCAGCTTCGAGGAAGAGAAAGACTTGTGCTGCCGAGTGAAGCTCAAGGTTGAATTATTTTTGCAAAAGTTTGGCAATTTTTCCTTAACGGTACCACTTTCCTCAATATGAACATGGCATAGTGCTTAAATGACACCCTCTACTATGCCAGTCTTAGTTTCTCTGCTTGTTGCTGTGATAACTGATAAAGGCAACTTAAGAGAGAAAGAACTTATCTGACTCAGAATTGCAGTTTCCAGTACGTTACTGAGATGAAGTCAAGGTAACATGAACTGGTCACAGTCAAGAACAGAGTCTGAGGAATTAGTGCATGTATACTAGTTCTTAGCTCACATTCATCATGTTTAGATTCCCTTTCTTAGGGGATGGCTCTACTCATAGTGGATAGACATTCAAACTTCAAGTAACTTGATTAATATACTCCCTCATAGACATGCCCACATAATTTACACAAACCCTCACCAAGAATTACTTTGCAAGTGATTGTCTCAAGTTGACAACACTATTCAGCATAATTCCTAGTTTCCTCTCGTTGTTTTCTTATTCTATTTGCCATTAGCAACATGTAATATACTTAGTAGTTTCTTGGTACTCATCAGGGATCTTCTTTAGAACCTACTGTGGAAGCCAAAACCTGACACTGTTGAAGAAGATTGTATAAAGTGGATTAATTTCTGCATATAATGTGAACAATCCTCATGTATACTTTGAATCATCTCTAGTTTTTTCTATTGCCTAACACAACAAACACAGCATAAATATTATTATATTATACTTGTTAGTGAAAAATGGCAAAATAACAAGGCAAAATGTTAGTGGACATTCAGTGTAGATCCATTTTTTTCATGATTGGTCCACCCATTAAGGCACCCATAGATATGGGGTGGACAACTGTGCTGCGTATTTCATCCCCTAACTTGGATAGACTTCTGTGAAGGACGGATTTCCTTTATGAATGTTTGTTCAGTGCCCTCAAAATGTGTCCATGGCATTAGAATTGTACACTAGATGTTGGTGAGTGAATAAATTGCTCTATAGTGTCATATTTGCCTTTGGCTTAGTTAAATATTCTTGTCCTTCATTAACATACACACTGGCTTTGTTTGCTTCTTGTTTTCCTGTATTATGCTCACTTCTCCTTCCAGATACCTTGCATCTGTTTCAAATTTCAATAGATATATCTTTAGAAAAAAGATTGATATGCAGAGGCATCATTTTTCAATTTTATGGTTATGAGTTTCAGTGTTTGAGAATACCAGCCCTTCTGTAAGAGAATAACTCAAGGTCTCAAAGCTCCAGAAGAACTGTGTGGGGCTTTCACCTGCATTGTTATTGTTCCTGCATCCACACACCTGTGACAGGAAGAAAACATTGCTGTATTTTTAGATTTAAGGAGTGAAATGCATTATTCAGAATGTTGGTATGACTCTGAATCTAAACTGGCTTTCCCATGCATGTCATCAAAGCATTATGGTCTCTGATACATGCAAATAAAGATAATAAAACCTCCTTGTGAGGTAGTTAGGACTGGATATTACATGTGACAAACGTTACCACCATTTGACCACTACAAATTAATCATTATTACACTATCCTCTTTCTATTGATTTTCCACTCATTACATACAATAATCTTCACTCCAATCTAGAGTACAAATTCAGTGATTTCTGGCTAGGATTAAGTGATAAACACATTTGTTCCACCAGTAAGCATTTGATGAGAATACAGCACACAGCAGAAAAAATGCTAATCACATTAGCACAAACATGTAGTCACAGCAGTCTTGCACCTTCAGCAGCCTGGTGCAGTTCTTCAGCAAATAGGTCAACAACTGTTTAGTGAGTGTCCTACGTGTCACATGTACTGTTAGAGGGACAAGAAATGTATCTACACCAGAATTTAAAAAGGACAGAAGATTCCATTCTAGAGGACAGAGATGAATGGTGAATGAAGTAAGTAACAGCTAACTAGATTATGTTAGAGTGGATACAGTCCAGAGAAACTGAGTCAAGCAGAACAGGAACAAGGATACTCAGTGAGTGCTTCATTGGACTCAAAGGAGTTATAAGTAGGGTGGTCAGGGAAGAATTTCTTGTAAATGTGATATTTGAGCACAGATTTAAGAAAAGCAAGACTAAGCTATATATTTGGTAGAAGAGCATTAGGAGAGCACGCTGTGAAGCCAGCATCCCAAGGCTGGTGGATTGAGTATGGAGTAGTCATGGAATATGGTTACGATGAAGTCATTGGAGGATGGGTTGCAGGTCCATTGAGCACAGCATGAAAACAGAATCAGCCTTTGGGTCATGTTGTCTTCCCCTCCTACTTAAATCGCTTCTTCAGGCCCTGAAAAATGACATCTCCTCCTTCTCTATTCTGGGTCAGGATGCACTTGGGTGGGTTTTCTGGGACTCTTTCATAGCTGCTGCTTCTTTTCTCTCACAGCCAGGATGAATGCCCACACCTACAGCCATCAGACCCTCTCTTTACCTCAGTAGAATGGAACCAGATATAAAAGCACAGTTTCTTTTTTAACTTGATTTTTAATTATGGGTATGTAAGTAAATGAAGGTATGTATGCATTCTGGGGTAAATAAACTAGTTAGTAAGCTCAAGGAAAGGACTTGGGGGCTGAGAAAATGGCTCCTTAGTGAAGTGCTTGCTGTGCAAGCATGAGGATCCAAGTTCAATCCCTACTACTTAGCTAAAACACCATATATAGAGATACAATTATATGAAATCACCACTAGGAAAGTGGCAACAGAAAAGCCATGGTTTCAAAGACAGCTTACCTAGGGTAACTGGTGAGTTCCAGACCAATGAAAAACTCTGTCTCAAGGCAAAGAAATACTTTCAAGTTGGAGAGTACCTTAGGAAAGACACATGAGGGTGGAGCCCCCCCCACCCCCAACATTCACACAAAGAAAAGGAATTAAAGGAGGAGGAGGAGGAACAGGAAGAGGAGGAGGAGGAGCAGGAGAAGGAGGAGGAGGAGCAGGAGGAGGAGGAAGAGGAGCAAGAGGAGCAGGATGAACAGTCTATTTAAATAGAATACAAAATTAAGCCCACTGATTTTAAAATTTTTGTCTGAAGATTCATGCTTTGATATATAATTTCCTTTATTTATTTATTTATTTATTTATTTATTTATTTATTTTGCTGTAGCCATGAACTGATACCCTCAGAAGGCAAAGACAAGGTAAATACAAGGTAAATACTTTTATGAAAAGTATGTGATGTAGTGTACATGTCATCTTCGTACATGTGTAATACACATGTGCACATACATATATGCATATTCAAACACATGTGTAGACACATGAATACCCTCACACACATGTGCATATAGACATGCACCCTCGCATACGTATTCACACATGTGTGCACACAGGTATACCCACACATACACAACTCTAGTTTGAAGAATCTTTAAGAAAAAAACAGCAAATAAGACTATAGTTAATAGATTTTCTTTTTCTGTCTGATTTTGATCTCTCTGTTTTTTCATGCTGGGATGTGATGAAAATTCTTTACAAACTCCTGGGAATTCTTCATATTTCATTTTTTAGGGGAAAGTTTCTCAATTGAGTTGGGAGACTGGCCATATATGAGATATTGTGAAGTGTGTCAAGTCTGTTTTATAAATACCTTTCCCAAGTGGCTTGCTATTTTTATGCAAAGAAGAGATAGCATATAACTTAATTTTAGGTTATGAGGGCTCTCTGGCATTCTAATGTTTATGAGTTTGTCATATTGTGAAATTATTTCCAACTTTTATCAGCCATTTGAAGATATTCTAGAAGGAAGGTTTTCTCTTAGTAACAAAAGAAATCTCAGCCTATTGTTTCAGAGTCCATGACTGTATCCAACAAAAGGCAAAACAAAGCAAACCCATGGCTTCCCATCATGTCTGCTGAATGCTGAGATGCATTTCACAGAATTGTGTGGAAGTCAGTTTGTGTCTCCATTGTAATTGAAACAATCGTGATGACAGTGACAGTGCTGTATTGTCTCTCCCCTGCTGTATCACATATTAGCTGAAAACAAATGTTTGTGAAACGCTGTAGTTCCAGAAATAATGAGAAAGAAAGAAAGAAAGAAAGAAAGAAAGAAAGAAAGAGAGAGAGAGAGAGAGAGAGAGAACTTGGTATTTTCTTAAACTTCAACAACTGCACATATAACTCAGATAACTACTCAAAATAAAATTCATGTTGTATTGAAGACTGTTCGTCCTGGACATGAACTCGTGTTTAGTTAAACTCATAAAGATAACACTAACAATGTCTGTGAAGCTATATACAAATACTCATATGTCAAAATATGTACTGAAGTTACTAATAACAGACAGACAGATTTTACTTTAAAAGGCTATTTTTGAGCTTCTGGGAAGATAACTCATGGTAAAGTCACTACTGGGAAGGTATAAGAACCTGAGTTTGATTTCTAGCATCTACACACAACTTCCTGATGTGATGACCCCGGCTTGGAATCACACTTCTTGGGAGGTGAAGAAAAGCAGCCCCTCAAGTGCTAGCTTGCCAGAAAAATTTGTAAGCCCCATGTACCATTGGGAGATCATATCTCAAAAATCAAGGTGGGTAACTCCTGAGAAACAATATCTAAGGTTGTCCTTGGGTCTCCACAGGCACATGTACATACACATAGACACACACAGACACGGACACAGACACAGACACAGACACAGACATAGACACACACACACACACACACACACACACACACACACACACACACAGAGAAAGAGAGAGAGACAGAGAGAGAGACAGAGAGTTATTAGTGAAATCCACAACATCGTCTCTGTGAAAGGACAGGTATTAGTGCAGAGATCATCATTATAAACTCAGCTTGCATAGTTATAGTCTTTCAAAAGTCCTCTCCAAATACAGAGAAAATTTCAGGTTTTATTTAAAACAAGTTTCCCCTTTGGAAAGTTGTTCTCATGAGTTCTAAAATGTAAAAGCTCTTTTAGCCTGGCACTGAGAAAATTATTTTTCCAGATTTTTTTGGCAGCAGTTTAGTAGAGGGGAAAACGTTTTGAAATGTGGTTCTCTGCCATAGCCAGCCTGTCTGTACATTTGGCAGGTACCCCACAGTCCACTGGGCTCAGCGCTGTTAGATAATGATGAGTCAGCATCCATGTTCCAAATGGAAACACTTCTAGAGCCACCGGATCTCCCTTGTCTCAGATACTTTGAAATAAACATTGGCAGCATTTATTTATAAAAGCTCAGGACTTTGAAATGCATCAGCAGCAGGCTTTAGTTTTAAACAGATGATGCTGTGTTTTCCTCGGGGTGATTAAAAACTGTAAACTTAAATTTATGTAACTGAAAAGATAGCAGATTATAATAACCTAGGACCAGGACTTCAGTGATGCTTCCATTCCCCCAGGGCGTGGTGAAAGTGGATCATTTTTTTTTTTAATCTTCTCCCACGTCAGTCACAGCATTTTCTTTAGTCCACAAACATCCTCCAAGTGGGTAGGGGTTTGTGGTTGGTTTTGTTTGGAATAGAACAATTTTATCCCTTATCTGCTTTGGTAGATTAAGAGTTTTGAACCGAATTTCTTTCTTGTAATAGAGTGTGAGTTACACGAAGCAGCAAGAGGTAAATAATACACAGACACAAAGGGTCAGCACTGTGGGTGCTGTTCATTTGTTTTAAGTAAGAATTAAAATTAAGGTTTGTTGTGCAAAGTCCCCTTTCTGGAGAAATAGAGGAAGATCTATATTGAAGGATATCTAAAGGTAAGTACTGAAAATGTGAGATGACTTGATGATCACACAGGCTAACTTCACACAGTATCTCAAGGATGTAAGGAACTGATAATGCTTTGGTTGACCTCTCTTGCTTGAGTCAATTGTGAAAGAGCAACTGCTCTCTTTCTCTTTTATCTTTCTGATGATGTACTTTGCATCACTGGGCATATTTTCTTATCTTTTCATAGAGTTTGCTCTTTCTAAATTTTTCACAGTCATATTGCTCCACTGTTCATCTGAAGTCATGTCTATGGACATCTTTAAAACCATGACCTGTCATAGAACCATATTGGACTTTGTGGTTAGGTTTAGGTAGCATAGGAATTGTGGCTTGACCTCTTACTTTTTTTCTTGACAAGATTTCAGAAAGCCCAGGAAGGCCACAGACTCACTTTGTCACCAAAGAGGACCTTGAACTTCTGACTCTCCAGGTTTGTCTCCCAAATGCTGAGATTATGGGCATACTCTACCACAAATGGTTTCTGTGATGCTGATGATTTAATTCAGGACTTTTAAAATGCTAGGCAAGCACCTTATCAACTGAGCTACATTCCCAGCTAATTTTCTTGTTGAAATTATTTGTCCTTTCTCCTTTACTTCCATGGAGCTGCCAAAAGTTATTTATGCTAGCAGAATGATTTCTGAGTCCATTTATCTAAGAAAACAGAAGTTAAAGGATTGGAGTGGCGGTAACAAAGACAGGAATGGCTATGTGTCTCTCTTCTCCAAATTTTCTTTAAGTGTTTCTTCTAGAAAGAAGTTGATAACAGTGCAAGACAGTAAGATTTCTCTAAATGTGCTTTAAAAAAATGGGGAATTAAAAGCTGAAGAAATGGCTCTGCAGTGCTGCTCTTCCAGAGGACAAGAGTTTGGCTCCCAGAACCTACTGTGGGTGGTTCGCAATTGCTAGTAACTCTAGATCCAAAGGTCTAATCCAATACTTAAAGCATATTGTGTGCCAGTGTTCATGATGTAAACACACACACACACACACACACACACACACACAAGTCTTTAACAAAATTGAAAACTCAAATCTACTTTTCAAAAGAAATTTTATACCAAACCACAACATGTACATAAAATAAAGGTTTAAACCACACATATATTCTCTTTTTTTCCTTTAGCACCATTGGTGTTATGATTACTTAAGAGGGAAATCAATATTTGACAGAAAGCAGCTTTAAACTTATCGTGTTAACCATGTCTTCTAGGGGATGAGTGAAGAAGGGAGGGCAAAGGAAAAGAGAAAAGGCTTACACTGAAGGAGCCTCTCTGGTATTCCAGACATGGATCAGAAGTCACTGTACTTCGAGTTTAGCCACACAGTGTGGTCGTGTTCAGCATAATACATTACAGCAGGTAGACAAGTGAGGTGCTTACATTCCTAGGTGACAGGTTCATAGGAAGAGTATCCAAACTAATTTGGAATTCTACAGATTATTCTTAAATTAAGACAAAATCTGGTCCATCTGCCTGCAACACAGCCTCTTCCATTGTGCTTTGAGAATAATAGGCACTCCATTGTATATTGGTTCCAAGAACACATTGTTTGTCTGGGCAGGGTAAGAGTGTCTGACAGCCCTGTTCTACCAGAGATCACACTGGCTTTCAGAAGTCCAGGTACCTGATCTTGGAACAAGATATCTTCTCTACAAAATTACAGAAAATTACATTTTGTAGCCTACAAAAACAGTGTTTGGTAAATAGAATGATTCCACTTCATATACTTAGTTTGTTACGGTGTTTGTTTTTGATGGTATCCACAGCTTTCTGAACTAAACTAGGTCAGAGGTTAAGGACACTTTGCAACATCGGCAGTGTAGAATACAAATTAAAGATGAGATGAGTCAAGAATTCAGCTGTCTCTCAATTTGTAATATGAGATTTTTATAAAAATACCTTTTGTCTTGGAATTAAATAAAAGGCAAAGATTTTGATGGTGAAATAGGATAAGACGTATGTAAAATTTTTATCTGTTACTGCCATGAAATGACTATGTTTGGGCCAACACTCTATCTTCAATTATGTATGACATTCTCTTTCAGAATTACAAAAGGAAAAGATAGCTGGGATGAATTAAATCAGAGCTATCAGCATAAAGGAAAAGTTGATTTCCTGTTCTGACCCTAAAAGCCAGCATGCAAACTGCTTTCCAATACTCTTGGCTACTTCTGCTCTCATCTACGACAATGCAACCAGAGCCAATCCAGACCTCTTGCCAAAAACACTCAGAAAACTGAGCAAAATGCATGAAGTGATTTTTTTCAGGAAATGAAAAAAGTTTATGTAGGACTGAGTGCATGAGAGCTTAAATCCCCAGGAGGTCCAGCTCTCTGAGCAAACTTCCATGCCACTGTGCAAGAAGATAAAGCCAAGAAGTATTATGGGCTCAGTGACTGGTCTCAATAATGGTTGGTCTAACATGTATGAAGATAAAACCCAGGCAATGAAAATTGGGTGGAAAGCAGGGAATGAAATGGCCTAAAGGTACTAAAATGTCAAGCGACATATAAGCCTAAAATCCAGGAAAGTAAACAAATTCTAATGGGTCCATAAAAATAATCACCCTACATGCCAGACTTCTAGATAGCAAGACTTTTACCAGTCATCCAGGGAGACAGCATCATGTTACTATTAAGGAATGATACCAAGGCTGGGATAGTGGCTCTCTGATCAGACAGAGGGAACCTGATTCCACTTAGCTGACAATTTTTTTAAAGGGGTGAAATGAAGGGAGGAAAATCTATGATTGAGATCTTAAAGTTAAAGTTAAATGTAATGGATAAGAGGAGCTACACCTACCAAATTTCTACATCCTCATTCCAGAATCACATATCGCAAAAGCGAGTTTGCAGGTGTGACTAAGTTTACAGACTTTGAGATGTGGGAAACTATAATGAATTATGCAGATAGAAAAAAAATGAAATTACACTGATTTTCATATTCAGAATTTTTTTTTCCTGTGGAAAAACTGTGGTCAGAAGGTAGCAATAGAAGAAAGAAAATAGATGAAAAGTCAGAGAGATGCAGTGTTCCAGAGTGTGACGATACCCAAGAGCCAGGGAGCAAAGCTTGCTTTTAGAGGCTTGAAAAACAAAGGATATGAATTCTTTGCTTGGAATTCCAGAGAGAACATATGTCTTCAGATACTGATATAAGCCCAGTCAGACCCATGGTCGGTTTTAGAACTGTAAGAATAATATTTTTTTTCAGTGTTTTAAGTCAGAAAATATGTGCCAACTTGGTATGGCACAAGAAGAAAGAGAATGTGAACTCATATCAACAGATCCTTAGCATAAGGAATTTCCAAAAAGCAAAATGTGTGAGAATTTGTCTTGAATAGAATCAAAACTTGAAAAATGGTAAGGGACATGCTTTGGACTGAAGGGAAATGAAACTAGACTTAGGATGGATTGAAGACTAGTCTGGGGATGTTGACTATGGGTAGAGTGATTTACCAAGCACATGGGGGAACTTGGGCTCAATTTCCATACGAACAGGAAATAACAGAAGGAGGAAGGGGCAGGATAAATGATCCTTGTTGCTGCTGTGTTCACTACAGTAAAGTGGGAGCAACAAATATTTCAATTCTCTGTATCCTTGACAGTCAATGTCTTTAGAAACAATGCAATAAGTGGAAAATTAAAGCACGGCAAGATATAATCCATATGCAAGTATGAGAAAGCTCATGTGGCTGTATTGCCAAGTGGACTTCAGACTGAGATCCTTACCAGAAGTCAAAGGGAATGTTCAGAATGGTCAAAGATGTAACGCAGAAGGAAGGCACAATTCTAAATGTTCAGGAGAAAGGTCTGTGATACACGAAATAAAAATCTCATAGAAATATAGGAGAGAAATCTACAAAGCCAGTTAATGTTTTAAAACTCTTCCCCTGTAAAGCATAGAGAAGCAGACAAAAAAAATACAGTAATCACTGAAACACAGACCTGAGCCGCATCATCAGCAACCATACATCACAATGGGTAATTGCAGACTCGCATTCACTGGGAAGGTTCACAGAGAATCTCCTGAAAGCAAGTCACGGAGACTATTAGATCACATTTTATTAAACAGCACCAACATCATCATATAAGAAAGAAAAATGATTTGATTCACCCTGGAAAGAACAAACGCTAATGTGGAAAAGCCGCAATTCAACAGCCATTCATGGTGAATGCTTTTAGAACTTGCCACAACTCAAGAGTCTGCTGCCTGACTGAAAGCAGGTGTGAGGTGGGCTGTAGATGCTAGGGAGTGTCTCCATTTACTCACCCTTCTGATGCTGGAAACATCTTAGGAAGAAACTCCTCCCAGAAGCAGTTAATGAGTGTTCTTCTACTGAGAAGTTATCAGCATGTTCTTCCTGTGTGATTAATCTTTTGTGTTTGTAATTCAAGCCACAGTTAAAAACTCAGGTAAATACACACATTAGAGTATTCTCAAAAGCTTAAGAGAGAAACGTTGGTATGATTGAAGGAAGGCAAGAGAAAAATTTTAGTCTGATTCTGGTTGCAAATAAAGGAAACAAAGAAACAAAGACAGTAGAGGCCTTATAGGACAATAGCAATAATAATAATGATAATAATAATAATAATAATAATAATAATAATAATAATAATAATAATAGACTTGCTCAGCTAAGGCTACCTAATAGAGATTTGATGCTGTGCCTCAAAGACACAGATTTGTTTTTATTAGTTTTTTTTCTTTGTTCTCCGTTGGGTTGTTTTCTTTCATCTTTAGGCTGACCAAAAAAAAAAAAAAAAAAAAAAAACCCAAACAACAACAACAACAACAAAAAACAAGCTGAGTATCATGCAGGACAGTAAGGACACTAATACCAAGGAGAATAAGACAGATCTTTGATGAGGCTCATCTTTTTTTCTAGAATCTGCCCACAAAGACCACGACTGGGTAAACAGATGATATTAGCTTCTGTTTAAAGGGAGACATGGTGGGGGGGGGGGCGAATAACTCACTCAATAAAGAGCTTTCTCTGCAAAGCACTTCTGGACGTTTATCCAAATTTATCGGTTTTAGCCCTAAGTTTTTAGCACTAGCTGATGAGAGCTTCTTTGGGGTCACATGATATTGGTCCCTGTATTTCCATCTCAGTACCTGTGTACAACCTACTGCTAGAAATCCTATGCTGCCATGTCTGTTTTTTACCCAGTCTTGCAGTTTCAAAGAAAATTGGAAATAGTTATACCTAAAGACCCAGCTATATACCTAAAAGACACTCTACCATTCCCTAAGGACACATGCTTTACTATGTTCAGGGCAGCTTTATTTATAATAGCCAGAAATTGAAAACAACCCAGATGCCCCTCAACTGAAGAACAGACACAGAAAATGTGGTTAATTTACACAATAGAATACTACTCAGTTACTATAAACAAGAACATCATGAATTTTGCAGGCAAATGGATGGAACTAGAAAATATCATTCTGAATGAGAGAATTCAGATACAAAATGACATGCATAGTATGTACTCATTTATAAGTGAATATTAGTCAAAAAATATAGGATACCCATGCTATACTCCATAAACCCACAGAAGTTAAACATGAAGGAAGGTCCAAGGGAGGATGCTTGAATCTCACTTAGAAAGAGGAATAAAGTACTCATAGGAGGCAGATAGAGGGAAGAAACTGGGTGGGAGAAAGGTTAGGAAGGGGAATGGGAGGGTAATGGAGAGTTCAGGATCAAGTTTGGAGAGAGACAGGAGGGATGGCCAAATGGGCCAGGAGAATAAATGGAAATTGCTGGCAGCTTGGGGTTGGAGGCTGAGGGTCATTGGATGAGTGAGGCTACCAGGAGTTTATAAGGGTGACTTTATGTGAAAACTGAAGTGGCCACCTCCTGTAGATAGGCAGGCCTCCCAGTGGAGGTATAAGGACATGAACATATCCACAAAACTTTTGACCCAAAATTTTTCCTGTCTACAAGAAAAGCAAAGATGGAGCTGACAGAATGGCCAACCAATAACCAGCCCAACTTGAGACCCATCTCATGGGCAAGTACCAACCCCTGACATTATTTGTGATACTGTTATGCTTGCAGATGGGAGCCTAGTATGACTGTCCTCTGAGAGGCTCCACCCAGGGGCTGGCTAAAACAGATGCAGAGAACCACAGCCAAACACTAGATGGAACTTGGAGAGTCTTAGAGAAGAGCTGGTGGGAAGGATTGAGGGCCGCAAAAGTGATAGGAATTCCACAGGAAGACAAACAGAGTCAAGTAACCTGGACCTTAGTGAGCTCTCAGAGACTAAACCACAAATCAAAGAGCATATATGGGCTGGATCTAGATACCCCCCATGCATATGTAGCAGATGTGCAGCTTGGTCTTTATGTGGGTCTGCCGACAACTGAAACAGGGGCTGTGTCTAAAGCTATTGCATATCTCTGGATTCCATCCCCCCAATTCGGCTGTCTTGTCTGGCCTCAGTAGGAGAGAAGATGCCACTATCCCTGTAGAGACTTGATGTTCCAGGGTGGGAGGATATTCAGGGGGTTTCTACTCTGCTTCAGGAAAAGGGGAGTGGGTACTGGAGAAGGGGCTATATGTACAAGAGCTGGGAGGAGGGGGCAGTGATCAGGATGTAAAGTGTATAAATACATAAATAATAATAAAAAGCCCTGCAATGCCAGACAGGCTGGAATACCAACAATACCCGAGGAAGAATTGCATTCCTCTCACCGACAGCTTATATTAATCTGTGACTTTGAACATCAAAGTTAGCGTGGAAAGAAACCTAAGGAGGAGACATCATTTTCTACTTCTCTTAGGAGGTTTATCTTGCTCCATTGTTTTTCTTGATCAGATTTTTTTTAAGTTCATTTTATTTTTTTTTCTTTACCAGGAATACAAACTTGACCTTGGCTTTAGGGTCAAAGCCTATTCAGACCATGTAGTCAGCAGAAACCAGGAGAAAAATCAATACAAAGCATATTAGAGAAGAAAAGGGAAAAAGGGATACAGAAGCTCTGGGAAGTCTGACAGAAATTGAAACCAAGTGTGGGAGTATTTAATGGGACAGGCCTGTGATTCCTTTCTCCTTTATCTCCCTGTCCTTCCACCAGGCTAAGGACTACAGTGGTTTAAAGACTAGCTAGCTATGTATGCATTTTCAGAAAATAAATGCTACTTTCAATCTTCAGAATTGAGATTCCTGTCTCCTTTACCTCCAATCCACATTAAGTCTTGAAGTATTGGGAATGATTCTTCTACATCCCTAGTGTGGCCCATAGACTCGTAAGGCCTCATGTTGAAAGTTAAACTGATATTTATGCAGCTTTTAATGAGGGTATTAGAAATAATCCTGGTACTAAAGGAGATACTAAAGGAGATATGTATAAAATAACAGTGGAAATGTTGACCATGGAATTCTACAGCTGGCATGGTGGCATACAATGCCAGTGCTTGGAAGGGAAGGGCAGGGGTACAAGGAGTTCAAAGTCATCCTCAGCTCCATTGTGATTGTGGATCCATCCTGAGATGTCTCAAACACACACACACACACACACACACGCGCGCGTGCGCACGCGTACACACACACACACACACACACACACACACACACACACACACACACACCAAACACCCCAAAGTAAGCAAGCAAGCAAGCAAGCAAGCAGGCAGGCAACCAACCAACCAACCAAAGAGAGTTATGTCAGAATCTATCCAGAGATCAGACAGAAAGGAACCTCAAAGTCAATAAGAAGTAAAGACACTAAAACAACAACAATAACAAAGAGTAAGAGTTTGGTCCCCATTTAAGGCAAAGGATAGCCTTTTTTCTCCCGTCACTACTGATACTAATAACAAACTAGGCACAAAAAGCATTCATTGTTGTGTTGGAGCTCAATATTTTACCAAAATTTACAGAACTATAGAAGGTTCAGAGAAACGAACTAACCATGTCTATGTTTATGTGTACTTTGTCTCTCTGCAGTGTAAATGTAAAAAGATCAATAGGGATTCTGTCCTGTTGTCATGGAGAAGCAGTTTGCCTGAGTTTAAGTAATTTTTGAGCCAAATTATGTAGTGCTAGCTGAAAATCATGAACTCCTTTGCCAGAAAAGCAATGGACATAAACCATATGGTGTCTTCCCTAATATCTAAGTGGAACATGCTGTGCTGGAGACAGAGAGCAGTGCACTGGCTCTAGTATACAGGCTACTGTATGTGCTGGGGCCAGAGAGCAATGCACTGGCTCTAGTATACAGACGACTGCATATAGAGCTATGAGTGCACTGGCAATAGTGTACAGACTGCTGCATATAGAACAATGAGCACTGATTTCACAGAGAAGTGGACACTGATGCTTCAGTGTTCCTGCCCAGCCTAGTTTTACACTGACTGCAGATCTGATGTTGGAAAGACAACAGAAAGGAGCTGAGAGCAGAGCTGAGAGCAGGAGACTATGAGTGGGGAAGGCCATTGATGATGATTTTGCCCATATTAAACTGAAGGTGAGCAAATATGAAAAGCCTCTCCTTCCAGGAAACATGTTACATAATGCTTTGGAAGAGATCTGTATCAGGGGCTGAACTGGGGAAACACAGATTGAGCTGCTGCTATTGTCTGTACTGCTGTTGAGGTTGTTTCTACTACAGCATCCCATCCAGAACCTGACAAGTCTCCATCAAAAGTCACAGAAGAAAACAAAAACAGAAGAAACATTTCTAAGCTTAGTCAAATCTATTTAGTTCATGGAAAACCAATGGGGAAACAAGAAAGATTCTCCGGGCTAACATTGATTTTCTTTATATTTATTTTCTCAGTCTGAACACTCCAGGCAAAACTCACTTGGCTTCAACTAATTTGCAAATACCGTCACTCACTGCTGTTTCGTTACCCATTTCTCAAATCTCAATTAACTGTGATGACAGTGTACTTTGCCAGAAAAGCATAGAAAGGTTTTTCCCGACCAGAGCTCTTCACTCATTTCTGTTCGTGGCCTTGGCAAGTGGGGTCAAAACATCCATTACTGAGGCTGAATTTTAATTTAAAAGGTTATCAGGTGAGTCAGTTAAACAATTATTAAATAATTTATGAACACATACTGTAGCACACAGGCACAGGAATCGCTTAGAACCTTACATACAGTGAAGACGTCTGGATGTTTTAAGGAATGAATTTAAGGCTTGCATTTGGGCCACCCTTAGATATACAGAAAGATTGTCTGTTTTTTTTTAATTGTAGTTTACATGAAAACCCTAAATAACAATAGGATTAATGTGCAAATCTTAATGCTGCTGCGTAGACTACTTGTTCCCTGGTAAACTAGAAGTTAAAGGGAAGGCACTTTCAGGAGAACCCCCTAGTTACCTTTATTTCTTCTACACTTATTCCCTTCAATATCAGTAAGTCTTATCAAATTATGTGTTATCCCTTTAAGAACATGACAAATTCTTGCATCTTTATTCATTACAGATTCTTAAAGAAATCTTTCAGTGTAAAGTGCTACTCGTTTACATAGTAGATGCTCAATAAATCTATAAAGCACAGAAACAGACCTCAGTTGTCCTTGCTCCTGGGTTGTTGGTTCTGCTTGCCACCATTTCAGAAACCCTCAGTAAACTGTGAGGAGAGAGATATCCATAAGTAAATATTTTGTCCACTTAAATCATATCATGTTGCCATTTCTGATGGAATCTCATAGCATCCTGCTTCATGCTGTTTAGGATGTGAGTCACATGTTTGTTCCATGGATCCACACTGTATATAATATTCACTGGTGGCTGTCTATATTATCAGGTTGCTAACTGAAATCTTTTATTCACCTCCATTTTACTCAACAATGATCCCAAAGCAAAAGAGTATTGATGTCCGTAACTTATATCTGCCAGAGGAGCCATAAAATGCTTGTTTAACTGAAAAGCCATAAGTTCACTTAGTAAGAAGTGAAATATTTGGATGTGTGGTTGATCAGATCTGTTTTCTGTATATTTGCTTGCTTGTTTGTTTAAGCAATGATGTCTCACAATATTACATGGGATAGACATGAACTCTTAGGCTCAAGTCTAGCCTCTTGAGTATCTGGGATTGTGAGCTGCAGCTGAAGTTAGACACATCAATGGTCAGAATAAATCTTTCGACAATAAATGGTAAAAAAGAAAAATGAAGTTTAGGGTTTCGAGAGTATTGTTAGGTCCTTGGTAAATACGGAAAAATATTAAGCTTTGTGATAGTTACGTTTTCAGGCAACTCCTGGTATCTTGTACATATTATCATCATGACTTTCTTGCTCTTTAGACCTCAAGAACTTAGTCCTGAGTAGTTGAAAATTTTAAAGATAATAGGCTGGCCACTGACAGCCAGGGTTGACTTTTGCCCTGGATCCACAGTTACCTATATTTCACCACTATCACAGAACTTTAGTTATCAACTCATTCTCTAGTACCAAGATGAACTCCAGATACTTAGAGGTTCTTCCATCTCAGGTCTTAGGAGTGGTGAGAATGTGTATAGCATTTTAATTGTCGCACCTACGAGCTTGCAAGCCCTTGCCTGAACTCCAAGGAATGTGACGTATTGGATGCTATAGTGAAGGCCGAGTCATTCTTCCCAGCTCACTGTGTCTGCTCACCCTCTCATTAGGCTTCTGCCTTATGTCAGCATTACCTTGGTCATGTATCACAAAGCTCCCTGAGAGACAGAGGGGAAGGGAGTCAGAGTGATCATGAAGTTTTAAAATGGGACAGTTTTCTCTTTTTTTCTCTCTTTTTTGTTTTTACAAATGAGTAAACTTTCTGCTAACTCCAGTATAAACTATTTACTCCTATAGTTGGAAGCCACATTTTTGGTGGCAACCCAAATGCCTCAGTGACTATCATTTCCCATTTTCCTTTGAGAAAACATCAACTAGAAGACATTTCCTATGTCTACCATCCCAGTAGAAGGCACTGTAGGCAAGAATGGCCCTGCAATCTTGGCTATTCTCAGACTCACTGTCTACTCAAAAGCTGAGGTCTTATAATGCCCCATCCTTATGACTACAGGTCTGCTGATGGATTGTGTATCTAAGAAGAGAAGACAAACCTGCTATAGGCTTTCTTACTCAATAAGTGCATCTCCTTACTGAATTTGTTTGAGTTTAAGCATTTTGTTTCATAAAGTGTTTAAAGGGGAATGACTTCGGGAATAGTTTTAAAAATGAGAGTGAGAAGAGAAGGAGTGGTAAGGTGTCACTATCCCAGTTTACTGACTTCCTGTCCTCTCAGGAAACACATCATGGCTGGGCTGCCAACCACCACAGGAATCCTGGTCACTTGTCTGGAAAGAGGAGGTGCAGGAACAGAATAGGAGAGAAGGAAAAGACAAGAGAGTGAAAAATACAATCTCTGTCAAAGAGTTATCGCTTCTGGAGGAGTGCTTCTCTCCTGGGCTCTATTGGAATGACAGTCTGGCTCTACACTACCCAGTAACCGCATGGGGGCTATCATCAAGTCTCTACATCTTTGAGACAGTTTTCTCACCCATTAGTGACCATGCCTGCCTGCCTTAGTTTTTACAGTCATTCTGAGAAGGAAACATGTGGCTTCTCACCATGAAGCCCAATGTCAGTCAGCAGAGGATATGTGGTAATTAGTAATTTTATTCTTGCTTTATTTGGGGAACAATTTGTACATTGAAAGTTTTCAAGTTACTTTGGGATGTGGGAATAGGCAAGACCACATTTGCTGTTAGACCTGGATTTTGTAGTAGATGAAGGCACACTGCTAGCTATAAGCTGTGCTTAGTTACCTGCACAGGTTATGTTCATCTGTGTAAGCTACATCCCAACATAATTTCAGAGAGCCCCATTTGGTAACTTTGTACTTTCCAGACCCAGAAGACACTCCTTTCCCCAGAGTTTTTACTGCTGTGTGCCATTGTCTCCATTCCCCAGAGCCTGGTCCAAGCCTACTTGCTCATTCCTGCATAGTTGGAAACATTGTGGGAAATGACAACTACTTTGCTCTTGTCATTCGTCATGAGTCTCTCTGAGGTGAATATAGGGAGCATGGTTTCTATGTAAGTATGGTAATAGTGGGGTTGGAGTTGGCCACAGCAGAAGGACCCACACTCAAAGTTCTTCTTTACACTGTCAGGCCTGGGCTTGGGCAATCCCATCTTTTGCATCCCAGAAGCACTCTCTTCCAGGAGACCTGCAACCTTCATGGGCACTTTACTGACCATCTTCTGACCTTTCTCAGTCATCTCTGTACTACTAAATAGATTTTTTTCTCCATTAGGAAAGAACCCCGGAGCATCCTTCTCTTCAAATCACTAGATGAATGTACACAACTTTACATGCAGTTTTTTTCTAAAGCAAGTGCTCAGAGTATTTGGAAATTCTTCCTGGGTTAGCAGTGGTTTTCTCCCTTCCCCTCACCCAGACTTAGCTATTGTCAAATCTCCTGTGAATGCCGACCCAAGGGATACTTTATGGGTAAACGAAAGAACTGAAGTATTTTAATGAATGTCCTGGAGCAACACAGAGCATCTGTTACACTCCTAAGGCCTATTATATGAGAGAGTCAATTTATATTTAAGGAGATGAAAGTCCAAAGCAAGGAGTATGGGTCAGCTTCATACTCTTTCACGTCACTGAGGAAACAAAAGAGCAAAGAATTAATGAGGTATAGAATTGGCTTTTTGTGAAATAGGATTCCTAGGCCTTAAATAAAACGTAACTGGAAGACCTTTTACTTTTCTGTCTCCTGGTATATGGCTTCCAATATAAAAATCCTTGAATTCTCCTCCCCCCAAACTGTCAGGTGTTCATCAACTTGGGCCTATATTGTTCTGTGTAGTGCTCAGTATCAGAATGCTTGGGACATGAACACATGCAATTCCAGTCACACATCCAGCATGCATTTATTTTTTATTATAGGATAAATGTTGGAGTGACAAAGGATTAAGATATAGATTTTGCTGAAGAGTAGTGGGTAATTTTTCTGAAGACCCTATATTAGTGAACACTCACACCTAGAAGTCAGGCAGGAGTTATGTTGATCATAAATCAATAACCTCATTTTAGGACTCAAACACAGAAATGGTGAATAAAGCTCAGCATGGCCCTGGGCAGTATTGACAGAAGCAATGGAGGAGTTCTAATAGCAGGCTGCAAGAGTCATTCTGCTACTGACAGCAAAAAGAAAAAAGATTCTCCCCTTTCTCAGTCTCTCATTTCAGCAGGATTTAGATTTTACTTTTTTAATAAAAAGACCCCACAGATACACTTTATTTTAAAGTATCATCCATTGGTGCTTTAGTCAGAAGGGGAAAGGACTGAGAGATATCAGTCTGGGAAATAGAAGTGGGATTTAAGGACTTATCTGTCTTTATTGTTGTTGGTGGTGATGTATATATGTATGTATATGTGTATATATATATATATGGTATATATGCATATGTGTACTGTGTGTGTGTATCTGTATGTGGTGCATACAATGGTTTGGTTAAACCATTGTAACATATGTAGAGATCAAAGGACATTTTTCTGTCATATTTCTCTCCTTATATCTTTATATGAGTTCTGATGGTTGAACTCAGGATGCCAGGCTTGTGCAACAAGGACTATGAGCTATTGGGCCATCTCACTGTCCCTCAGGCTTCTATGAACTGATCTGACTCACTGGGCCTCATATGTCCCTTAACTGAATTGTTAATTTGCCATTTCGCCACAGTTTACAGAAGCTTTCAGATAGAATTGGAGGCTAGTATTTCTCTATTACCTTACAGACTCTCGAATGACTTGGAAAATGCAAGCTAGGTGAGGCTAGATAGTAAAGTGGTTAAGAGTAGAACTCTGGGGCCATTGGCCCTTTGGTTCTACCTTGGTCTATCAGGCAGTCATGCTGCCATCTTGGGTAGTTTGTATCTCAGTTTCTTCATTTTCTTATCTGTCATATAGAAGAATAACAGCGGCATTCTCTTTGGGTTGTGAGAATTGATGAGTTCCTCATGTCGCTGATGCCCTCTGCAGAGTACTATATAAATTTTCATCACTGTAACTCAGTCCTTTTTGGTCTTTTAATGATCTTATGTAGACCAAGCTGACTCTAAACTCCTACTTAGCTAGTGATGAACTCCATTACATGCCTTTGAGGAGTGCTGAGATTATAAATATGAGCCATCCCATTTGGTTCATGTTGTGCTGGGGATGGAATCTAGGATTTCCTACAAGGGAAAGTAGCAGGGCAAGCAGTCTACTAACTGAACTATTACGCTCCCAGTCCTGAATGACTTTTCTTAAAGAATAATCATAATCTTGTGGAGAATTATTTACCTTCTCAATCTCTCACTGTCTTTCTCCCAAAAATTCACAAGGTAAGTAGAAAGATAGTTGATGAGACCAACAAAAAAAGCATGAGATTTTTAAAAAGTATGATAAAAAATTTAAAAAATAGAGTAATTAAAACTATGACTTAGTAATAATAAAGCAAAGAAAAACTTTTATATCAAATATAAAAATGCTTAATCAAAAATAAATTTTAATCAAGATATTGAATTGTTTGCTAGTTGGATTATATCTTCTATTGATATTGATAAACAGGCTTGACATGGGGATAATTTAAGTAATAAAAGTATTGATATTTTGTAAATAAATTAAATTTAAATTAGTAGGAAAAATAGGTGAAAAGGAAAATAATGACTGAGAAAGAAAGAGACTTTTGGTGTGAAATCATACATCAAACTGTAAGGGCTTACTCCAAAGGTCCTGCTGAGCACTGGATATTGGAAGGACATTAAGAGGACAGTAACAGAGGTGCTGCAATGCATCCATGTCACTACATAAAGGACAGCAACTGTTCAACATCTGACTCTCCTGAAATGCAATTCCTCTCATATCACTTGATTTCTGTATTCACCAGACAGTTGTAGTCTGCTTATCAATAGATTCATCTGGCATCTGTGTATTGAGCCCTTTACCCCCAAAATGACCAAATTAGATGCTACGGTGAACAGATACTTTCCTAAGAAGAGCCCAAGAAGATGCCGCTAAGAGTGGTAATAAGCAATCCACTAATGAGCCAAGTTCAAAGTCGTTACCTGTGATAAGAGCAAGATGCACACTGCTCAAAGAAGCAATCTAGATTAGTACAGCAAACTCTGGGCCACCCCAGAACAGGTGTTGAAATAACTTAAGCTCTTTAAGTTTTGGAATGTATCAACTTCCTTGATTTTCTAATGGCGGTTTTTAAATACTTAATGTTTCTCTAATGTAGATTTCAAAAGCCACAGACTGCAGTATCAATTCATAGCCAACTCAGGACTTTTATTGTAATAGGAGAAACTTGGCACAAATAGCACAAACCTATAGAGAATTCTATCCTGATCCAGAGGATGACTTAGATGATGGACTTATAAGGTATCTCAGTGTTAGTTCATGTTGTCTCGTCCTCTCAAGTTGTCCAGAAATTGTTTTATGTTTAAGAAAGAGACACAGATACCTAAATTAACCTTTTTCACCAAAGAATGTGCATTATATATTCATTGAACATTAATGGCAATTTTAGTGAGTATACGTTTCTTAAAAAGGAGAATTATTTTTTTATAGACAAAAATTTATGGTTTAAGTGGGGAAACATTAATAAAAAATTATTACAGTAAATGGCAAGTGAAAATAGATATGTTTAAGAAAAGACCATTACTTTATGGCAGTGTTGAGAAAGGCCATATCTGCATGAAACTTCTTCTTATATTTCCAGTTTTGCTAGGTAAAGATAGTGTTATTGGGTAACATTCATCCTAGGTGGGAGAAATCCTCCAAAGATGTCACTCAGTCTATCAACCTACCATGCAAGGCAGGACAGAAAGGGGCTGGGTAGAGTAATCATCAGAAAAGTCACTCTTTTTCTTCAAAATGCAGTAATTTTTCACACAATTTTGACAGTGATTAGATTAGGACAATATGTTATGATTCAAATGCTGTAGATTAGAAGATAACACAATCTTGTAACTCACCAAGAAGGTGGAAGCCCCATAAAGGAGGCCAGGCTAAACCTAAGAACTGGGCTCAGAGGAGACTGGCGTGAGAGGGGATGGCTTGACAGTTCAGCTACAAACTCTTGCTGGGCGATTGTCATGAGCTAGGTTCATGAGCAACAAACAGGGTAGCACCAGAGTAGGGCGATGGCAGCAGTGTGGATCTATGGATCAATTTGACTAGACAGGTGAGCTACTGATGTCTAGAAATAAAGGAGATGGGAAAAAGAAAAAAATTGCAGCTGGATTAAAGGTATTTAGAAAGATTAGTGGTAGGTTTTTACATCTGAAATTTTTTAAAAATAAGAGTCATTTAAGACTTCTGAGTGTGGTGCATAATTGTAGAGAAAATTCCAGAGACAGTGTTTCTTGGTGACTGTTAAAGAAGATATAGCTGGCAATGTAGAGTCCCTCATTGCCTCATTCTCCAGATAGTCTTTCCATAGTCAATCAATACAGGAGGAAATGAGGGTGAAGGACCATGGGTTTTTCGATAAGAATAAATGGAGGGATCTTGTCTCCCAATCAGCCTCCTTTCTTGTATTCTAACAATGTGTGCATGTGTCTCAGCTTAGTATCCTGGCCTAGGGCAACTTGGGAGGATGTGAAAGAGAAGTTAGCCTCTCCCATAGGACAGTCATAGAACTGAAATGTTAGGCTCATAGAAGACCCAAGAGTACGCTAATAAAACCCATGCTGTTGCTTAACTGAGAAGGACATTGAGGGCTCAGGAGGAAAGTGGCTCACACGACAAGCCAACCCACTGAGAGAAAAAAAGAAAAGTAAAGAAAACAAAAGAAGAGAAGAGAGAAAAGAGAAAAAAAGAAAAAAAGAAGAGAAAAGAAAAAAAAAAAGAAAAGACAAGGCTTGGCTTTGAGCCCAGATGTTTCTTTGCATCAAGCTCTGGCTCTCCTCCAGATGCTATTAGTCTTGATGAAGTTGGCTAGTTCCAGCTAGTTTCCTGTTTATGCTACACACATCATGCATCATTTTCTGTTTAGATCCCAGGTTCTATGTGTATGTATGTATCCATGGACAGAGAGGCTCAGGGGAGCACATAGGAGGACAATGTTAGCAAACATTTTGCACCTTCCCGTCATTTTTCCTCTATCTTCCTTAGCAAGAGAACAATCCCTTAGCTCCGTGTGGTGGTGGTAAGGAACAGGGAGGGAAGAGAACTGAAAAGCGCATTGCTAGAGTCACTAGCACGGATGGTCAAAAACCAGACCAATTGGAAGGTGAATCATGCATGTCTGGGGATAAGTGGTAGGTAGGCAAGCCTTGGCAATCTCCTATCTTTGGTCACACTTACCTGTGAAAACCAGGGAGATTTGAATGTGACACGAACCCCAGAGGCTTCTGTTTTTGAGCACTTAGCTCTAACTGATGGTGTTGTTTTTTGGAAAGTTGTAATACCTTTAGGAGATGGAATCTTGCCATAACGTGGCCATTCCTTCATGGCCTGAGATTTTATTTATTTATTTATTTTTAACTTTTCGTCAATTCTTTTTGAGTTTCACATCATGCACTTAAATCCCATTCATCTCCTATTTCCTTCACATACACCCTCCGTCCTCAGTTATCCTGTTGTTACCCTGTGTCACGGAAATCCTGCAGCTTTGGATCTGCGGGACCAACCATTTCATTTGCTCCAGTAATTCATAGATGAGGTAGATGTTAGAGTGGGACAACTCAGAGCCCTAGATATGGACCTGGGTCCTGAACTGGTCAGCCCACCAGCTCTCCTGCACCACACCACCAGGATGAGCTCTCTAGCACTGCCTTGGTTTGCTCACCCAAAGCCACCACCATCAGGAGAGCACTCCTGGTCTCATAACATTGGGGCTGGCTCACATGCATCCATGCCACCAGAGTCAGTTCCACTGTGCTGTCTGCTGTCCAGTTGTAATACAGGGGCTCTTCTCCTGAGTACTATACCCAGTGAGAAGAGGGGTCAACTCTTCCATTCTCATGACCTAGGGGTCAGCTCTAGCAGAGCTCCAACTGCCTCAGGTAGTCTTGGTAGTGGGCAGTGCTCATGCCAGCTCATTCTAGGCAGAAGGCAGGGCCAGTTAGGGCCTGCTCACCTGTATCTCTCCACCAGGGCCAGCTCTACTGTGCTGTTCAGATGGGGTCCAGGGCCTCTCTTCCAAGTCCTGAGGAATGCCTAACCCATTTTCTGTCCCCTCTCTGTTGCTAGATTAAAGAAGCATTCTGCCGCCTTATCCTGTAAGTCAAAATAAACCCGTTCTTCCTTATTTCTTTCAGATTCTTGGTTATAGCAATGAGATAAGTTAGTTCTTACATTTGGGAAAGCTGAAGACCCGTGGATGCCTGAGGCTGTTGGAGATGCTGTCAGATTGAGCTGAGGATAGCAAGGCTGGAGTTTCAAAGCTGTGTTTAAGAGAGTAACTCAAAGAAACATTTGGGAATGTTATTAAGAAGTAGTTAGAAACTAGAGTATAGGTTTTATGATTTTAAAAGGCAAACCCATACTTCTATTAATGAAATCATTCTGGTGTAACTTCTTTACTGCCCCTCTGACTGGGATACCGAGGTACAGATCACATAAACATTAAAAAATTTTCCATGGGCCTCTAAATGATTAATATTTGCTCACATAGAATGATTTGGTCCTTTTTAGAAGGAGTAACAAAATACTCAGGGGAGCAAATATGGAGACAAAGTGTGGAGCAGAGACTGAAGGAGAGGCCATTCAGAGATCGCCCCACCTGAGAATCCATCCCATGTGCAGTCAGTCTCCAAAGGCAGATGTAGTTGTGGATGCCAGGAAGTGCATGCTGACAGGAGCCTGATATAGCTGTCTCCTGAGAGACTCTGCTAGAGTCTGACAAATACAGAGGCAGATGCTCACAGCTAACATTGAACTGATCTCAGGGTTCCCAATGGAGGAGTTAGAGAGAAGACTGAAGGAGCTGAAGGGGTTTATGGCCCCATGGGAAGAGCAACAATATAAACTAACCAGAGCTCCCAGGGTCTAAACCACCAGCCTGGGAGCACATAGGGAGGGACCCATGGCTCCAGCTGTATATGTAGGGGAAGATGGCCTTGTTAAGCACTGGTGGGAGAGGAGGTCCTTGGTCCCATGAAGGTTGAATGCCCCAGTGTGGGGGAATTCGAGGGTGGTGAGGTGGGAGTAGAAGAGTGAGTGGGGGCATACCCTCATAGAAGCAGGAGGAGGGGGAATGGGATAGGGAGTTTCTGGGGGGGGGGATGGGGAAAAGGGATAACATCTGAAATGTAAATAAATAAAATATCCAATAAAAAATAGATTCCCTAGGATAAGAAAAGAATGCATGGCTTAAAAAAATAAATTTGTTTTTTTATTGGTTGTTTTTATAAATAAAATTTACACCATGTGAAATTATAGAATGCTCACTTATGGCCATTTGGCTACTTAGATGCAATTGAACATTTATTATGAGAATACATAATGATGCAGTCTTTATGATTTAAGGGTATAGGTGTGTGTTGATTATAAACAGTTAAATATTCCAGGATTACATTCATTTGCAATGTACAGTGGGTTTTTATTCACTTAGCAGAGTTGGGGTTTATCTACATGGTTTATATTTTATATTTGAGGGAACCTAAGTAGCAGAAACATTACAACATAGACAATGGTATTAGCATATTCAATGTGCAGCTCAGGTCTCTCTGCTTTACACATGTAATTAGGTTGTTTCCATGGAAATGATCTAATTATGGGCTTCTCCTTGGCTTGGTAATCACATTTGCTGTGCTTTGGCAGAGATGTTTTCCTTGTTTTGTTGAACAGCTCCACTTGACAAGATGTTCTCTCCAAAGATGAATAATAATTTTTCCTGAGAGACAAAAATAATTTTTTTAATGAAACACACTGTTAAAGGTGACTTCAAAAGAGGTTACAGATGAGTAGCAGATCCTGCCAATAATAAGACAGCTATTACCCTGGAGAATACAATCTATTTTCAGTGCACACGTGTCTGTCTGTGTGTGTGTGTCTCTCTCTCTCTGTGTACTGTTATTGTTAATGATGAAAATCATAGGAGGTTTTTATTTTGAAGAATTGCACTACTGAAATATATTATTTCTTTCAGGAGTATATTTATGCTTAAATATATATTAATTATATGCTTAACAGACTAAAGGAAATGTTATGCTGAGAGAGAGAGCTCCAGAAACAGAGGCACTGCAGAAAGAGTACTGAAGCCCATATTCAGTAAGAATACTAGACTGCAGAAGATTATTCATGAAGAGATATTTGCTTATGGTTGCCATGGCAGTTGGGAACACCCTAAAAATCAATTAAGACTTATTTTAAGAGAGATCCAAATATAGACCTTTCTGTGTATAAAGGAAACAGGAGATGCAAAAGTTGCTGAGGAAACTCTATGTTACCTGGTCCCTTTAAAAATCAGAAGGAGACAGAAGACAGGCAGAAGTTTAGCTCTTATGCATATGTGAAATCCCAGCTCACTCTAAGAGAGCTTCACAGGAAGTCCTTACACCAGACACTATGTAGATCCATCGATGGTTAGCAAGATCTGCAGGGTCCAAAGCCCACAACACTCACTGTCCAGATACTAGTAACCCTAGCACTGAAAAGCAAGTACTCTGTCCTTTAATACCTATGGAGATTACATTAAAAACAAAGGCAGAACACTCCAGGAAGTATCCAGAATACTGGAGCTCCCTCCTGATTATTGGTTTTGTAGGTAATAAAGTGGGTGGTATAATTTTGTGGCAGAACAGGCCAGTTTTACGTCCAGGCTAAGCCACGTATATAGGAAAATGCAAGTCTGAATGGGAGCAAAAGAGAGGGAGGCTGATGAATGGCATTCATTCCAGCAGAGGGAACAGCATGGAACATGGACCAGGCATCACAGATAACTAGACAAGCTGGGAGCCCTCTTGGCACAGAGGGTGTGATGAAGGATGAGGCTAGAGCACCCTCAGGAATCACAGTGTCACAACGCTGGTAAATGATGCTGACATGCTTGTTCCCTGAGCACACTTGGCCTCCATTAGAAGGTTTTAAGTACAGGAACAGCCAGCATGGCCTGGATTATGGTTGCAGGAGACTGGCTGTCACCTTTCGAGTCTAGTTTTGATGCAGTTAATTTTATAGAATGATGTTTTCATTGTGAAATACCAAGGCTGCCTACAGAGACTTCCATCCTATGGACTTAAGTGAGTCACTCCCTCTTTCTAGAAGCCTGAATTTTTTGTCTGTCTGGTTTCTTTTACTTTATTACGACATGACATGGTATAGACCAGGTTAGTTTGTTTACAGATAAGCTTACAATGTGAACACATGTGAACCCATGTGTACCTAGGAGCAAGTTATCTTTGATTGCAGAGCTCTATCCTGGCCATCAGGTATTGGTCTAAAACTATCGATTCCACCATGGTTCACAATCTGAGACATTGCTTTCCAGGGGAACTTAGGCAGGTGTGCCAGGTGTCTGTTCCAGAGTGGTATGTGGGTTGGCAGGGTGACATCTGAGGATGTCCCTGACCTTCACATGCACATGCACATACACATACAAGTGTGTATGCACACATGTACAGCCAACACTCCCTTGTATAAGCACTCAAAAAACATTTTTGAAAAGATGAATACAGAAAGGTCAGTAATCTGTTAGTAGATCAGGGAATACTCTTTTTATTTTTAAATTCTTTTACAGTCCAGTGTTACCCCCTCCTAGTCTGCAGTTCCACAGTTCCACACACCATTCCTCCTCTCCCCTGTCTTTAAGAGGCTATCCCCACCCCCACCCCACCTTACTCTTACACCTCCCACCTTTACCTCCCAACTCCCAACCCCCTCCTGCCAGGCCTCCCCACTCCCTGGGACCTCAAGTCTCAAGGGTCAGGCACATCTTCTCTCACTGAGGCCAAACCAGGCAGTCCTCTGCTGTATAGGTGTCAGCGACCTTGGACCAGCTAGTGTGTGATGCCTGGTTGGTAACACAGTGTCTGAGTGATCTCAGGGGTCTGGGTTAGTTGAGACTGCTGGTCTTCCTAAGGGGTTAGCTTCCTCCTCAGCTTCATCCAGCCTTTCCCTAATTCAACCACAGGGGTCCCAGACTTCAGTCCATTGTTTGGCTGAAAGTATCTGCTTCTGTCTCAATCAGCTACTTGTTGGGTCTCTTGGAGGATAGCCACAATAGGCTCCTGTCTGTAAGCATACCATACCATCAGTAATAGTGTCAGACCTTGGAGCCTCCCCTTTAGATGAATCTAAAGTTGGGCCAGTCACTGAGACTGAGGGAATGGAGTAGTCTTAAACGTTAACCAGAGAAATCCAGCCCCAAATTCAGTGTTCCTATAGAAAATTTTATTGGTCTAGTTTTTACTAATATTAAAATAATTATTACAATCAGCCTAATATAAAAAGTGTTGTGTTTGAATGTTAGTGTGTAGATAATATTGCATACTGAAGAAACGTTATCATACATTTTTTTACTGAATGCAACAAGGAATTTCAAATAACCAGATTGAAAAATTATGAACCGGAAATTTATTCTAGGTGCAGGGTTAATGATGGTATTCATGGTAAGCATGCAAATGAGCTACATTTAGGTGAACACAGGGGGAGCCTTAACCTTGAGAACTGTGGCGACAGATACTTAGTGGGACTGGAATCTTTGTCTCTAATATTCATAATAGCTAAAGTCTAATTTTTGTCTAATACGTTATATAAATGTTTCAAGGAGAAATAAGATAAAGTGAACATTTAGAAGAATCCCTCTATGACTGATTGTGTTGTTTGCTGTAAAAATGAAAGTTGGGTTCTCTAGCTGGCCCATATAGTCCAGTATTCTCCCATTCAATATGCTTTGCAGACACTTCAAATACTTTAAATTTGAATGAATGAATGTGGTGTCAAAATCCTATAGGTAACTCATCCATTTCATTATGAGTAGACCCAAGTCACTTACAACACACGATATAGATCCTGCTGAAAAGTCTAATACAGGAAATAACCCTGTAGGCAATGATATGCATGACTGCCAAGAAATACTTGCTGGACTAAGTTATTCATTAAAGATTGGCCAAAATACTCCTTTCTTCTATAATTAATTTTATAAGCATCTAAATGTTGGATGGATACCAGAAAATTGGAAAGTGCCGAAATAGCACTACATTTCTCATGGAGTTAAATGTAGCTCGAGAGTCTAGGTAGTGTGTGTGTGTGTGTATGTCTCTCTCTCTCTCTCT
>JANHMN010000001.1:121927204-121950803 GCA_030674055.1 Rhabdomys pumilio
TCTATCTATCTATCTATCTATCTATCTATCTATCTATCTATCTATCTATGTCAATCAATCTCCATCTATTTAAATATCTAGTATATGTGTATGCTGTCATCTGTAATCCTCACCTTGCTTATCCAGACAGGGTCTTGGCCTGGATTTCTCTCCAGTGCTTAGAGTACAAGCTCAAACAACAAACCTGTCTTTTCAACGTCGTTTCTGAGGCATTGAGCTCAATTTTCCAACCTAGAAATTACTTTTCCAGATGTAGAGAGTGAAACTATTTGTAGTCATGAATACTTGTTAGTGATATAACTAACAAGGCATAGCTGAAAGATACCCAGGCATGTGTTGAAAGGATTTAATAAGCATCTGGCTGGTGATCTTGGACATTTTATTTTAAAATGTGAAATATTTACTTAATCATAAAAGCAATCTCAGGAGAATGAAAAGAAAAATGAGAGACTGACTGGAAACATTGCAACTGACATCTGATAAAGGACTTCTTTCCGAAATAAATGAAGAATTCTTTCATTCAATAATAAAAAAAATGGAATGACCTTATTAAAAAATGGCCAAAGACATGAGCAGATATTTCAGTAAAGAAAAAAAAACAGGGGCTAGTGATCTAACTTAAAGTTTGAAAGAACTTGCCATTCTTGCTGAGATCCTGGTAGGTTCCCAGCACCTGTATCAGAAGGCTGACAGCTGCCCGTAACTCCAGTTCTGGCGGATTTGGTCCCCTCATCTGGCTTCTGCAGTACTCCACCCATATGGTGCTTGTACAGATAAGGTCATACACCAAAAATACAGATAAATATTTTTTTAAAAAGATGAATAGCTAGCAAATAAGCATATGAAAAGTTGTTAGGGGCATTCAGATGAATACACTGAGATACCACTATAATACACTACTAAATATATCTATATATATATTAGTTAGCCCAAATCGTCAGCACTGGCAACACTCAACAAGAAACAAAAGAAGCTTCACTCATTCTGCCTTCAGACAAAACTAAAATGAATCTCGTCTAATTCAGGAACTGGATTATTGATGCTCATTCCAAATAAATCGACACAATGAGTCCTCACAATATTAACATCATTGTACACTTATAACTGCCCAGACTTGAATTCAATAAAAATGTCCTTCTCTGGGAAAATAAGCTGGGGCACAACAGGGATGATAGAATCTTTTAACATATTTTTTTTCACTGTATGTGTACGTGTTTGTGTAGTGGAATATGCTTGCTTTAGTACAGGTTCTTGTAGACTCCAGAAAAGCACATTAGATCCTCTGAAACTGCAGCTTCTGGTCATCGTGAGCCAACTACCATGGGCTCTGGGCACTGAGCTTGTGTTCTTTTCAAAAGCTACACAGTTCTTAACCACTGAGGCATCCTTTCCTCAAGTTCCCATTTCCTTGTTTTAGAAATTAATTAGAAACATTTTGGGAGGAATATAAAATTATTCAGAGACAAAAAGGAAGGTACCATAAATCCGCAGAAACCAGCAGAGGAGTCTGAAATACATAGAACAAGTAAAAAGAGCCAATCAGAAAGGAGTGCATTGTGAGTTCTTGTGTGTCACATAGGGAAGTAGAAGACACTTCAAAGAAATCAAAACTTTGGGAAAAGTTAAAATGTCTTGGTTGTCAAAAGTCGAAGGGAAGCAAGATGAGGTGAGTGGAGAAAAGTTCCTAGGTGGTAAAGCCACCCTGAATGACACAATTCATGTCCTTTTACATCATGAAACATAGGACAGGCATCAGGAAGGAGTACTGGTGTCAATGTTAGCCTCCAGGCAAAGGCTGTCATCATTGTTTTTATCAATTGTGATTAATATCTCTTCTGATGCCCTGAATGGTGACAATGGACAAACTTGTGAATCTGTGGGAATAGAGGGCTTAGAAAGACTTGCCGTGTTTCTGCACTAACATCTTCTGTGAACCTAAAGTTGTTGTAAGGAATAAAGTATTTTCAGGAAACAAAAATGATCTCAATTTCCATAATGCAGGGGCAATCATTGTGACTGCCATATGCATCTTCATCTTTGATTCACGGAGTCTGTGCCTGTATACCAGGTGATATTTTAGGCACTAAAAATGTAACAGTTATGTAAACAGGCAGAAAATCCTTATTTTAGGGGGGCTTATGTTCTACCTGGAATGAGAACAGGGATCAGTCAACAAACAAGTACATTATATACTATCTTTGACTGTAATAAATGCTATGAATGTCAGAAAGCTCAGCGGAGGGGATACAGAAGAAAAGTGATTGCATTTTAAATAGTGTGCTCAGGTGACATTTTCTAGCATGGCTTGGCTTTCAATTACAGGGAGATGGAGAGTCATCAGATGGTTGTGAATTGAATAGTACTACTATGTTCTGACTTCTTTATGGTAGTTATTCTGTTTGCCATTTTGAGAATAGACAATGTAGGAGATATTCAAAACACAGGGGATGTAAGCCATAAGTCAGGGGAGCAATGTTAAATCCAGGGTAGTATCACTATGGGTAACTATATGGGACCTGGGAAAGTTGACAATGGGCAGGATACAGGATATAGAAATTGTGTTGGAGTTAGAGATGGCTCTACATCCTGAATATTTGAGAGTAGGGAGTTGCCATGCATTTAGACTTAGAATGTTGAAGAAATGTCATTTGTAGCATTGGTACCTCAGGAGCTAGTTTTGGATTTGTGTAGTTTGAGAAGGTTTCTCTTTCTATCCAATTCAAAGTTTGGCTACATGTGTGCACAGAAATGCACATACATATCATATATATTGGGTAGAAATACTCATTGAAGAATCTTTAGCTTAAATGCTGTGTTGTATTGTGCCATGAAACCTTTGGGATCTCCAAAAGACCAATCAGGAGTCGATCCGATGCAATCACAAAAAGGTATTTACTCACAAGCTCAAGCTTGGATTTAACTCACTGCCGACCCACAGGAGGGTTTTGATGGAGAAAAGTCCTAAACACTCATCTGGACCAGGAATTATATGAAATGGTAAGTGAGGGGTGAGTGTTTCTAACCTGGTAAGCCTCTACTGTGAGGGGTATGGGCGGGGCTACTGTGGCCTTTAACATAATTGGCTGATGTTTGGAGCCCAATTATAAACTTGACTTTTGTTTTCTTCCTGATTGGTAGTTGTTAGGAAGTAAAGTTTCCGTGCGAGCTTGTAACCTCCAGGTGCAAATTTGTTGGGGAAAAACCTGGAAATTGGTGTTAGGTATCAGCCTGTTAGTTTATTTGAGGGTCAGATTACCTAAGATGGAGTCTGAACAGAAAAGGTTTGGTCTCTCTATTGAAATCTATAAGGCTGGCTGAGAGCAGAGGAACACTGGTTAGGAGAGACGCTACAGGGCTTAGTTCTGCAGCTCTACAGAAGGATGGAACAGGGGCATGAGAACGTTCTTTTTGCCTACACACATTTTGATATGGTTATCACTTGGCATAGTGTTTGAGCTTGCTCTCATTCACACAGCAATTATGTTTTCTCTTTTTATCACCTATTTTACAACATCGCTTTTAACAGCATGCTTCACAGCATATGCATCCAATTCTTTATTATTAGCTTTCTAGTTTTCTCATATTTTACATTTTTAGTAAATATTCATTATCTACATATGATTATTTTAACATAAATTTTATATAAAAAAGGGTGAAATCTTTTATTGCATTTTGTCAAAATATTTTCTTGAAGTTACAATAAGAAAGTTATACAAGGAAACACTCTTTCTCCACATCCTCCCCAAATGAGTTTTTTTTTCAGTGTCTGGATTATTTAACAGTCTGACAGTGAAAATGAACAAATATAAAGCATCATCTTGTTTTAGTATCTGTTATGACAAGCTGAGGATTTGTAGACCGTGCTCCTTAGCTTCAGTCCAGCTGGAGATTATGATAACCATGCAGCAAGTTGTGCCTCTGCAGCAGTTCAGCCACATGGTGTGGGTCCCAACTCTATAAGTACTAGCATTTTTTGCTTTGGGTTCTCCAGTGAATGTGACTGAACTTGGCTTTCTTGAGAGATGCCCTCTTAGGATGTTACTGGTTTCCAGCATTACTCTCTACAAATAATGTGTAAAAGTATAATTTTGTGCTGCTGTTCTGTCCAATTTGTGTTTATGAGCTTAATGGCTTTTGTGTGTGTGTGTGTGTGTGTGTGTGTGTGTGTGTGTGTGTGTGTTACAGCCAAGCAAACATTAGTCAGCAGAAATACACTGCATGTTTCAATACCTTATTCTTTTGGTTCTATTTTAGAAATTCTTTTCTGACTTGTAGTTAGCAATTGGTCACTTCAGCAAAGTTAACACCAATAAGTTTTTCACCATATTTGGAGCTTGGAAAATAATTTAAACTTTTTTTTTAAATTTCAGAATTATTTGTCCTAAATACTTTAGGTTTTGGAAAAGCCAGAGATTTCTGTGCCAAGCCCTTCCCACCTTATTTTCTAACCAATATGTTTTGAAAAAGAAATCCAATACACCTGGCTCTGGTTTCTTTACTCTTTTAAGTTGTCAAAAGCAGTTTACTGAGACATGATTAAGGCTCATAAGAATCTGGGACTTTCCCTTTTTTATGGAAGCAGGAAATCTTATTTTGTTGACTATAAATTGAACTTGGACCTCAAGGGTTTAAAATTTAATCTAGAAATTTCAAAATCATAAGCTAAGAGAATATGTACCTTGGCATTTTCTTTTCTCTGGTTATTATTTTTATTTTATTCTCTAATCTTTATTCTGAAAAAACTAAAAGCTTAAAGAAACTTATTGATTAGCTATATTCAAAGGAATAAAGACTGCATTAGAATTAAAGCACCGAACTTTCTGATTTTTTTCCAGAAATTTCTGAGCAAACCAAAGTTAAATGATATCAATAATGTTTTAAGGGTCTGTTTGAAAATACCTTCTAGTAATTTTCATTTGAGGAGCACGGATCTGTCTTTTTTTTTTTTTTTTTCATTTTTTCGAGACAGGGTTTCTCTGTGTAGCCCTGGCTGTCCTGGAACTCACTCGGTAGACCAGGCTGGCCTCGAACTCAGAAATTCACCTGCTTCTGCCTCCCAAGTGCTGGGATTAAAGGCGTGCGCCACCACAGCCCGGCTCGTGGATCTGTTTTAATGATCCAGTTACTCTTCATTGCAGATCTGCAGATTGCTTGGTGAGTCAGCAAATATTCCTGTTATTGCTTCAGTTCGTTGTTAAACTAAGTGCATACTTAGAACCACATGATTTCCTTTATATTTAATTTAATCATTTGATTATTTAACCCTGCTGTCTCTCTTATACCTTTATGTTTAGCAGTCCGGTCTCTGTGCTTTATGAGTGCTCTGATACGCACCCAGATCCACTGTTTTATGTTTTGATTTGTTGTTTTGTTTGTTTGGTTGGTTTTTGTTTTTTTAAGATAGGGTTTCACTATGTAGCTCTGCATGCCCCGTACCTCACTATGTAGACCAGGATGGACTCAAACACATTGTCCTGCCTCACCAGTGCTGGGATTAAGAAAGTCCATCACTACACCCAACTCTCAGTGTGCACTCTTACCTGCTGAGCCTTCTCTCCAGCCCTATTATGGTGATTTTCAAGTGAGTTTTTAAAATTGTTCTTCTTCTTAATTTTTCAGTCTTAAGATGCCACACCAAAAATGATTCATGATCTATCTCTTTTATGCAAATATCTAAAAATAAGAGAAAAGATTTTTGACTGTCCATTTGTTTATTGAATGATGAAATATGTAGTTTATGTTTAAAATAACAATGTCACAGGAAAGACTAGGAAAACTCCCAGAAGATGGGAAGTATCATAACACAGATAGATGGCATGCTGAACAAAGATAAAAAAGAACACAAGTCTCATCTTGAGCTTGCTTGTACAAGCAGAAAGCAGGAAGGGACAGCTAGGGCATTAATTAAGATTGGTTATCTCCCGATGGAAGATGGGGTGAAGGACTCTGGAAACAAAGGCAGGCTGTGGTCTTCTTCACTTATGATAACCCAGAAAGGAAGAGCGCCTCCACTCCTGGAAGAGCTTCTGTTGACCTAGTGTATTGGTTACTTTTCTGTTGCTGTAATGAAACTTGATGTCTAAAGACCCAGAAAGGCAAATGTTTTATGTTCTTACTTACGTGGATCTAGTGTTGAGTCTTTAGATTTGTGTGTCCACAAATCCAGAAAACTAGCCAGCCATTGTTAAGGTTGGGTGGTAGAGAAATCTCTCCTAGGAAGAGTACTTAATACAACACAGGTAAAGGGGGAAAGGAGAATAATTGGAAGAGAGATTAAAGAGGTATAGGAGCATAGGAGGAGATTTGCAGAGCGATAGCTAACATTGGGATAGTTTTAAAATCTACATGTAAATGTGTGATTGTTTAAGCTTTATATATATACATTTACATATATACACACATACATACATTAATGTATAACATATAATTAATATATAATACATATTAATATATATTAATTGGACTCACCTATATAGGTTATTATGTTCATTTCAGAAGTCATAGGTTACACAATAAAACGCCCAGAGCCAGGTGTGCAACATATCTCCTTGAATTGCATTCAGGGGTGTCCTACAGACCCCCCAAACAGTACAGGCTATTGCTGTTGCTCTTGGTTGCTCACCTGAACTTGACAGTAAGTCACTATTGCCCAACATACCACACATTGGTTATAGACATGGAGAAATCAAGTTGGTTCTGACAAGGAAATGTCTTCCCTGTTGGCTAGATTTTACAGTCCTGCAAAGTGCTAGAGAGGCTGTAAAGGAGAGGCTGAGCTGTGAACTCTGTAAAATTCATTAATGAGTGATGTGGCAAAGCATACTAGTGGGGCAATAGGGGAACGAATGTTATGGCAGAAACCAACTGCCTTATGATTGGATTTAACACCCATTCTGCAGAAGGAAACCCATTCCTGAAACTGAAAATGTGGCTAAGAAACCATGGATGGGAGCCCACTAGCCTTGGAGGTGAACCTACTGCTACTACCCTGCTAAATACCCTCTAAAGTTACAAGTCTATATCCAGAGATTTGTGCAGCTTTCTGACCTCATCAGAGAAATTTCTTGGGGCAGTGGATGGTGATTAATGCAGAAGCTCACAACTGGTAAGTGACAATATAGTGCTTAGCTACACTATGACAGGATCTATATCCTGCCAGCTCCCTAAGGCTCAGGGTGCATCACAGAAGAAGAATGGAAACAGTGCCAGAGCCAGAATTGGGGGCACACTAATATAAACATGTCTTCTGGCTATGATGGGAGTATTACACTCATGAGATCATAGTGGCTATGGTTGCCTGCATAAAATTAAGCCAGCAAACATTCGAGCTCTTGAGCCTCCACCCCTAACTGAGGAGCTATGCACAGGTGATAGCTTCTAGAAAAGGGAGAGTCAGTTTTCTTTAAGTGTATAGTCCCTGGTGGATTAGAGACACTTCACTGGCTTCACATCCAGAAGTCTACAGTAAAAACCAGAGGCAATGGGTTGTTGAATTCAAAAAGAACCAAAGACGAGTTTGTGAGGAAAGATAGATAGGTGGATCCAGAAGGGGTTAAAGGGAAGATGTGGAGGTAAATATGATCAAAACACATTGTATGAAATTCTCAAAGTATTCTTTTTAAAAGCATTTATTATTTAAAAATATAATTATTAGGAAAAGATGGCAAAGTACTGAAAATTACCTAAAAGGTGAATCTAGCATCATCCTTAAATCTACTAACCAGAGATTATAGCTCATACTACGTAAGTCTATATCCTTCTTGACATTTTCTCATTTTTCTTATATAACCCTTATCATACTAAGTATGTTACTTATACTTCTTTTTCTCTCAGGATAGTTTAGGAAAATAGCAGTTAAAGCATGATTACACAGTCTTCTTATTAATTAATATATTTCATCCTCTGAGCTTGTCATCACCGAGCTGGAGGAATATTATGTCTTATTTGAACAAGGAAGCCAAATATTCGTAGCTTTTTAACATTCTAGTCATGCCTACAAGATCTTCTTTATATTGTTTGGAAAATGAGACTGAACACTTTCCCTTTAAATATGGAGTGTTACTTTAATACTTAATATTTATGACTCTCATAATTATTCTTATAAGAGATCCACTATTACATGAAACTTCAGCTCTTGGGTTAATAATCCTGCATTTTAATGAGCTCTAGGTAATTATGCTTTGAAGCCCAAGACTTCTTTTCAAAAATTATAAATTGAGGTTCTTTTTTAATAACTATGTAATTTTAATCTCATGTTGAAGAGCAATGAAAATTTTCACATTATAACACAACTGTAATTTTAGAGGGAAAATCAGTAATGGACTGGGTAATTTTAATTTAGGTCACTTTTACATAAGATAATCTAAATATACTACAAAAAATTTCCTCAGAAGGTAGACTATTAATCTATTACTACCTTGAAAAGAGAGCATCCCAATAGAGAAGGTCTTTGGGACAGTTAATTTTCTGCTTTGTAAAAAAGAATCTGTCAAATCAACTCTCTACTGTTAAAGGAAAGATAGACGTTCTGGTTGCTAGCTTTCCTCTAGCAAAGAGATGGCAGGAATTTTGAGTCTTAAAGTAGACTCTTTGTGCTTTTCCCATGGTGAGCTAATGTCAGGATGACAGCTGACCTGTCCTAAAACAGATATTTTGCCTTCTTTCCTCTAAAACTCCACTTGTTTTCTGAACCTCGAGATTCAGTGCAGGTAGTTTCGAACTATGCTAAATCAGGATGTCATCCTCAGACAAATGTATCTTGTTGACTTGTTTTCAGAGCTAGACAGTGAAGTGCCTCCATGATTCCCTCTCCCCAGTGTCAGAGGAATACCTGGCCTTGGAATATGCAAAATTCTGGTTCTGTGCAGCTGGTATGGATAACACTGTTCAGATAATATTGTTTCCTGATAAGTATGGGATTCTACACACAATAAGGGTGGGATACCAACTTGAAACTTTGCCTTCTCCCATTTACCTGCTGTCACAATGTTTTTCAAACAACATGGTGTGCAAGAACAAGCCTCAGGAGGTAAACTCCACAAGGTTGACTTGTCCCTGGGTAGAGTTCTGAATTTCAGTTTGATGCTGTCATTGTTAAGCAGGTCACTGGTTGTTAATAATAATCTACAATATGGTCTTTAATGTCCACTATAAAGGCCAGTTTTATAGTCAGTGTTACACTTGTGTGATGATTGCAATTAATTATCAACTTGATAAGGTCTAAGAATCACTTCGGAGACAAATCTTTGCTCATATCTGTGAGAGTTTTTTGATTGGGTCAATCAAGGAGGAGAAACCTAACTTACATTTGAGAGGTGCCATTCTATGGACTGGGCTTACAGACTGAATAAGAAAGAGAAAGATAGGTGAATGTTTAATGGTCATTGAACTCTTCTTTCTTGCTGTGGGTAGAGTGTGTCAATTTGCCTCAAGATCCTGCCTCAGGACTTCCAGCCCAGGAGGACTGTACGCAGAATAAGACTTCCGTCTTACACTGTTTTCTTTAAGATATTTATCATATCAGTGGAAAAGGTAACTAACATAGCCACTGTGTTTCTATGCAGCATATGCTCCAGTTTACCTGTCAGACACGACCTGTCAAGGTCATATTCTAAATCACATGTTTTGTGCTGTCATTTCTTCACGAAAACAGACACTTTTTTTTTCTAGAACAACCTCATAAACAGTTCACAGATTACTTAAGTTTTTTGAAAATTTTTGTTATAAAAGAGATCTATTTTTTAGATTTATTTATTTTATGCATATAGAGACATTGTAGCTGTCTTCAGACACACCAGAAGAGGTTTCAGATCCCGTTACAGATGGTTTTGAGCCACCATATGGTTGCTGGGAATTGAACTCAGGACCTCTGGAAGAGCAGTCAATGATCTTAACTGCTGAGCCATCTTTCCATCCCCAGAGACTCATTTTATGGTGAGATTAACTAGAACAAAAGCCATCCTACCTCAGCAGAACTAAGTTTGTGAAGAAACTTTTATTAAATTTATTTTGTTTGAATTTGTTGCTAGTATGCATATGAAAAGCATTTCTAAAGACTAGAAAGCAATGCTCAACAAAATAATTGTTCCTATGTTGATTAGGTCATTTAAAAAAATAAGCCTCTCAAGATGCAACTGAAAGTAGACACAGGTTTATGCAAACTTTAATTAGGTTTATGGAAAAATATGCCAGTATTTTCAAAAGAAAAACTTAAAAAAAACAAGCACACATTTCTCCTGCTTACAGTGACCTGCCAGGCAATATCAAGGATATGTCAAAACATAAACTGCTAGAAAACTGCTGCAACTTAAAGCATCAAGTTAGCAACTGCTAGCAAAATCCATGCTTCAGGTGAACTTATGCCACAGTCATGATAATGTTTTCTTGTTTTTGTTATAATGTGAGCTCAATTTCTGTAGACCTCCCTACCCTGTGGATACAGGTAAGGTCACCTTGTTAATGATTATTTAAATGATACAGATCCTTGTCCCTACCTATGCAGCGTCGTTCTCTTATGAGTCTCCCTCAGTTACTTCTTTAGACCTGGTTATACTCAATAGCAAGTATTTCCTAGATACATTCCTCTATGATGCTACTTTGAAGGACTCTGGAAAGCACCCAGCTGCAGACTCATTCATGGTGCTGAGAGCTGCCTTCACTGTTCCCTTTGCTTCCATGAGCCAGCCCCATGGCCATGATCCTGGTAGGCAGTGATGAATTCCTCACAGATAGTCCCTGTCCTCTTTGTTTTGCTGGGACAAATCTCTACTGGACTCTGATGGAGGAAGGTTCAGAAAACAAACCAAAGTAACAACTATCTTCATAGATGTTATTTTATTTTTTTTAAAGTTTTCATGTTCTTGGTACCCACATGTTCTGAATTTTAATCAAGTCTACCATTTTTTTTTTTTTTTGCAGTGGTCACAGAAGAAAGAATTTGTGATGTTTTTTCATGCTATTGTTACTGCTTTGAAAGAAGATTGTGCTATTACTTCTACCTTTTCAGATGAGGAAGCTGAGACAAAGATGGTTTACTCTGTGTGACTAAGGCTATGGAGTGAACCTATGCTCAAGTTGCTTTCTGGTTGAGGTGGGAGGGAAATTTGGGTCCTAAAATTGATTAACAATTGAAAAGCCCATCAGAATAGTAATGATTAATGAGGGTACCTGCTGTGTAATGGGTTTTCCCATCTTACATTTGTGCCATTTTCTAGGTTTAACTTGAATCTGGTTTTCTTGATGGAGAATCCTATTAAAAACTATACCACTAAATTCTAGCAACCCAAGGTCAAGATGCTCTTTGTTAAAAGTGTTCATTGTGTGAAACTTACTAAATCTAAGTGATTACCTTAAAACTGCTTCTCTTAAAACTGCTTGTTTCAAACTGTGTAAACACTTCCGCCACCATGACCCAGCCCCAGTAGCTGCAGAGTAGGATGCCTGGACAAAGTCTCTGCTCTTAAAAACCCTGTGTTATAGACACTGTGACCATACCCAAATCCCTGAACAATTGGGTGTGGTTCCTGTTGGCTGAAGTAAAGAATTTCAATTGGCTATACACTTTGAGTGATCGTCTCTGAGGACCTTCCCATAACAATTCTGTAATGTATTGTCTGTCACCTTAATACAATGTAGAATTAGGAAGTGCCTAGTTAGATAGCTTTTGGGCATGTCTGTTGGATGCCTGTCTTGGTTAATGCTACATGATTTGAGAATACCTAGCCTAGCAGATGGTAAAATCAGTTTGTGGGCTAGGACCTGGGTTAAGTACATGCATTCATTTTCTCTCTGCTCTTGTCTGAAGATGTGACTAGCCTCTTCAGATTCCTGTTGCCTTGACTTTCCTGCCATATTGGTTTGTAATCTGGAATCATGAGCTAAAATAAACTCTACCCTAAATTGCTAGTGTCTGGGTAAAATGAAAGACATATCTTGAGTTTACATGATTCAGAAGCTATTTGTTAGAGGCGAAATCCCTATTTTCTTTTGTGCTTTTATGTGTTCTTAGGATAGGATTTTGTCGTCTTTAAGTGTTTAAATATCTGACTTCCATCTATATGTGGTGTATGTTTGTGTGTGGTCATAAATATGTATGGAGGTCAGAGATAAGTGTTAAGTGACTTCCTCAATCATTTTCACAATATGTACATATGTATTTATTTATGAATGTATATATGTATTTATGTATGCATTTTTCAAGACAGACTTTCTCTGTGTTGTCATGGCTATCCTGGAACTGACTGTGTAGATCAGGCTGGTCTTGAACTCACAGAGTTGTGATTGCCTGTACCTCCCAAATGCTAGGAATAAAGTTGAGCACCATCACAGCTGAGTTTATTTATTATTATATTTTAAGACAGTATCTCTCACTGTACCTGGAACTTACTGTTCAGCTAGGTCAGCATTTCAGTGAACTCCAGGGAGCCTTTTAGCTTTGCTAGGATTATAGACACATTGGTTTTTACATGGGTTCTGGGAGTGTATCCAAGTCCTCAGGTTTGAAACATCCTCTCATCCTTTCAGCTGAACCATTTCCCCAGACTCTGCTTCAGGAACGCCTACACAAACCTAATTTCAGTGTTTAATGTAGCAACCTCCTGTTGGTTTTTCTTCAATGAATTATTCAAATTTCAAACTTCAGGTTTTGTTGTTGTTGTTGGTGGTGATAGTTACTTTCTTCATTTTTTCCTTCCTGTCTGCTTTCTCTTTCCTTCCTGTAGTCTCCTCCTTCCTATCCCCTCTTTCCTTCTTTCCCTCACTCCCTCTTTTCCTCCCTTCCTTCCTTCCTCCTTTTATTTCTTCCTTCCTTCCTTCCTTCCTTCCTTCCTTCCTTCCTTCCTTTCTTCCTTCCTTCTTTCTTTTCTTTTTATCTCCCCCGTCTTTTTTTTTTTCTGTACTAGGAATTGAACTAACAGTCTCTTGTACACAAGGCAAGCGCACTATCACGGAGCTACACCCCCATAGAAACATTAATTTCTGGGTCTGTGAAGTGAGGGAAATAATAATAAACTATTTCTCACAGGTGATTTGTGAGGATCAAGTAATCTCTCTCTCTCTCTCTCTCTCTCTCCCTCTCTCTCTCTCTCTTTTTGGTTTTTCAAGACAGGGTTTCTCTGTGTAGTCCTGGTTGTCCTGGAACTCACTCTGTAGACCAGGCTGGCCTAGAACTCAGAAATCCGCCTGCCTCTGCCTTCCAAGTGCTGGGATTAAAGGTGTGCGCCACCACTGCCCGGCTAAGCAATCTCATTCTTAATCAAGATAGAGCGGCATAGTTTCCAATACACCTACTATTGAGGTTGAGTTAGCTGCTCCTTCTGTTGGTAGAATTAGAGCTTACCTTTGCAATGAAATGTAGCACAGCTCCCAATAACTTCCAGAAAATATTGTGTTTAGTGAAATTTCAAAAATTTGAAGATAAATAACTTTCTTTAAATGCGGTTTCTATACAAAAAATAACCAAAAACCAAAAAACAAGCAACTAATCAACCAGACAAAAATAAAAAAATAAATAAAACCAGAAATGAGAAAGAATGTGAGCGTCTCTTTAAAGTTAGGGCAGGAAGAGCAGTTGTTGCTGTGACCTAGCCTGCAACAACAAAACTGCAAAACAAGCCATTTAAATAGACCATAACCCTGTGAATGAGGAGGCCAGGAGCTGAAGAGAAGACTTTATGGATGAGATTTTGGCTAAAAGATGGAAACACAACTCCTGTGATCTTAGGAGAAAAATTTTAGCAACTCAAGTCTTTCTGATATTTGAGTCAGCTGGAAGACATTCAAGCAGAGATATGGATGGAAAAAGACAAGGAGGAATTTCACTTTTCCCTTTTTTCTTTTTCTTTTTCATGTTCTTTATTTATCTGTATAAATAAGGTTGGTAGAAACCTCTGTATACATGAAACTATAAACACCCAAAGTGAAGATCTGACAAGAGTACACAGTACTGTCTAGCAATTACTAAATTAGGAAAATAAATCTGTAGTTAAAATATCAGCCATTCTGACTAAAAGTCTTTCTGGACCTAAGTCAAGTTGTTCTGAGTTCTTGCCACTCAGACACTTGACATTGGACTGGTTCTCATCTGCTTCCCACTACAATATTATTTTCCTTTAGTGAGAAAGCGTGCTGATGTTTGGCAGCCTGGGCCCATTTATCTTTAAAGGTTCAATTCTATGAAGATTCCAGTCCCTGTAGATTATGGAGGAAGAAAACCAAATCTTGGTTTTACCAATTATGAATGACCTTACATATACTCTTAGTCTATTTTCTCATCTTGACAATGATGGTGATTTATAGAATTTGACCTTTATTATAATTATGAAAGAAACTATTTTATTATAGGTTTCCTATTGCTTTAAGATATGATTTTATCATGGATATATGTGAAGACTTAGACTACCAGTTCTGGCCAAGATGGACAAAATTTCAGAATTAATGTCCTAATATTACACAACTAACAATATGAATATATTTTTAGTTTTTAAAAAACATGTGGCACAGGATAATGTCCCTGACAGGTAGAACAGAGGGGTGTACTTCATTCACTCAGGCTTTTCCATGGGGTACAAGTGAAGTTTTCATTGCAGGGTACAGGTAAAGAAGTTCCCTTGTGAGTACAGAAAACAGACAGCCTATATTGAAATTAAGAATTCTAGAGAAAGAAACCCAGAAATTGGTCCTGAGGTTGCCTTAGGGCTTGTCTGGTTATTGAAATGTATATAAGTAAGGAAAACACTCAGAGATTGTAAGGATTTCCCTAAGCTTGAAAACCTTCAAGTCTAATCAGAGGTAAGTCTGGGTGTTCACCCAAGATTTTAGAAATGCTATACTTTAGAAATAATAAGAATGACTCTGAATTTATCTTAGGAAATCAAAAATGAAAAGTTTTTCTAACTGTAGGGCCGAAATGAGAAAAATAAGGAAATACATACCAAGTGAGGCAGTAAGAATTATTTTGGCAGACATGATTAAATTATAGAAACAGAAGTAACAGAAAAATATTGGAGAAATAGTAGCAAAACTCAAATTATACATAATTTTTTCTTTTTTCCCCTTTTTAACGGGATATTTTATTTATTTACATTTCAGATATCATCCCATTTCCCTATTTTTCCTCCGTAGAACCCTCAATCCCATCCCTCCTCCTCCTCTTTGTTTTCATACCATTTTAATTACATGCACATATTAAGGTCAGTTCTACGTTGAGGAACTAGCAATACAATAGATGAAAATAGTCAAGGAACAAGTAAGAAAATAAATACAAATAGTCAAAGAAGGCAATAAACAAAATTCTGTGAACACTCTGGTGGTGATCACTGTTTTTAAGGGCTTATCAGGGTGACCAAAGTATCTGAGCCAACTTCCCTGTCCTAGCCCAAAGTCATTTTCATGTCTGAAGCCTACTTCCTTGTTCTAGCCTAAAATTTAGAATCCTGTCTGAAATTACTTCTTTGTTGGAGCCCAATGTCAGATTTCTGCCTGAAGCCCATTTTTTTTGTCCTTGACCAATGTCATATTCCTGCCCAGCAGCCCATTTCTTTGTTCTTGGCCCATGTCAGATTCTTGCCAGGCAGCCTCAAAGGCTCTCCGCCGCCCCCCCCCTTTATTTCATTAACAAGACTGAGCCTGTCTTAGGTTGTTCTGACAAGAATGTATCTGAGTTGTTCAACAAATGGGAAAAAGACTAAAACATACAAAAAGACCAGACCATGACAACTCACAATTTTACTGATGAAGACAACATCTCAACAGTTCACACTTGTATAATGAAACCAACTGAACTTTTTCTGTTCATGGACATTTAAAAGGACTGAACTTCAAGATGTCTCAATCTCACTTATGATTGAGATTATAACTACATATTGATGGTTCACAATCACATCATCCAAGTTTAAACCTTGGAAGTTTACACTCAGATTGATAAGACGATACCCTAACAACTTACATTTACATTGATGAAGACTATACCTTACAGCTCATACTCTCATTTACGAGATCACTCTGATAGTTCACTGTGAAGATCCTAACTTGACAGGTCACAGTCACACTGATATAGACTATGACAACTCACAGTTATATTGATAATGACCACACTTTTAAAACTCACTGTAATGTTGATGATGACTGCACCATGATAGTTCATAGTCACATTAACTATGCCCACTTGTTGAAAACTCACAGGTATATTAATTATGACCATTCCTTGACAGTTCACACATTGATGAGCCCACACCCTGACAGTTCCTAGTCATATTGATGATGATCACAATTTGACAAGTCACAGTCACACAGACAAAGATGACACCCTGACAGCTCAGAATCATATCAATGAGACCACCCCTTGACAACTCACAATCATATTGTTGATGACTATATCTTAATAGTTCAAAGCCACATTGGTGAAGACCACACATTGACAATTTACAATCACATTGATTATGTTTATAGCTGGACAATTCAGTCACATTGATGAAGATTACACCTTGACAGTTTATAGTGACTTTGATAAAAATTTAATATAAAGAGAAAAATCTCAAGAGCCAATATAGAAAATAGATTGGTTTCTGAAAATTAAAGGGAACTATAAACATGGGACTTTCAGAAAAAAAATAAAATATATTAGATAGTGAATCAAAGTCTCAAAGGAGTTCCATCAACTTAGAATTTATATGAAATAATATGTTCCTTAAAAATAGATGAAATAAGAATATTATCAGTAAATAAGTGCTGGAACTGTTTGTCATAAAAAGGTTAACATTATAAAATTATAGAAGCTGTTTTACATTTTTGGGTAACAGCAACAGAGAAACTCAGATTCTACAAAGGAATGAAGACTAAAACATCTAGAAAATAAATACATTATTTTTCATTTTAAACTGCTTTAAAATGACAACTATTATTTAAAGCAAATAAGCAAACCAAACATAATGCAACGGTTATTACACATATAAACACATGGAAACAGAACCTACAGAATGTGGCTTGTCAAGAGAAACCATCTTGCTTCTGACAATGCTTATGAAGGATTGCTAAAACAATGCAGAAGTCAACAATGCATGTTGTAAACCATGCAAGAAATGCTGAAATCATAAATAAATTAAAAGAAATAAATGGACCTACAAAATATCCAATAAATCTAAGAGAAAACAGTGATGAAATAATGCAAAACTGAAAATAGCATATGCAGGAGATGAATAGCCATAAATGCCTCAAGACCAATGGTTTATACTAAAATGGATGAAAATGAAGGATGAAAATGAAAATGAATCAGATAGAAAGTTTGTTAAACTGGGTATAAAAATATCACTCAACTATATGTATTACAAAGAGTTAAGTAGGTCAAAGGTAGCATAACTTAACAACCCAGAAAGCATAATCGAGAGAGGCAAGAGTGACTATGTTGACATATGGTGAAACAGATTTCAGAACAGAAAATCCAGCCAGAAATAAACTGGGTCATTTGAAAAGACTAATAACAGACCTTTCAGATAAATGATGTAGAAATAAGTAGAATTAAAAAAAAGAAATAAACACACAGACTTGAAGATTTTATTAGTCCCATGTTAGTAATTGCTGAAGGTATATAAACTATCAGAGAAGATACATGATTATTAGATGAGTTAAAGATTAATCACTAAATAAGTATGCTAATTAAAAATTCCTGCAAATTTACATAGTCTTAAACAAATAATATATTCAAAAGATAAAGCCAATGGGTTGTGGAATGAAAGGTAAGTTCAAATGTTTTTTGCCACAGTGGAATACACTTAGAATTCAGTAATAAATCAACAGCTTAAAACATTTCTAGACATTTCTAAGCTAAAGAAAACATCAAATAATCAACCTACTTATCAAAGTCAAAATGAATAGGAATAAATTAAATTATAATCAATTCACAAAGAATCAGAATTGTGATTAGAAAATGGCAATACCATATAATTAATGCTCTAAATATTTTCTTTAAAAAGCTAAAAATTAACTGATAAGATTAAAGAAATAAATAAAGGAAACTAAAGATAAAAGAAAAAACAAGAAAGTTGTAAAAAGACAAACAATAGAGGAAAATACGGACACGGAATCATTGTTTCTTCAAGACTCAGTAACATGCTAACTTACGGGCTGGACCACTGAAGAGACAGCCAATAGAAGACAAGTTGACAACATCTAAAGGAATACAAGAGACTGCACATCCTATTGAGAAGGAAAGACAGAATGTTATGACAATTTAGATGAATTTGAAAAAACCTTTAGAGCGCGTCAGTTGCCAATCTGGAATAGCCAAAGTGGGAAACCTGACTAAATCTGAAGCCACAGAGAAAATAACACCCGTGCTTAAATTCATTCCCACGAAGACATGCCTTTCCAGACAGCTTCAGTTGTGAATTCTGCCAAATGTTAATAAACCAAATTAATACATAAGAGCTGGCTGTATGTATATACTTCATCCACAAATACTTGGAATATTATTTTTAACCATGTCAGTATACTTATATCAACAACACAACCTCCTTAAGAAATGACATGTCTCACTGGTTAAGAGCAGGCACTGTTCTACCAGAGGTCTCAAGTTCAGTTCTCAGCACCTACAACTCACAGCGGTCTGTAACTCCAGCTTCAGGTGACCTCGTTTTGGTCTTCACAGTCACCGGTACTCGCATGAATCCCCTGTACCCTTCACACACACAGACGCACATACATATAGCTAAAAAAAAAAAAAAAAAAAAAGGAAAGTTTTAAGTATCATACAAAACTTAAAGATACTGAAACTGACAAGATGTTACTGAAGAAAATGAAGAATTTTATATAAAGCCAATTACAGAGACATAAAGTAGCTGTTAATTAGAATACTCTGGATAGTTCACATGTAAATTGTCAAATTGTTCCACAAATTCATATAATTGCCATAAAAGGTCCAGCTTCCCTCTAGTCTCTTTAAAGGGAAACTGATAGTCTATATAAAAATCTATATAGAAGTTAAGCATGGGCCAGGTGGTGATGGCTCACGCCTTTAATCCCAGCATTTGGGAGGCAGAGGCAGGCAGATTTCTGAGTTCGAGGCCAGCCTGGTCTACAGAGTGAGTTCCAGGACAGCCAGGGCTACACAGAAAAACCCTGTCTCAAAAACCAAAACCAAACCAAACCAAAACAAAAAAAAAAAAAAAAGAAGTTAAGCATGGAAATATCTATAAAGTATCACACTGACATATTTTTCCAATTTCATCCAAAAGCTAGCTGTATAGAAAACCAAAAAGTTAATTCTAACATTTTTTCCTAAAGCCACAAAATCAGAAATAAGCCACATATCTATCAACAGTGTAGTTAAATAGTGGTATTTCCACATAATAGAAAATTTGTCACAAATAAAAAGAACACTGTTGTGAGCAATGTCATGGAAGAATGTCAAAGACAGCACTGAGAGAAACAGCTGACAGAGTAACAGAAAATGATTCTATTTGTTGGTTATTCTAGAATGAATAAGGAAAGCACAGAATGCTAAGGTCTTAACAGGGTTGCCTTTGGGATGAGTGAGGGCAGCGATTGGCTGACGAGCTGTATTGCTGGTTGAAGCTTTATTTAAATTTTGTTGGCAATGCTTCACACATGCAAGTCTGTGGACCTTACAGAATTGTATACTTGTGTAAATATAGTTCAGCAAAAAGTCCATTTTAAATGCGAATAAATGCCCACCACAATGTACTTTGGTATGTCTTTTAAAAATAAGACATGATTTTCTGTTTAAGGACATGCAATTTAAAAATAGCTAAGCTAGTAATTAGTTGTAAGTACTCAAGGCACATGTAAAATCATATGCCTGTCTTTTTAACAAATCTGGTCTCTGAGCACGTAGCTACAAAATAAACACTTTCTGATAGACGATGAATTAAAAAATATTAATGTGGGAATGGGAGAGTTGTATCAGCATTTAAGAATACTGGCTGCTCTTTCAGAGGACCCAGACTCAGTTTCCAGCACCCACATGGAGGCTTAAAACCAACTATAACCCCAGCCCAGGGGATCTGAAGTCCTCTTCTGACCTCCAAAGGACACCATGCACACATATGGTGCACAGACATACATGCAGGCAAGAAACCCAGACACATAAAATATTGATAATGAGAGTAAGTAAATGAATAAGTAAAGTCTAAGTGCTACTGTTAATGTAGTTTGTACTATGTATAATTTTGTACGTGTGGAAAAATGGTACTGGAGAGGGTGAGGCAGTGGTTTTCAACTAGCTAATAAATTAGAGAGATTAAAGTAGAAAGGAAAAAGTTAATCTTCCTTAGGTGGTGAGCGTAATCTATCAGAGACAGGGAGCAACAGCCATGGGAGATAAAGGAGGCCAACAAGCTTGCTTCCAAGAAATCCTGTGTGGAGAGAGAGAGTGGTGGCGTTGAAAACATACTAAGAGAACGAAAGTTGGGAAGAAGCCACGGGCACAGGCACAGAGGACTTAATGGCAGATATCATATGTCGTTCATTAAAGAGAAAAGCTGTGGATGCTACCCTACTTAAAACACGAGACATTTGCTTCTGTGTGTGTGTGTGTGTGTGTGTGTGTGTGTGTGTGTGTGTGTGTGTGCTCGTGCACTTGCGAAGTCTCTGCCGCTGAGGCTCATGGGCGCCCACCAGGGTGAGGTTTGCTTTCACCAGCTACCAGCTTTGTTTCTCTGCTTGTTCTGTAAATTAAATGAATTGAGACTAGAAGACAAGCATTAGGGCCTTCTCCAAGGACACGTTTGCTGATTCATTAATAAAATATTACATGAAAATGGCTTACACTGCAGTGGGATTTTTACTAATGCTCCTTAAACGCTTGAAATATGAGAAAGCTGCTATCAGCAAGCTTTGGAGGTGGGTCCTCCTGTGCGTGGTCCACTTCAATGGCGTTAGTGGTTACCCTGGCCCGCTGAGCAGCTTTGTCATCCTCTTGACTCCGCTACAGACCTAATATTTCCTGTGTCCCTGAGTCTTGCAGTCCCCAGCTGCAGGAGATGCATTCAGCTCCAAAACAGCTTTCATGCAGATCCCAGCCAGTGTGCTAATTAGATCTGTCTTTACAAAGGAGAAGTTTCAAAGTCAAAACAGAGTGACAAAGAAAATAAAAGGCATCTCAGCCTCTCTGGGAAGAAAGGGAACAGGGTGATGGCTGATGTTTGCTCTGTGGACATCTTCTTTTTCATTTTTATAAACACATATACTGATCTTTCCTTCTTTAATATATAATCTTATTTGCATGTAGTTGGGTGTTCTTGCGTAAAGGACAGTGATCCATGTTTGTGCCTGGTACCTAAGAAGTCCAGAAGATGGTACCAGATACTCCAAGAACAGGAGCTACAGCTCGTATGAACTACCATTCATGTTCTGGGACTTGCACCCAAACCTCTGGAGAAGCAGTCCGTACTCTTAACTGTTGAGCCATCTCTTCAGTTCTTATGCACATATTCTTATCTAGTAGGCAAAGTAGAACCCAGGAAGATAACGAAACAAGTTTGCTTCCAAGAGTGTATGCATGTGCACACTATGTTTGTGTGTAGTGCCCATCAAGGTAGTGCCAATTGAGGCCAGAAGGGCACATTGAATGATTGTGAGCCACCCAATGTGGGTGATTCATATAGAATTTACTGGAACCCATCATGTAGACCAGGCTGATCATGAATTAAAATCAATCCTTCTACTTTATCTTCCTAAGAGTGCTTGGGTGATAGAAAAGAACCACCGTAGCAGACATACAGAGGTTATAAGGAAGACAAGAGACTGTGGCATTGAACAGATATTACTCGCTAATCACTCAAATCATTTCCCTTGGAATTTCTTTTTTCTTTTTGTCCCATTATCCTTTCTTTAGAAGTCATCTCATCTCCATGGCAACCCCAGCTCATTCTCTAGTATCTTAGTATACTATAGGAGTGTTTTCTCATAGGACAGTGCCTTAGGCTGACTACAGTATTAGCTTGAGAGCTCAGCACAGTGCCACAGACTCAAGAATGGATACAATAAGGGATATTTACAAGAAAACATTTCTCTTTCAACAGATAAATACTTTTTAAAAACATTGTCTCTTACACGCCGGATACAATGACCACAAATTAAAACCTAAGCATGAACAATTACTTGTTCTTCTTACAAGAAATGAGCTATAGTTGACTTTGGGGTTACTTACTTTCCTTTGTAAGTAACCTCAAGTTTGCATAGTTGGTTACAGTTCAAATTCTATGTGCATCAAACTCTATGAGTTGTTACTATTTTGGGTTTGGGGCTTTTAATATAATATATAATCATGATTTTCCTTATGTTTGATATGTAATGCTGCTCATAATATAAAGCTCGCAATTTTTATGATATATTTTACGTGGATTTCATCTTTTATAATTATAAACATATAATGATTTTTTCATTACAGTATTTGCATTAACTTTAATTTTAAATATTATTAAAACATTTTCTTAGTCATTGAGTATATCAGCACCCAAGATAAGCACCTGACTTCTGACTTTGGAAGTCAGTGTAGAATTTCATAAGATTATTGTGCAGCTGAATAAAATTTATAATTCAAAATTTGTATACTTTAATCAGGTAACACATGGTTTTCACTTGTATACTAGTAATTTTAGTTGCAGGTGCTCATGTCTGGTAAAGAGCATGTTTAGACAACTATATTTGAGACCCTGGCATAAAATGTGTTCACTTTGTGCACATACCAGAAAGGTGCGGGGCTTGCAGTCAGAGAGCTTGGACTTCTCTGACTCTTTCTGACTCTGGACTTTCACCATCAGGTGCTATTGTTTATTTATTAATAAAAAAAGCACTTTCTCACTCTTCTATGTTAGGAACTATGAAAAGGGGCAAGCACGCTTTCCTTCTAGCTATTCCACATGTGCTAGTGCAGGGAGTCAATCATATCAGAATAGAATTCAACTTAAAGTATAAACAGAAGCAGAGATGAGGACATCCCCAAAACAGAGGGATGTCATCTATGCTCATGCTCATGTTGTCTCTTCCAGAAGAACTTGGTTTTGTGTGTGAGTTACACAGGAACACACACACACACACACACACACACACACACACACACACACACACACCAACATTCATCCTGTAGACACTATGGGAGGATCTAGGCATTTGACGTTTGCTAACTAACACAAGTCTAGCTTTGCAAAAGGAAACATGGAGAATCTTTGTGTAAGCAGAAACTAATATCATCTTGAGCCCATAACCTGTATGGCGGCCCTTGTGATTGTGAACCTTACAGTCTGAAGAATGATGCTATCACTGAGTTAAGGCTGTCACGAGTGACAGCAGCTTTCAGGAATAGTGAATCACATCCCACAGTCTTTAAAAATAAGAAATGGTACTATGGCTTTTATGAAAAGCTCATTTTAAATAGAAGGCAGAAAGTATCACTTATAAACATTACATATGTATTGCCTATACCTACAAACATTGCATATACATTACCTATACCTGCAAACATTACCTATACATTACCTATACCTACAAACATTACACATGCATTACCTATACCTACAAACATTACATATACATTACCCATACCTGCAAACATTACATATGCATTGCCTATACCTGCAAACATTAC
>JANHMN010000001.1:121950813-121964265 GCA_030674055.1 Rhabdomys pumilio
CTACAAACATTACATATACATTACCTATACCTACAAACATTACATATATATTACCTATACCTGCTAACATTACATATACATTACCTATACCTACAAATATTACATATGCATTGCCTATACCTATAAACATTGCATATACATTACCTATACCTATAAACATTACATATACATCACTTATATCATTTTTTTGAAGTTTTAATTTGGTTTCAAAATATTTAATTAGATTCTCACTTTGTACAGATGAGTAAGGCTAGTTACTTTCAAGAATCTTAAAATCTATTTGGAAAGAGGGAGGACATGTGTGACACTCTAGACTATAAACCCAACATCTCTTGTGTTAAATACATAGACGTGGAGTTCAAAAGGAAAGTGATTGGGGTGGACAGTAAATCCAGGCTGATGGGCAAGAGAAGAAGACTTTACAGAGGCAGGAACATCTGATCTGCAACCCCCGTGACTGCTTGAGTTTTGTTTGGTTTTAGTTGGTATGCCACTCAGCCCTAGAGCAGGACAGAATGGTTGGAGAACCATAAACATACTGATACTTTACCGTTCCAGATTTAATTGTCCGACCCATCAGGATATTCAAAAAAGTCCCACATCATTCTAATGTGCAGCTAGGCCTGAGAACTGAGCAGTGTGGTCAACTTGATATCAGAACAGACAAGGCAGAAGTGAAGGAAGATAGACCACTTGTCTTGGACTTAACGTCTAGGCGTGCTCTACCTTTTGACACTGGCATATGACATTGTCAGCTACTAATGTGTTGCGTCACATTGTAGTACTCCTCAGAAGCTCATGGTCCATGGTCTGAAGGTTAGAGAAGCCTGGGTCAATAAAATGCCTTTGTGCTCTAGGTGGTTACATGTGGTCACATTGCATCCTGCAGGCTGAGTGTAGCTTTTAATTTTTACCATCCTGTACATACATAGGATTTTCTATATCTGTATAAAATGTAGGCCTTTTCAATGTCTCCTCCCTCCTTACCATACAAGTCCTTAAGGTTTGTCTTCAGAGTGAACTCTTTATTTTGTCTTATAGCTCAAAACCATATACTTCATGAGAATCTTCTAGAAGCAAACTTTTCCAACTCACAGGAAAAGTGTCTCTACTATTTTAGCTGTGTAGCAAACTTCTTTCATATGAGTTCAGTCTGGCTGTGTTCTTCTTGTCCCCTTTAGTTCCAGTTCTCCACCTGCTTTTGTGTGCCTTTGAAGGGTGCTTGTGGTCATAGTTCTGGCCTTAGTGGAATGTATTCAGTAATTGCTCAGAGTGATTCGGCTACATGCGTCTCACCATTCCTCTCTTTCTGATGCTCTTAGCAGAGATAGGAATTGGAATTTTATAAAGTAGGAAACACATTTTTAGGTCCTAGCTTCTCAGAAACAAAGCAGATGTTGTCAAAGTTATTACCATAACACCTTCATAAGCTCACTTTTCTCTCAAGGTATCCAAAGAGTCTGCTGACTTGAAATCAGAGTGTGAAGAGTTACCCCCATATCTCCTCACCGTGAGTTTCTGAGAGCTCTGGATTAACCTATTATTAAGTGCAAGCATACGTATTTTTCTCATAGTAGCCATCTGCTCCTGGGTACCAGCCCTAAAATGTCTAGAAAAAAAATTGACCTGTGTTATTTATGGCTCATATTACATTTTGCTGCCAGCTCAAAGATCATCACCAACTTACTTCTTTGATTAATAGAATAATTAATTGTATATAAAATAAAGAGTATGCTGCAGATTGGCAGCTATAAATAATAGATCTCTTCTCCAAAGAAAATGTATAAAATTACAGTGCAACTTCATAGACATACCCCACACCCAGTGACTCTCACATTACTTCATTTTCATTCTTAGATCCAGGTCAAGAGCTCTCAATTGTCTTTTGGTACCTTTGTAATTTGCAAAGTACTTCCTGACATATGCTGCTAGGTTGGTTCATGGCAATATCACTTCATAAACACTAAAACAGCAGTCAACTGAGCTAAGAGGCAAAGAAATAAACATGTTCTGTCCAAGGCCACTGAGCTCCAGACTGAAGGGTACCAAGCAAGGGACTGCCCTGGCTGTGTAGGCTGTGGCAAACACCGAAGACCTAGAAAAACATTATATTAACCTTATTGAAGATATACTCACCCTCTTCCATGCAGGTAATACAAAGAGATATCACTATCTTTCCAGAAACTTCTGTTTCTTCTCATAGAAAGAGAATGAAGTGATTTTCTGTAAAGATTAAATGGAACAGAACATGAAGAAACCCATGTCATCTAGATTCTGAAACACAGAAGGAGTATGTACATGAGAGGTGTCTAAAATGTAGCTCATGGCTGATTCCCATCCTTTTACCTTTAACTCTTTTTTTCTCTTGTTTCTTTTTATTACTATCATTCTTCTATCTTTTTAAAAGTACAATCATTAGTCCCCTCTCAGTCTGCCCTCTGACTCTTCCTCATCCCATACTTCCTCCCTCCCCACCCCCAACCATCTCCAAAGAGAATGTTCCCACTTCTCTCTGGGGCTTCAAGTCTCTCACTGGTTAAGTGCATCCTCACTGACTGAATCTAGACCAGGCAGACCTCTGCTGTATATGTGTAGGGGGCCTCATATCAGCTAGTGTGTGTTGCCTTGTTGGTGGTTGAAGTGTCTGAGAAATCTCAGGGGTTCAGGTTAGTTGAGACTGCTGGTCTTCCTATGGGTTGCCCTCCTCCTCAGATTCTTCCAGCCTTTTACTAATTCAACCACAGGGGTCACCAGCTTCTGTCCATTGGTTGGGTGTAAGTATCTGCATCTGACTCTTTTGGCTGCTTGTTGGGACTCTCAGAGGGCAGCCATGAGTTCCTGTCTTTAAACACACCATAGTATCAGTAATAGTGTCAGGCCTTGACCTGGATCCCAATATGGCCTGTCACTGCACCTCCTTTCCCCCAGGCTCTCCTCCATTTTTCCCTGCAATTTTTTTTAGACAGGAACAATTTGGGGTCAGAGTTTTTGAATGTGGGATGGAAACCCTATCCCTCCACTGGATGCTGTCTTTCTACTGGAGGTGGACTCTACAAGTCTTCTCTCCCCACTGTAGGGCATTTCATCCAAGGTCCCTTCCTTTGAGTTCTGAGAGTCTCTCACCTCCCAGGTCTCTGGTACATTCTGGAGAGTCCCCCTACCTCCTACATCCCAAGGTTGTCTGCTTCCATTTGTTCTGCTGGCCCTCAGGGCTTCAGTCTTGCCCCCACCCCAGTACCTGATTATCTTCCCCCTTTCCCCTCCCACCCCCCTCTCCCACCTAGATCATTCCCTCTCACTGATCCACACGATTGCTCTCTTCTCCCTCCCAGGTGGGATTGAGGCATCCTTGCTTGGGTCCTCAGCTTCACTTTGGCTTCTTAACCTTCTTGAGTACTGTGGATTGTATCCTGGGTATTCTGTACTTTTTTGGCTAATATGCACTTGTTAGTGAGTATATACTGTGCATGTCCTTTTGGGTCTGAGTTACCTCACTCAGAATATTTTCTATTTCCATTCATTTGCCTGCAAAACTCATGATGTCCGTGTTCTTAATAGCTGAGTAGTATTTCATTGTGTAAATAAACCACATTTTCTGTATTCATTCTTCTGTTGTGGGACATCTGGGTTGTTTCCAGCTTCTGGGTATCACAAATAAAGCCACTATAAACATAGTTGAGCATGTGCCCCTGTGGCATGGTGGGGCATCTTTTGGATATATGCCCAAGATCTGGGTCTTCAGTTAGATCTATTTCCAACTTTCTGAGGAAGCACAAGATTGATTTCCAGAGTAGTTGTACCAGTCTGCAATCCCAAATGAGTTGTTCTTTCCCAGTAGCATAAACAAGGTGCTCCAGTCATGAGAGTTGTTTCAGTCATAAACAGTGTTCTTGTCATGAAAAGTGCTCGGTAATTCTCTGGGGTCTTATCTCAAAGTCAGCGCCTGTCATAGCCATCTGGATGGAGTCTTAGTTTAAGGCTGTCATAGACTCACTGACTTCCTGTCAGTTCACAGTTTTTCACATGGCCTTTCATTGTTTCCTGCACCAAAGCACTGGTAAACACAGACCCTCCATGTAACAACCATAGTTGGGTAAATTTGGCAGAATATAGGTATTTTGGGTAGTGTTGTTTGATATATTTTAGTCTCAGCTACAAATTATCTTTTTCTATTTCTCAACAAAAATGGAATCTTGTAATAGAAAATTTTGTGGAACAATTCATTTTTGACCTATAAAGGTATAAATATTTTATTGAAGTTGGTAAATGAACTGTATATAGAGAAATTATAAATTATCTTTTCTAGACTTTGATAATTTTATCATTAGTTTGTCTTTCTGGCCATTTCCATGTCAATTAAAAAGACATTGTTAATTTATTTGACCTTTTTGATTTTTTCTCTAAAATAGGAAATTGCTGTGAGTACTCATGTAGGCTATCCAACCAAAGCCATGGCATTGCAATCTATCATGAAGGGGCATTGCATCGCCTTGGTTCCCATGGTTGCATCTTTTTTACTATTGATATTGACAAAATTAGGTGAATTGTATCATTAAAACCATCTTAGTACTGCTTTATGGCTTGGAGGACTGTATTTTATTTCTTAGATGATACAAAGTTATTTAAAGTTAATTATAAAAAAATTTAATATGCATTTGGTGTTATGCAACATTTCTGGAAGCTCCTTTTCCCTTTGCTCTACTTCTCTGGACTATAAAAGATGTGATGCCTAAATTTTTGCCAGTTTTTCAATGTTTTTAATGTTGACAAAAAGGAGAGCTCTGACCTCAAAGGGAGAGTGTTAATTATGGAATCAAACACAAGTGGCCATGGCCTGTGAACATAGACTCAGGTTATCTGATCACATATTCTAGAAAGAGAGTTTCTGGGATACTGTATTCCCATATGTTGGCAGTTTCACAGAGCCTTCATAGGAAGTGAAAACTATAAATCAAGACATGTTTAAAATACATTGGTGGGAACATCAGACAGGCAGGTTAGAGCAAATTGGCAAAAAATTCTGCTTTGGGCTTCAGATGCTATCTGACTTTTTTTTTCTTTAGGTTTTCACAAGCTAATAGTCTGCACATTCCAAAAGGACTTCACCTAACAGTTACAATGATGCTAGGATACATAAATAGGTTGCCAACAAATGTCTATTTAGAAGGCTAAAATAGCTAATCTTGTTTGGCTCTAGATCTGTAAAATTTCACCTCCTCAACTGTCATTGTAGTCAATTAGCCAATCAGCCTTGCAGGGTGTTTAGGAGTAGGAGTGCAGCTGTCTTTCTGGGAATTCCTGCTGATCTTAGAGTTCTAGCTGATAAATAGACGTTTTTCAAATAGATGAACACAAACAACTTGCAAGGTAGAAAAAAGATATGATGTTGTATCCACTGTTGGGGTGGCTGTGGGTTTAGAAGGTGAAGTGATCCTGCACTATATCATTCTAGTAGCTTTTCGTTAGCATGTTCAGTCCCAGATGAAAGTTTGACAAGCAGCAGCAGCAAGTTCCTGGTCCCATCCTGTGGGTACCCTCACTGATCTGGGATCATCTCTCTCACTGATAGTTTTAAAGGTGCCCAGAGAAGATATCTCACCCTAGTGATGAAGTTTAAACAATTCCTAGAGGACTATCCTAGAATATATTCTTCTAGTCTTTTTAGAAATAATGCAAACTCTGAGTTCCCTATATAGCAGTGCCTTCTGATTAAAATACTCAGGGAAGGTTTGGCTTCTTCTACTGGGACATCTGACAACAATCATACATACTGTGGATAAAAAAAAATAAAAATTCGTGAGAGCCTTTAGCTATTTTCTTTTGAACAAACCTACTTTCTTTTCCCTCTGTTACTTGGACCTGATATGAAAGCATCAAGGGTTGTCATGACGTTAAAGGAAATAAAGGAATGCAAATGATTTGCTTCAGAAAAAAATTCCTTTACTTTGTTATTTCCATAAGATTATTTCATGACTAGAGAAGAAACATTATCCTTTTAATCCAACTGTAATCTTTCCATCAAAAACAGAAGACTGCAAGTGAATAAGTCAGTAAACATATAAATAAATCATTGCTAAATTATTGAGAAAGAAACACACATAATACTTGCCTATTTAGCTCACAACTTGTCACTTGAAGAAATAGAGTTTAAAGAAAAAATATTTTTATAGGATATCAACAGGAACAATCTGCTTGATATTAAAGTACGTCATTTCAGTTTGCTTTAGCTGAGATCTTTCTTTACAATACAGAGAATAGAACTTGTCAATCACTGAATTTCAAGGGTGTTGTAAAATGGACTATAAAAGCCAACGTCCTTGCACATACTTGACAAAACTTGTAAGCATGAGACTTGGACCATAGATTCTCAGTATTGTTCTTTGTTGTTGTTGTTGTTGTTTTTTGTTTTGTTTATTTTTTTTGTTTGTTTTTTTTCCAAGACAGAGTTTCTCTGTGTAGCCCTGGCTGTCCTGGAACTCACTCTGTAGACCAGGCTGACCTCCACCTGCCTCTGCCTCCCAAGCGCTGAGATTAAAGGCGTGGGCCACCACCGCCTGGTTCTCAGTATTGTTCTTATTGTTAAAACTTCACAGCCACTAACCTTTGAATTAACCATATATAGGACATCAATCTAATTAAGTAGAACATCAACTGAAAACTGTAAGCTCATTCTGCTTTGGGATAGAGCTCTTTCTCCACATATACAATAATGAAATACATTCCAAGGTCAACCAAGGACTTTCCTTAAAACCATTTAGGGTCCACTTCAAAGCAAAGGGCAAAAAATAACTAAATAAGAAATGTTCCTTCTTTAAATGTTTTTCTTAGCTAAGATTAAATATTGTATATATGAGACTGGTAGCTGTCAGGTGAACTGAAACATTTTGTCTCTATCCCCAGTTTACTTTAGGTTCATGATTCTTTAGCTACATGGATGCCTATGCTTTTAGTGAACACATCCCATTAGGAAATGTCACTCATCTGGAACATAGGGAGAAAAATTAGCTACATACCTGTTCCCCAGATAATGTTTTTCTTTCTACCAACTGCCCCATAAAATCAAGCCAAGGCCTCCTGCTTCAATAAAAGTTTTCATTGGTTCAAAGTTGCTTCAAACTGAATTAGATATTAGAGTTGATTTTAATATAAAGAAAAAATTTTTTGAGATTTTAAGGTTTACTAAGGTGAAAACAAACACCTTTTTTTAAATCCAAACCTCAGTTATGAAGAGAATTTATATACTTCAATTCAGTATCTTTATTTAAGTACAAGAATAGAAATTATAGAAAGGTTAAATATCAGTACCTCAAGATTGTAAGACTGTTTAATTTGACTGAGGCAAATATTCTCTGTGAACTCTACTTCTGCTATGCTAATTTCTTAGTTTGGGTATTTTAGAAATTTGACTTAACTCTCTTGTGTTTCTAAAAAAAAAAGAAGACAATGAGATATTATCTTGTTTTTAATAAAATAAAATGATCTTCATAAACAATAAATAAATCAATTAGTAAGAGGTGTAGACCTTTAAAAATGTAAGTGTAAATTATGATATTATGATCACTGTGCCAAGATATGAGGTCTTATTTTCTTATCTAGAGGGTCTATTACACACACACACACACACACACACACACACACACACATATATATATATATATATATATATATATATATATATATATATAACCTCTGTGATCCTAAACAAATGAAAATAATTTCAAGTACTAAGAAATATTCTATTACATTTTTTAACAAAATTAAGACAACATAAAATAACAATGAGTCAGTAAACTGTAGAGTTGGTGGTACCTTTAATGTTTCCCCAAATATGTGCCTATGTAATCTAGACGTCTTTAAAACTAGAAACACACAATTTAAAAACAGTCAACTTTCTTTCTCTGCTTTTATACAATAGATTTCTAAATTGTTGGGAGTTGTGCTAAAGCATTTTCTCTTTAAATGAGTATCTGATGATCTTTGGTGTCTTAAGTTGCATCAAGAAAAATAAAATAATTAAGTTATCAAACATGGACAAAAACTGTGGTCAAGGTACCATATTGTATACAATAAATAAGCCGGAAAAGATTACATATTATATTATTCAAGAAAAGTTCCATTATTCAGTACTATCTTTACGTCTCGAAACAAATTCATTTAACTCTGTTTAATTGATTTTACCCAAATATTTGATAAGATTACCTTTATCTCATTGCATGAATAGATAGTCTAGAGAAATAGTTATCCAAAGAATACACATGGGAAATGACAGCAGAGAAAGTAGGATATCAAAGTCTTTATATACATTTTTTCATGAAGATATTTATACTATATGAATATAAAGTTATAGTCATTGATAATAATTCATACCTGTTTGAACAATTTTCATGGATTATAAAACTCCATGGACAAGTATGACCTCAGCGAGATGGTGGAACAGGGGCTTCCTACCACTAATTCTGGTATATACACTGATTTGTACAGCCACCCATGATGAACATACCTGTATTGGAGCTGTAACTCATTTGGGTACCTGTGATGTTGTTTTTGCCAGTTCGTCACAATCTACAATCACCTGGCAACGGAATCCCAATAAGGGATTGTCCAGAACAGATTTTCCTATGGACATATCTGTGATATAACTGTGGACATATCTTGATTATTAAAGCTAACATGGAAAGATCCATTCACTGTGGATGGTCCCATTCTCTAGGCTTGGGATTCTGGATTACAGAACAGCGAGGAAAGTAACCTGAGTACTAGCATTGCAAGCATCCAACCATTGCTTTCTGCTCTTAACTGTCTGTGTGGTATAATTAGAGATTCAAGTTCCTACTGCCTTAACTTCCACAATGATAAACTATTACTGAAATTGTGAGCCAAATAAGCCCTTTCCCCCCTTATGTTGCTTTTGTCAGGGTATTTTATCAGAGCAAGAGGAGATAAAACTGAGAAAAATTCTTTGGTCTTAAAAATACTCAAATAACTTCAACCCCTAAAGGACTGCTCAAGTCACATTATAATAAAATATTTTTAAAAAAATAATTATATATTGGAATGGGGTTATTATGAAAGCAGAATTAGCTAAGCAGGCATGAGGGGAGGAGTGAAGGGTAAATATTTAAACATATTATACACATGTATAAAATTATCAAATAGTGAATGAGGCAGTGAGGGAGGGAGGAATAAAAACCAAGCCATGTCTGTCCAGTACACTGGGAACTCATCCTGACTTATAAGGTTCATATTCCCCTATAGAAAATCTCTAGTATAGTTCAAACTTCCTGACATTGAAATTTGACCAATATAACCAAAGCTGTGTTATAAAAATCTCATAAAAATCTCATTCTTATTTCAATGGCCTAGAAGATTTAGAACACATTATCCAGACAGTCCTTATATTATTACTAATAAATAATTTTTGTAAACATTAAAGAACACCTGATATTTTAAATTCTGTCTAAATTCATAACCTAATGCTATTTTCATATGGCAAAGTGTGGTGGGGATTCCATTATTTTAGAAATAGGAACTCAGGTTCTGCATAATCACAAATCTTATAAAGTTTCTATCAACAAGGAATAAAAATGAACAAATGTAAAGACTTCTAATAAACATATTTATGAAGTGGAGAGTTCATTTAAGACAGACAACTCAGAAGATGTAGCACAGATCTCTAATATGCATTTGTATAAACATGAAAGCTGAGAAAAGGGAATTCCATTGCTAAAACATGTAGGATTTCTTTCAATAAAATTTTGTAAATTTGCAAAGGTCACTTTTATTTACTGTATTCCCCAATCCCCCCAAAAAAAGTACTGTGGAAATTTAAAATACAGGCATGAAAATAGTAATTATAAGGTAATGTGAAGCATTAGAACAGACTCACCTCCAACTCAGACAAGCGTTAACCAGTAATGAGAACCTCGAGAGCTCGGTCTAATATTTGTGGTAATGTTAACAACTTGAGTGTATGTATGTGTGTATAAATGTTCAAATGAGTATGCATGTTTGCTTGTGTGTACATGTGTGTATGTGACATTCTCTCTCCCCCCGTGTGTGTGTGTGTGTGTGTGTGTGTGTGTGTTTGTATGCTTATATAGTCCACTTGTGCAGGTGCAAGGCCAGAAGAGAGTATCTGATCCCCTTGGCTTGAGAGCTAAATGCTTGTGAGCTGCTCCTAACTACTGAGTCATCTTTCTAGGCCACACAGACTCTGCAAAGTGGTGGACATAGGATCTGCATTTGTTTTTCTTTTTACTCCACTCTAATTATTGCCTGGACGTTGTGCATTTCTTCCTAAAAGCAATTTCCACTTATGTCCTGTCTCTACAATTTTATGATTTCCCAGACTGAGTTTTGTTTTAAGTTTACACTTTAGAGCTGTGAGCTGCATTGCTCCCTCTTTCTATTTATCTCTTGTCTCAATCACAAGTTTTGAAAAAAAAATGAGAACTGTATTGGTTTTGTTTGAACTGAGAACATTCTAAAACATTTGGCCGCACCTCAAATTCTTGTTAAAATAATGTTATTTATAACTTTCTGCTTGGTTAATTTTATTTTAACTTCGGCTTTTTTTCTCTGAATACTGTTCTATCTTGATAGGGAGGTTGGCTTCTTGGAAACTTGGATCACCTCACACCTTTTAAGCAAGACTCTGGGTCTTTGCTTGTTTGGTACACAGAAGTTTCTTAGACACCTGCTTCAGCCTCTACTGCAGCTACCTGCAGGATATCTCTCACTGGCTTGGAGCTGGAATATGAGCAGTGAGAAAGGCATTATTTACCCAGGAATTGCGCCATGGCTTCAGATAGTGGCATAGAACAGAATGCAGTCATCAACAGCATAGGTAACATTTAGGAGCCTGACTTTGGAGTGGTCTTGCCAGCTCTCTCCCTGATGCTGTATGAGGAATACAGAGTTCTTTCCTCTTATATTCCTCCTCGGGAGGGTTCTTATAATTAGAAGATTAGTTGAGCTGCTAGAACAGCCTGGCACCTTCCATTGACTTTGGAGCAGATGATCTGATTTTTAGACAGCGAGGCGGTAAAAGGCAAACTTATGGAATCACCCATTGCCAAGAACAGAGAAGTGACAGAACAGACCTGAAAGCAATGAGCTGTTATCCCATGGCACCCACTCCCCCAATTCAACCTGAAAAAATGAATACTATTTACAATAAAAGCAATGTGAAGCCCAGAGGCCAAGGATTTGTTATTTAGGGCTGAAGAAATAGGTTAGGAGTTAAGAACACTGGCGGCACTTGTAGAGAACCTGGTTTCAAATACTAGCATCCCCATGGTAACTCGTACCTGTCAGTCCAGAGGGTAAGATACTGTCTTAAACATCCATGTAGATAACACACACACACACACACACACACACACACACACACACACACACAATGAAAAAATAATTTTATGCAGGAAATTAAATGAATACAGTCTCCAAAAGACCATTGAAATAGTAGTCATTGAAACAGGACTTCTCAATTGTGCATGCCAGGAACAGTTGTCTGAAAGAATCAGACATGCACGTGCGTGCACACACACATGCACACTAAGACACAGACACACACATACACACACACACACACACACACACACACACACACAGAGAGAGACAGAGACAGAGACAGAGAGACAGAGACAGAGACACAGAAAGAGAATGTGAAGACAACCTAACAGTGCTGCCGTAGAGCTATAAAATCCCAGGACTTGAGCCTGTACTTCATTCAGCTTTCAGCAACTGCCACCTGCCCACCTCACCCCAGTGCATGCTAGAGGCTCAAGTCCCATTTGTTTGTCCCTTCCTGGGAGCCAAACACCTATTGATCTTCTCTGAACAGCACTCTTACTCTGTAAGATTTGGGGAGTGTTCTGTAAACTGCAAAGAAAGGCCTCTGACTAAACACTAATATGCAGTGTTTTTTAGTAGAATAGTGATCAATTGGTGCAATTAAAGGCCAGTGGAAACCTGAAGAAATGAAGCTCTCCTTTGAGGGAAGGTAGCTTTTGTTACTTATTTGTTTCATCTATCTATCTATCTATCTATCTATCTATCTATCTATCTATCTATCTTCTGTCTATCTATCTATCTATCTATCTATCTATCTATCTATCTATCTATCTTCTGTCTATCTATCTATCTATCTGTCTATCTATCTATCATCTGTCTAATAATCATCTATCTATTATCTATCATCTATCTATCAATCATCTATCTATTATCTATCTATCTATCTATCTATCATCTATCTATCATCCATCTGTCTATCTAATCTATCTAATCTATCTATCTATCTATCTATCTATCTATCATCTATCTATCTATCTTTTTTCTTGTAAGGATTAATTAGATCACAGAAGGAAATTTATGAGATTAAAACTCTTAACACAGCATTCTTTAGCTGATGTTGGTGCTAAGAAAAATAGGAGCCACAGCTTCAGGCTGCACTGTGTAATTGAAATGGCACTTCTTAATGTGTTATGTTTGTTAGGGACAAAAGATTCAGTGCCCCTTTAACTTCTGTGGTAGACTGGTATCATTACTTTTATAATGCTGTTTTTTTATGCTCTTTTCCAAATTCTATATTTTCTTCAAATTTTATTTTGTATTTATGTATTTATTTTTATTACCATTTTGTAATTTATAAAGTATAAGGTACACTTAACATCCAGTCCATCATCTTCGACAATTAAATAGAACACTCTGTTATCTATCCTAACTTAAAAGACATAAATCCGTACATTACGTCCTTCCTGGTTTAGCTTGTATACTATCTGAGAACTATCTTCTCAAACAGATTTTCTCAATGTTAAATAGCCTGGTTTGGCTATGAGACTATAAGTAGTCTTTCAGCCCTGTCAGAAATTTGAGAACGAGCAACATAATCTGAAAATATAAGAAGCCTAATCCAACTTCCAGAACTGAGACAAGCTGTAGAGACAGCTACCTACCCATACAGCTCTACAAAGTCAGGAAGTTGCAGCATCATCCCTCAGCCTTCTGGCCCAGGATCTCTATAAACATTTAAAGCTCATGAGAACCAGGTTAGCATATCAGCTGTACCTCATGTTACAGGCTGTGAAGAACTCGGTTACACTTGGGACAACAGGATTCACTGCCAAGTTTGGGACAACAAAGTGTCTGCCATGGAGACCAGAACACAAGAAAAGTGTGTTTCAGGTTACATATACCTGGAGACACCATGCTCTGAGAACAGGCCCTTAAATTGAGGTAATTCAGCTACGGTTTGTGCCTCACAATAGGTTAAGTGTGTCCTTCCTGGCAGCAGGGGTAAATCTTCACACTCTTCATAATCCCTGTTATCCTCTGTCAAAACTTTAGAACTTGGTTGAGTGAAAGCACAGGCATGTGGGACAGACAGAGTGATAATATGTCTGAAAGAGAGAGAGAGAGAGAGAGAGAGAGAGAGAGAGAGAGAGAGAGAGA
>JANHMN010000001.1:121964275-121986140 GCA_030674055.1 Rhabdomys pumilio
AGAGAGAGAGAGAGAGAGAGAGAGAGAGAGAGAGAGAGAGAGAGAGAGAGAGAGAGAGAAAGATGGGGGTGAGGAAAAAAGGACAGCTTGAGACAGTTGACAGTTGGAATAGGAATATAATATTTAACTGATTTGACGTCATATTAAAGGATCATGGTTACTGGGAAACAATCTTAACTATCAGTTATTCAAGATGATGATAAAATCATGAGACCTGTTTGCCAACTGTTACAATAAGAGAAAACCATAAAGATGAACACAGATACCTGCAGCAGTGGCAAATGACAGGCCAGCTGCCTTGTTGCTGGATGATCCGAAAGGATGTGTTCTTGTTGTTCTAGCTGTTCTTATTTCTTTTTATGTTAATAAAACTTCTGCATATTTAAATAATTTTTTAAGATTAATAGTCATAACATGTCTTCCAATTTACTGAACTGATTGCCTAGAATTTATATTTTTACCTCATGTTTTTTAGTAACTATAATGCTTCAAACCACTAGAAAGTTCAAAAGGAAGATGATTGTCTTGCCTTGTTGTTGTTCTCATAGACCTGCTTTTGCCAGCCTCTTGTATAATCCTATATTTCTGGTGTATGATTTGGTGAAAATTGTGAGTTATTATGCTTTGTTCCAGAAGGTTCTTAAATGATCAGACCTTCCTAAACAAAATGAAAAGATACTCTAAAATTGTTTTGTTGTTTTTTTTGTTTATTTTTGGTAGTATGAGGAAAGGATAGTTTTATATTAATCTGTCTTTGCTTATATCTGTTTCTATCTTTTCTTGCTTAAAATTGTAACACAGTCCATTCTATTGGGTGCTCGGAAAATATAGACTGAGGAGGCAAAATGACAGAAAGTGGTTCGGTGTCATAATGATCTAAAGCATAATCTCAAGTGACTCTGAAAGGCATATATTTATAAAATGCATTGTCCAGACTCTAGAAGCTGCAGCTAGTGGGAGAATAAAATATTTTAAGATACCATGTAGGGCTCTGTTTTAGAAGACACACAAGTTGTTATTACAGCTATGCAATTCCAGGTTCTGCTGTGGTGAGGCAGAACCCCTCCCCTGGCATCCGGGAAGGAGAGAAATCAACATGGACATCATCTTTAGCTGGAGGCAGATGGAACAGGACCATTGTTTTGATGTTTGTAATTGCAAATGGAAACATTACTTAATGAAGCCAAGCTTTACCAGGGACTCACTTAATGATGTTTTCTTGGCTTAGGATAAAACAGGCTAGAAATCTGTTTGCTTTAGAAGGCTGGGAAGGGATCAAAAAACTGCCCTTCAAAAGGAAGTGATCCAGTTATCTAGATGTGGAATTTTTAAATGATAATTGAGCCTGCCCTGAAGTGGCTGATCCTGGGATAAAGTTACTGCAGAAATATGTGCTTAGGTTTCCCTTAAATTATTTAAAAGAGACTTAGTAGTTGCTTATAAGTGGCTACATAGTTCTAGTCCCACGGGCACAGTGAGCCATATGTACTCACTACAGGGCACAAGAATAGAGACAAATCCAGAACTTGGAGCCAAGCCTGGAGGCACAGGCCTGTAATCCCAGCTAGTTAGGAGGCTGAGTTCAAAGATTATACATTCAAGGTCAATTCGGGTCACAGAGTTTGATTCTGTCTCAAAATAACAGCTAAAAAGAGGGCAGGAGATACAGCTCTCAGAGATAGAATGTAGCACCACAAAACAAGCAATAAACAAATACAACAGTAAGGTAATAACTGAATCCATCCTTAATGAGTTCATCTGGCCAAATCTACATTTAACAGATGAGATCTAGCACTCTCTAATAAAGCAAGGACGACCTGTAAAAATGAAAGACCAATAGTGATAGGACCTCAAATTCTAAGCATAGGGATTTCTTAGAAAAAAAAATCAGAGTGGGGGTAAAATTATAACATAATAAGCTAATCAATTTTATGTTACATGTCCAGAAAGGCAATATTAAATTAAGAGCAATGATTATCCCAGAATAATTAAAAAGTAGTGAAAATGATTTTGGGCTAGGACAGGATGTAGGCTCAGATATTTCGGTCATCCTGATAAGCCCTTAGAAACACTGATCTCGGGAGTGTTCACTTTATTTATTGTCTTGCTTGTTCCTTGATTATTTGCATCTGTTGTATTGCTAGTTCCTTAACCTAGAACTGACCTTAATACTTGCACGAAATTAAAATGGTATGAAAGCCAAAAGGAGGAGGGGAGTTGGGAAAGGAGGGTTCCAAGGGAGGGAAAATGTGGAAAGGGGATGGCATCTGAAATTTAAGTAAATAAAATATCCAATAAAAAAAGTGTCAAGAATAAATATTTGTCACAACACTTCTGCCGTTATCAGGAAGAAAAAGATTTTCTAGTGGCCCATGAGTTTGTCAGTAAAGCAGTCAAATTCTACAGCACTGTCAAAAGCCCATCTATGAGTTCCCCAGTCATGAAAGTACTTTGCAACTGAAATAAGCCAAGAAAGAATCAGAGTGTTTAAAAATAGAATTTGTGCTTGATTCACCACAGGCATTTCTCATAACTAACATATTGATGTGATGAAGATATAATTAACATCTACCAAGTACCAAACTGACCGGGCACTGTGGTGGGGACTTATATATCTTACTGAATTTGCTTAAAGGAGTAAGTTTGGGCAATTCAGTCAAATGATTATTTAGAATGATGAGTACTTTTGTTTAACCTTGAGACTTCCATAAGATGAGATCTCTCTCTTAAAATAATCACTAGCATTATTATTTTATCATGATGGACAGCAAAAAGTCTTGCTGCAGCCTGTGCTTTGCAGAGAAATCAAGGCATGCTGTGACTTTGGAGAGGTTAGGTGCTCCTTCACCCCTGCAACATCAGAAGCACCTTGGCATTCTGTTCTTATCAAATGAAAACTGATTGTATTCTTCCTTTGTGACAAGTATGTGAAATTAGTTGTATTTCAATATAATATTTTCTTGGGAGCTTGGAGAGATGACTAAGTAGTTAAGAGTATTTGCTAATCATCTTAGGTTTCTTTTGCGGTGATTAACACCGAGACTGAAATAACTTGGTTTATTTTGCTTACATTTCCACATCTCGGTCAATCTTCCAGGGAAATCAGAGAAGGAGCCTGGAGACAGAAACTGACACAGAAAAGCCTTGCTTACTGACTTGTTCTCCATGGCTTGCTCACTTTGCTTTCTTAGAGCACCCAGGACCATCAGCCCAGGGGTGGCACTGCCTGTAGTAAGTTGGCCCCTGCCACATCAATCATCAATCAAGATAATGTCCCACAGGCTAATCTATTGGGGCATTTTATGAGTTGAGTTTCCCTCTTTTAAAATGACCCTAACCAAGAAGCTAGCATACTGATCTTGCAGAGGCCTGAGTTTGGCTCCTAGCACTTTCACTGGGCTGCATGTATCCTCCTGAGTCTCCAGCTCCAAGAGATCAGAAGACTTTTGCAACTTTAACAGGTACCTGTGCGCATGTGCACATTCACAGAGACACATATACATAAACACATAAGTAAATAATAAAATAAATCTCCAAATATTAATACATGGATAAAAATGTCTCTTTCAAATTGGTCATTCCTCACTTTTCTTGGTTTATGTGAATTCATCTTATTGGGGGAACTGGTGACTTTATTTTATGTGTTTTCTGTAGGGCAGAAAGCCTGCATGTTATCTACTTTATACAGTGCTCTGCTTGTTAATAAGGCTGATTTCTTCTCCCCATTTCTACTTTTGTTTAAAAATCTCTTGCTGGTTAATTTTGTGAGTTTTATGTGTTGACTGCTGTGTTACAAAATCCTTTAGATTAAACCATACAGAAGAAAGAGACTAATAAAATATACATTATTTAATTACTTCAATCACATATTTTTGTTTAAATAAATTAGCCTCCATTCTAATATTTTAAAAAACTAACATAGCTTTAGAATGAAGTATTTTTTTGTATAAATAAAGTGATTCATTTTGAGAAAGAAACAGGAATGATGTTAACCTCAGTTTGGTAATACTGTTAAATTTAAATTTCCATGGTGTGGCTGAAATCTTCTGCCTTGAGATTTAGACCTGTAATCCAATTCTGACATTTTTCTTAAGAATGAGATCAGTTATTGTCGGGTTCTTAATTTTTCCTTCTCTATGAAGCTGAGGTTGAATTAAATTATTTTAAAAAGATATTTGTAAGTTCATAGATTCTGCCAGGGAGTGTGTTATTAAAGGATCTTTCGAGAAACAAATCAAAACGATTTTGGAACTTGCATTCTACAACTTGTAGGGCATCAGTATGGGTCTAATATGGAAAAGCCTGGTAGGAGTGACACTTCTAGCCGATTCTCTTATGGTCCTTGCTACTATTCTCCATGTGACAAAAGGCACCTAGAAGGAGGAGAGTTTTATTTTGTCTCAAGTTTGAGAGGACACTTCATCATAGTTGGGTAGACATAATACCCAGAAAGGCTGACACTTTGGCAAGAGCAAGAGGTTAGCTGCTTGTATCTCTACAGATCAGAAAGCAGATATAGGATGGGAGGTAGGAATGGGCTGTTCTTCAAGGTCCCTTCTCCGGCACTGCTCCTTCCTCTGGCTAGGCCCCATCTCCCAGATAACATCACTATCTGGGGACCAATTGTTCAAAAGCATGAGCTTCTGGGAGCTACATTACACTCAGAACACAGACCATGCAGTAGTCGTCCTCCGGCTGTAGCTTACCGAGTGGTAAGTTTATGTAATTGGGTTTAAACAAAACCAGTTAGACTGTGGAGGCACCAGCGTCTGATCCCCATTACCAGCAAAGCTGTTCAATATAAATATGATGTGCACTGTATACACCATTTTCCTTTTCTAATGGTCAAAGTGGAAGCTTTTAAAAATCAAAGGAATTTCACTGTTACATTTAGGTACCGCCGTATACTCTAAATATATGTCAATGCTTGAAAGTGTGATCAATTAAGAAACTCTAAAGAGATTGCATACATTTCATCAAAAATACCTAAATCTTCAAAATCTGATGCCTATTTTTAAATTACAACAATGCTATTTCGGATCAACCACATCTTAACTGCTCTGTCTCCACACATAGCTATGGCTGTAATAGCAAATAATGTAAGTCAAGAAAAAAAATACTTCAATCACAGCATTTAAAACTACTTATTAAAATGTGTGAAAATTGCTTTCATACTTTTGTATTCAACTAAATTTCAATTAATCTTTGGAGATAGTGTGTGCTGACAATGCGGCCACTCATATCCAGACTACATTGCAAGGATGTCAATCATCTTTTGGAGAATGTAGGTTGTGCAGTGTATCCCAATTATCTGTTGCTTGTGACAGCAGGGTGATGGCTTTGCCTGGAGTTTCAAAACTGGACTCAACTTGAAAGTGACACAGCTCATTGTGTTCATACCCAAACTAATGCTGTATCAGAAAATCTATCTTTCCACTGCTTCTAGAATATTGACCAATGCACAGGTTTATGAAAGCATCATATCTGCTGCAGACAGACAGCCTTTCACTCAAATCCAAAGCAGGGAAGGCTCCATCAGACTATACCATGTTTTAGATGAGCGATTGAAAGAAGAGATTATGTAATAATTATTTCATCGAGATAAAATATTTAAGGAAAAATTTATTAACTTTAAAAAATGAAACTAGAAACTTAATTTCCCTTTTCTCATCTTAAATATATTTATTCACATTTTTTTATTACACTAGTTTGTTTGTGTGTGAGTATGTTGGGGTAGATGGTAATGTGGTACTTACATTCCACAGCCTGTGTGCAGAGGTTAGAGGACAACTTGTGCGAGTCGGCTCTGTTTTCTCCCTCCACCACTTGTGCTCACATTCAAAATTCAGGTCATAAGGCTTGGTGACAAGTACTTTTATCCACTGAATCGTATTACCTAACCTTTCCCCAGTAAAAGAACATTTTTGTTTGTGTCAATGTGTGTGTGTGTGTGTGTGTGTGTGTGTGTGTGTGTGTATGTGTGTATGTGTGTGTGTGTGAATGCAGATACACATGAGTTTGGAGTAGAGAATAACCTCCAGGTATAGTTTTCATCATCCATTTTGCTTGAGACAGGATTCCTGCCTGTTGCTGTGTATATCATGTTAGCTGTCCCAGGAGTTTCCTTTCTCTGCTTTCCATCTTGCCATAGAATCATAGGGGCTATAGAAGCATGCTACCATGTCAAAATTTATATAAGGCTCTGGGAATCTGAACTCAGTTCCTCATACTTCCAAAATGAGATAGTAGTGTTAATTTTCTAATTGGCAGAATCTAGAATCACCTGGGAGTCAGGTAGACACATGCCTGTGGAAGATAGTCTCGACTGTGTTCATTGATGTAGGAATTCACAGGGAGGGTGTTGCTTTCTAGGCAAAAAAAAAAAAAAAAAAAAAAAAATCTTCGAATGAATGAACTAGAGTAATTAAGCAGATCCCTTCCTTGTATTCGTTTCTCTTTGCTTCTTGACTGTGAGTGCAATTTGACCAATTGCTTCAGCCTCTATCTGCCTAGAGCATCCCACCATGATGGACTGTATCAAGGGGTATACCCTTGAACTGTGAGTAAAATAAACATTTCATGCCTTAAGTTGCTTTTGTCAGGGTATTTTACCACAGCAACAGGAAAGGAGATGAAGACATACAGCAAGCATTTAACCTGCTGAGCCCTCTCCACAGCTGAATTTATCTCTTTTTCTTTTGGTTCTATACTTATGCCTAGAAATGGGCATATGAGGCATTTTTATAAAGTTCTCTTTCAGAACGTGGTTAGAATTCAGTTTAACTCAGATTAAACATGTCTCTCTGCCCAACTAAGCCCATGTTTGTAGACACAGATTTTTTTTGGTAATACCTTTCATGACAAGTTAATTCACAAGTATGTATATTTTCTTCATGAAGTTTCAAACTGTATCCAACTCTTACAACTCAGACCATTTTCAGATTTATTTGTTATTTGTAAGTTTTAAATGTATGTCTCAGCAAATACATGGAGAGCTTAAAGTAGGTGTTGAACTTATATTGAGTTAGTAGAAAACATTAGGATGTGTCTGAAATCAAACATAGTTCCTTGTACACAATAGGCAGGTGTTTTACACTGAGCAGGCCCCTCATCCAAGACACTAAAAATTGAAGCCAGGTTTTTCTCCTGACTTTTGATATATGGGTAGTTTTAACAACTTCTTTAAGTAGTTGTTGGCTCTGAAGTTAAGTCCTCCACAGGCTGGCCTCCAACTAAGTATTGGTCTGAGGATGACATTGAATTTCTGATCTTCCTGCCTCCATCTTCCTAGAGCTGGAGGTACAGACATGTGCCACTATGCCTGTTTTCTGCTGTGCTAGAGAGAGCTTCTTAGATTCTAAGGGCTTAGAATTCTTAGAATCCAAGGGCTTCTTGGATTCTAAACAAATAAGTTGTCCACAATCTCAGCTCCTGAAGTGAGGAATTTTAAGATGCTCAACAGAAAAGGGATGTGATGTGGATCTAAGCTGTTCTAGTGTCCTCAGGGATGTTTCATTGTCTTCTAATTTGACCACTTCTAAATCTGGTACCTTGATTAATTATAGTGGAATCTTCTTCCTAAAACCTTGGATAGTGGTATTATGCTTCTCTCCTTCATAAAAATTGGGTCTCTCAGAGTAAATCTTAGGATATTTTTTCTTTTTTAAATTTTTCTATTGGCTGTTTTATTTATTTAGAATTTTAACCTTTACCATAATTTTCAGATGCTTTTTTACATAATTAGACTGGGAACACTTCCATAGTTTGTCCTGTCACTTGGAAAATACATTAAAAACTTTAATTACGTACATATATGTCAAAGCCAATGGATCTCAAACCTAGGAACAGAGTTTACATGAGATTTCAGAATTTCCTTGTGTAAACATAATTACTTCGACTATACCCTGTATAACTAATAAAAGGAGGCTGAATTTTAGACAACCTCTCAATTCCTAGCTTTTGTTTCTATTGTTTGTGTTTGCTGAGGATCAAGTTTGTGGCCTTAATATGCTAAACAAACACCATGAGTAAACTACATATTGAGACTCAACATTCAGAATTTTATGAAATGGTTGTGTTACATTTTTTTTTTTTTTGGCTATTTGAAACACTAGAAAAAGCAACTTGAGTAGTAAAGGCACACTGGGGCGCATTGTGAGACTACAGTTCATCATGGTAGAAAAGAGATGGTGGCAAGAAGCTGAGGTCCATAGTCAAGAGGGAGAAAAAGATGGATGTTCATGCTAGGATAATATTCTCTTTTTGATTCTGTGTAGTACCCCTACCCATGGAATGATGACAACCACATTCATGGTGACTCTTCCCTTAATTCAACTGCTCTAGAATGGCTAATCTTACACAAGTCAGACATATGTCACCTAGGTGGTTCCAAATCCAGTCATATGAAAGTGAAGATTAACCATTTACGTGAATTCAAATTAGTTAAACAGGTCATCATTCTGTATTAATTCTACTTAATAAAGCTTTTAATATGAATTATGAGGTAATATTCTTCAAAAAACTCTGCAAGTGAAGTCTCCTAAGCATATCTATAGCTTTTAAGGTATATGGAATTTTAGATAATAGAAGAGGATACTTATATTTCCCACCCCCAGTGGCTATTATCATTTATGTAGGTTTATGTAAATTTTATGCAAATCTAGCAGATCTTATAATCCAAAACATATGGTCATAATAACTATCTTATTCTCCAAAAGTTGTTCTCCAGTTGATGATCTATGTAGCCCACTACACTGCTGTGACATTTATCACCATCTTACTTAGATATCTGACTTGCAATATGTGAATATAGAGCTCAAGTAAGACGCTGGCTTTTCTCTTTTCTTGGATGAATTATTCTCAGCAAATATCTGGGGATCATTCTTTGAAGTTTCTTCTTTAGTTCTGAGATACAGCTCCAATTGATTCATTTTTTTTTTTTTGCCACAAAATAAAAGTCTCTCAGATTACAATTTTATTGAGTAAAAAAGATATACTCTCAGATGTATGAAAAGTCTTTCTAAGTTTTATTAGTCTTAAAAGTGACTTTTACCAGGAGCCAAATTTAGGAAGAAGCCATTTCTATCTTTACAATGTAAAGAACATTTTAAGGAGTGATGATTTCATTAATTTTCAGAGTATTACAGTTAGCTGGCAGAGGCTTTTCTACATGATTATAGCTTACTACCTTTGAAATTACTTTCTTTTCTTAAATTAACCTGTCTGAGCTAAAATGACACAATAGTGATAACAGTGTGATAAAATTGAGTTCTTTGTGCAATCTTAAAGTATCTTAACTAACTTAAATAATAGTATCCCCAAGTTTATGACCTCCAAAACTACTCCATAAAAAAAGATTGGTGTTAGAAACATTTATAGAGCCCTTCATTAGTTTTGATAAAGAACATTTAAAAATTGAGTCATATATACATAAAAGAGAAAGAGAGACTACTAGCACCAAGAAGATAGGCTCCACAGTGCAAAACCTCACTACATGGCCCTATTTGTGCTGGAAGAAACATCAAGCTTGAGGCAGAGAGTTCACAGTCATGTGACAGTCTTGTATAAACTTGGATCAACAGGTAAACCTTTTGGCCTTGCAGACTTTCTTCTGTAGAGAGGAAATGCTCATACCATTGCTGCCTTCTTCATAAGGTGCTACAAATGTTAATATCAGAAATTAAAAAAAAGCTCTGCCTTATATAGCTCTAAGAATTTATCTTACAGAGAATGACAGGAGAATAGATGGTTGGAGTTTATAATATAATCACCCTATAGAGTCTTTTGAATGAGATATGTGAGAAGTAGAAGAGGAGGTAATTAAGAAATACAAGGAAGAAGAAGTTGAGGGAAGAATGTCAAGAGACTGTGAGGAAGGTGCTGCCAGAGAAGAGGCTCAAGGAGAATTTCTTATAAGGGTAAAGAAGAGTGGATACAGTGTGGGTGGATGCAGTTATGGGGACACTAGTTAAGCATCTGCATTTCCCTCCAAAGTAAACAACCAGACATGTCTTCTTTGGGATGGAGGCCTGAAGGTGGCTCAGAATTCTTTAGGTTTAATATTTAAGCTTCTTTTCTGTTTTTAACTTTGTGTGTATATGAATATGTGTATATGCATGTGTATGTGCATGTGGAAACCAGATGTTAACCACAAGAGTTGTTCCTCAGGCACCTACCATTTTTCCTTTCTGAGATAGTGTTTCTCACTGGCCTGGAACTCATCATGTAGGGTAGACTAGTTTGCCAACTAGCCCTAAGGATTTTATTTCCACTTCCTCTAATCTGAGACTTCAAATATTTACCATCACATTCAAATTTTTATGTGGGTTCTAGGGGAACAAGCACAGGTCTTCATACTTGTATAGCAAACAATTTACCCATGAGTCCTTAAACTTTTATATAAACTCCAAGTATTTCCATGTCTTATATATGGCTAATGGTAGGTGAGTTTGCTGGATTGTATTCCTCTGACGAAAGGCTCTGCTTTCATTAAGTAGAATAGAAATCTTAGTTCCCATGACTCTTTTTGGAACAGGATTTTCATTTTGGACAGAAAATGTTTCCTCGCTTTGATTCATGAAAATGCTTTTCTAGTGAGCATGTGAGATGCTTAGACAAATGAAGATCTGTGATATTAGCCTATGATTGCTAGCATGTAAAGTCACCAAAAACATTATAACTCATGTTTAACTTACAATAATAAATGTGAATTTCCATTTTATTTTTGGAGACCCTCTGAATTATAAATATTAAATGTAGATTTCTAAGTCTAGTTTGTAAGTTTTGGGAGACAAGAATGCAGTCTAGTTTTACAAGGCGCTAAAGTATCACTTGAGTAGCAAACACACCCCCAAGAACTAGCTCTTTGTATGATGCTTTTTAACATTCATCTACGTTCTATGTATACCATTCATTTACAAAACACAAATTATGCACTACAAACATTTTTATTGTCTACTAGATTAGACATGAGCTCTAAAAATACTCAGTAGAAAGGGATTTTGTACCTGGTCATTAGTTCGTTAAATGAGGAGGTTAAACAAGGTGTGTCTTAGGGTTTCCATAACTGTGATGAGAGACCATGACCAAGGCAACTCTTATAAAGGAAACATTTAATTAGGGCCAGCTTCCAGTTTCAGAGATTTAGTCCATTATCATCATGATGGGAAGAATGCCAGCATACAGATAGACATGGTGCTGGAGAAGGAGGCAAGAGTTTTATATCCAGATGTGCAAGCAGAAGAAAGGAAAAGTGACACTGGATCTAGTTTGTGGCTCTGAGACCACATTGCGAACCCCTGTGATCACACTTCCTCCAAAAAGGCCACACTTACTTCAACAATGCCACACTTATGATATTGCTACTCCCTATGAGTCTATGGGGGTCATTTTCATTCAAACAACTACAATGTGTTGTCAATATGGATGAGAAAAACAGCAATGAGTAGTACTACTTAGTAGTAGTACTTCCCGCATTTATATCGGCACACATTTATTTGATATGGTTATGGGATTCACAAAGATATTTTCATTCAAGTGTATCACATATTTTGATCATAATCACCTGTCTGTTCTACTCTTTTTGTTAGTCTCACTTATTCCTCGAGTCTCAGTTGAATCTTCAAAGTCTAAATATGCCTATGATTTTGTATCTCTGTAATATCTAAAATTCACAAACAAGAGCACACATGACATTTGTCATTCTGAGTTTTAGTCCACATAACATAATCATCTCAAGCTGTATCAATTTTTTTTTGTACATGAGATATTTTTGTGATCTTTCATGGCTGACTAGGACTTTATAGTTTATATATGCTGAATTTACTTTATTCCTGTGTCTATTGATGGAAATCTGAGATGATGTCATATTTCAGCTATTATAAGTAATACAAGTATTTCTGTGGAATGTTGACTTACAGTCTATAATGACTAATTTTAATTATCAACTTGACCCAACCTATAATCATGAGGGAAGAGACTTAGTGGAGGATTGACTACACTGAATTGGCCTGTGGCCGTGTACGTGAGACTGCCTTAACTAAGTTAACTAAAGCTAGCCAAATGTGAGTGGCACCATTCCTTAAGCTAAGCATCTTGAAAAATGGAAGTGTGCACAAACAAATAAGCAAGTAATGTGACTAGCTACTTTAAAAAGTTTCTACAGCTGTGACTTCCCTGCCATAATTGACTATGACATTATGTGAGCTAAAATAAGCTCTTCCCTAAATTGCTTTCTGTCAGGTTATTTTATCATAGCAAAAGAAATAAAACTAAGAAAGAATTCTTCAGGTAAATGCCAAGGGGTCAAGTAACTGGTTGTATTTTTAATTTGTTTGAGGAACCTCCCTACTGATTTTCATAGTATTCTAAATTCTATATTCATCTCAGAGACCCTGGATGAACAAAGAGTGAGGTTTGGCTTCCTCAATGTCCTTTCAGCATTTCTAGTTCTTTAATGTAGTATCAGGTTAACCTTAACTTGTTAGTAGCTTTCATTGTCTTATAGAAATTTGTTATATTTTGTGTGGTTGTATAATGATCCCACATGTAGTTACTTATTTTTTATTGTCTATTATAGATATAATCTCATAGAATAATGATTTATCCTTTCAACTCATTAGCTAAGTATAGTTATTTTAAATATGAAGACTTAAAAAACAACTTTATTTTGATCGCAATTTTTGAAAGACATCTTTAATTTTCTAGACCAATTGCTCGCTAATTAGTATCTCAGGAGTATATGTGATCTAAATTGTGTTCTTATAAATTTTAAGAGCTACCATGACTTGGGAAGTTTTCTAATTTGATTGCCAAGAAAGCCCAGCAAAAATCCAGGCAAAATGAGATGTCATTTTATGATTAAATTCAACAAAAACCATATAGTATAGTAAGGTCTGGTTTATTTTACTAAATATTTAATATCATTTACTAAAATATTTATATGCATGTAGATTTTTAAAGAAAGAGATTAAACAGGGTGCCTTTGTAGTCTTTGTATATCCATGTACATTGTATGTCCTTCATTGATAGTATCCACCTGAACATTAAACTAGATACATCTCATTTACTAAATGTCTACTTTTCGTCTTTGGTGGAGAAAATATTGCCCCCAGAGTACTCAGTAAGTTATTAGATAAAATGAAATTCTAATCTGTTGATTATTGACTTAAAATTTTCCTCTGCATTTCTAATATGGACACGGAGGGTGTGTGCACAGTGAGAAATAGATATTTGTGAAGATTTCCCAAAAAAGAAGGAAAAAACAGACAGATATAAAACAGACAAACAAAAAACCCAAAAAACAAAATAAAAGCAAAAAAAAAAAAAAAAAAGAAAAAGAAACCAACCAACCAACGAACCATTCAACCAACCAGCTATCAACAACAATAGCAACAACAAAAACCCAGTTATGATAGCTACTCTTTCTTCTCTTTTGAGCTCTGATGCAGATGAGGCATGGTTCTGAAGTGAGCTGTTATTCTGCTGGCTATTATTTGAATAGCAAGGATGAGGTTAAAAAGGTAAAGGGCCCTGAAGACATCTGTGCAACTATTAGCCTTCTCAGCAACAGATGGGCAGCCCTGTGCTGTTTGTAAAACATTAAAAGTGGAGGAAAAAATTATCTCTTTGAGATTTAGTGTCTTCTCAGCTTCTCTATACTACTTAAAGGTAATTTCTTTTAAATCAAAGTGTCCTACACTACCAGGTAGTGAGTAAATTTATTTTTTTCCAGCAGAAAAAAAACCAATTTTTAAATGCCAAAAATATTTTCTTTGTATGAAAATATTACATACTCAAAGACATTTTATGAAAGAGAGAAAAGGCTCATCCTGTGAATTAATATTTTTTAAATATATAGTAGGATAAATGCTGGAGACAGAGCAGGAAAACAATTGGTGTGGATAAACTGAGAACATAAACCCTCACATGCAGTCCTCCAGGCCCAAAGTCTGGATACTTACCCTATTTATGAGGCTTTGGGTTTCTGGTAGGATTTGAGACCGACAATTGATGGCCTGAGTTCAGGTCTACAAGAGACAGTCATTTCTAAGCATCTTAGCTTGTTTAGCTTTTATGACTTTCACTTCAAAGTTTCCAATGCCATGTTCATCACTAGCTAAAGCAGGAAGTAAGGCAGGTATAGAAAATGGCTCTCATGTTTGGGATGGAACCAAAATCTCACACTTTTCTTTGTCTTTAAATCTTTAAATCACAGCACTACCCTTGGCATCCATATACCCCAACAAGCTTTTTTATTCATCATTTACATGTAGCTGACTATCAACCAGCACAGAGTATTTTGAAAGAAACGGTCACCATTGACTGATCTTTCAGTGTACGTGGATAAGGGTTGCTAGGTAGCTAAGGTTGGCTTCCGTCATGAAGTCTCCTGAGTGATGGATTACAGGCCTGCTACCATGCCTAGTCTACATCACTCACTTTGTGTTTCCCGTCTTAATAAATTATACATTTGCTTTGAAAAAAATTAGCACTTTTGTTGCACCGTGGGGACACCTGAAAAATGAGACATTATCTTGTGAATGTGCAGTGTGAGGATGACAGAGACTAAGCACATCAAGGATTGTTTGACAGCTATGCCCTGCAGAGTCCTCATGGCCTTGACTATGCAAGTAGCCCTGAACTTGTATAGTTGGCCTTCTTTCCTTTGTCTCAAGCTCACATTATGGTAATATTTTTCATTTCTAAGTTGGTCACGGTTTGCAGCTAAAATGTCCTAACTGTGACAAACAAAAATGTGTCCTAGTTATAACTCATCTGTGAGACAGTGAGCATCCTGACAGGTACAGGAACAGTGTGCTTACTTCCAGAAGCTTCTTTATGGCTTATTCCTTCCCATTCCATTTGTCTTGGTTTTATTTATTCACTTATTCATTAATTCAATGACATCATGTTGCCTATCTCCTTGTTCGTAGTTAATGTTTTCAAGGCATTAAATCTTTGTATAAATCTCATTTTCTCAAAGAGGGTGTCCTGAAAGCATCAAATCCACTTTCTAGCATTTTTTATGTTATTTTTTTATTTGCTCAGTTCAAATTTGTTTAATTATTTATGTAATATATTTAATGTGTGTGTGTGTGTGTGTGTGTGTGTGTTTCAGAGTGTCAAGGTGTAGAGGTAGGGGGACAACTTAATTTCAGGAATTCATTCTTTCCTTTTAACATGTGTGTTCAGGGATGCACCTTGGCTCACCCTTAGCTACAGAGCTATCTTATCAGTCCTGTTCATTTTTTGTAACTTGCGTAACATCCATGATAATGTCTGATATTTACTGCTTGTTATTGGTTAGAGAGAAAAAATTTTAAAGGATGCTTATAAAGCTACATGTGTATTAGGTGTATTAGTCACTTTTCTTGTTGAAGTGACACTTGCACCTGATTAAATTACCTTGATGCTTTTGTCATATATATATATATATATATATATATATATATATATATATAATGAACTTGAGGATTTAGCTAAAATCGTTCCAAGGAAAGCCATTCAACAGTGATTTAACCACTTAGGTAGAGGTTTAGAATGAGGCTAAAGCTTCAACTTCTAGGAATTTGAACACTTGTACTTAGAAAAGAAAGGAAGAAAGAAAGAAAGAAAGAAAGAAAGAAAGAAAGAAGGAAGAAAAGAATACAACAAATATCAAGATAGTGAAACCAAGAGTTCAGAGGGCTACTGTTAGATCTAACCATGACCCTTTGGCTTTTGCATGGCTAGATTATAGAATTACTACTGATAACCTTGGTACATTCACTCCTATCTTACAAAATAGGACTTTATAAAATGATTATTTTATGCTCATCTCACAATTTCATGTTGGCAAAAAAATGCATAATTTTCCAATTTTTTGTTTCATAGTTCTTTCAAATGACAATAGCTTAAGTAATTCTTGATTGTCAATGAGCAACATCTCCTTTAGCCATTGTATATTTATTTTCTTCAAGTTGAAACATTCCCTCTTGGAAGAAAGTTGGTAGAACATTGCAGAAGAAAAGTTGGAAAGACTGTTAGAACCAGAGGACCAGAAAGTTGTCTATGAGATCTTTTTCTTTTGGAAATGGCAGAAAACCATCTCCCAAGACACCAAAACAATATGGCTACTTAAATAAAATCTGAACAAAAGCAGCATCAAGAGACATGCTGATGGAAGAAGAAAAATCTCACACTGTATTACCTTTAGACAGAGAACTACAGGCAACTGAAGACTGCAGAGAGAGGAAGAGTTAGTTTTTCCCAAGATTGAGCTGCCTAGTTGGTTATTATGGTGGTTTGAATGAGAGTGCCCCCTATAAACTCTTATGTTTGACTGCTTGGTCCTCAGTTAGTGGAATTGTTTGTGAAAGATCAGGAGCTGTGGCCTTGCTGTAGGAGGTATATCTTTAGGGGTGGGCTTTGAGATTTCAAATGCATACACCAGGCCCAGTTTCATTCTCTCCTATCTGTAACATTCAAATCAGATGTAAGCTATCATGCTTCCGACCACAATAATCATGCACTAATCCTCTGAAACTGTAAGCAAGCTCCACCTTCACCCCTTCTTTAAATGCCTTTTTTAATAAGTTGCTTTGGCAATGGTGTTTTGTCAATGCAATAGAAACTCTAAGAAAATTCTCCAATACCAAGTAGTTAACTGTGAGGTCATACCATAAGGCCATACAAGATATCTATCTTTATCTCTATCTCTGCCTCAGTCTGTGTCTCTATGTATCTATGTATCTATCTATGTATCTATCTCTATCTATCTATCTATCTATCTATCTATCTATCTATCTATCTATAGTGTGTATGAGTGTGTGTGTGTGTGTGTGTGTGTGTGTAACAATAATCAATAATAACCAAAAGAAAAGAAGCCATGAATCTGAGAGGAACTGAGAGGAATCTGTTGAATAAATAGAGAAAATAAACAGAAGGGAAAAAATTGTGTAATTATATTTTAAGTAAATATTGAAGCTCAGATATGGGCAGTGGTGGTACATGACTTTAATCCTAGCACTCAGGAGGCAGAGGCTGGTCTAAGTTGAATGCCAGCCTGGTCTATAAACAGAGTTCCAGGACATCCAGGGCTATACTGAGAAACCCTGTATCAAAAAACAAAAACAAAAAAAAATTGAAATGCAGTAGTAAATGACACCTAGAAGGTATAGAAAATAAACAGAACACATAAGTCTCAAGAAGTCCTCAAACTTACAAGATTTGGATCCCACGTGTCTGCCACGGCTCAGGGAGGCAGCAGTGTGGGAGTTTGACTGAGTTCACTCCACACAGCGCCAGGAGGATGGTGGGCTGTGAGAAGCTGTGAGGCTTTGGCATGGAGAAGTCTCAGCCTGAAGTCCTGTGGGGGCAGAGCTCCTAAGTGTGGGTTTCTGGGCTGAAGCATCTGACCGGGAGACTGGTGGTCTCTGTCTTTTGGCTCCCAGATGCCACTGGGAGCTGCAGAAGAACCGAGAAGGAGTGGGCATATGGGCTGGACCAGGAGGGAGAGAGGCCCCAACAGTACCCTGTTGGGTGAGAGACTCTTGGTTACCTGGACTCGCTTGGCTGGGTCGACTAGCTTGCTTGAGTTGGTGGCCATTGCAGAGGAGAAGAAGAAGTCTTCCAGAGTAGAGAAGTCTTCCAGGTAGAAGGTTAAGCAGGGCTTGGTAGTCAAAGGCCTTCTCCATGGCTCCCCACAGTGGGGGCCCCAAAGACACAACGAAGTCCATGGATTTAGAAGGTTTATTGTCATGGCAGAAAGTAGATGTGGTTGTACCTCCGTACCCCCATTTCTCAGGGAGGACCTGAGTTAAATACTGTTTATAAGGGTCTGGGAAGAAATGTTTAATTGGTTATGCCCTCTGGCCTTTAGATATCTCATTAATATGGAGATTTCTTGAGGCTCTGAGGCCTGTAGTCACGCCCTCTCTCTGTGGAGGGGCTGGTAGGTGCGTTGCCCTATGTGACTGAAAGGCACTGATCAATGGTCTTAGGCCCTATGTCAGGAGCCTGAAGTCTTGGAGTGTTGCAAAATGCTGTCCCTTGTAGGAATACCTGTTGGGTCTCTGGCCATCTCTAGCCAGTGCTCCACCAGAAACCAAGCTATCTTCTCTTGGTTCCACACTGCTCCACGAGGTTATATTAACAGTAACAATTGCTATTGAGAAGAGAGTCTTCTCAGTGGCTGCTGAGCTGTGCTTTATGGATGTAGTTTTTCTGAGATATGACCAATCCTGGAGTGGCATGTTGTGGGCTTTTTTATGATGCAGTTGCCTTTCAGTCATCAATAATTCTTTAAATGACCACTCACCCACACCCTAGTGAGTAAAACCAGTAACTCACTTGATCACTCAGTTAGACTTGAGTGAGATTTGTTCTTTTGTTTTTCTGTTTTGTTTGTTTGTTTGCTTGTTTGTTTGTTTTGACTTATAATCTATGCTATATCTAGAGTGAATTGATGTTAGCACAGTCTGTGCTTGCAATGCCTGTGTAGTTAATGCTGGACTTGAACTCCTGATTCTCGTAAATGCTAGGATTATAGGCATGTTCTATCATGCCCATAGAAATGTCATACTTGAAGAACTCAATCCACACTTTATCCATCTCAGGTGAAGAGATTTTTGGATTGTAAACTGATATTGTTGTGGGGGAGAGTTTAACAGTCCTGAGAACAGTGAGTTAATTTTGGATTTGAGAGCAATTTAATTTGTTATGGCTTGAAGATATGATGGGTAGCCTCTACTATGGACCCTAGTAATCCTTTCTTCCTTAAATTCATATCCTTTCAGGATTCCTTTTTGTGTGTGTGAGCTGAGCCTTATCTAACAGATAGGACACAGCAGATGACAGGATGTTCTATTACATTTCTCATCACTATGGCAAAACATCTCTCATGAAGCAAGTAAAGGGAAGTAATATTTGTTCTGGTTCTTGGCTTGAGGGTGTAGTCCGTCATGGTGGAAGGGCAGAGAATGTAGAATAATAGAAAGCTACAGTAGGAACTATAAATGCCTGTCCATATCTGTATGTATCAAGAAGCAGGGTACAGAAGTTTGGCCAAGCTATGAACATCAAGGTCTACCCTCAATAGTTCTACTTATTCCAGGTAATCCCCACCATTTAAAGGTTTCAAAGCTCTACCAATCAGCACCATTATCTGAAGACTAAGTGTGGTAATCTGTGGGGGACATTGTACATCTAACCAGTAACAGATGTTAGGTTTTTTTTTTTTTTTTTTTTGTTTTTTGTTTTTTTTTTTTTTTTTTTTTTTGCCTGATTGGGATTTCTGTCTGTGAGGGAAGTTCTTTCCCAGTACCTCTTGAACAATGTACCCTGGGGGAAGTCATCTGTCATACCATAAGGCAATGTCAGGCCCATGAAAGAGAGCTTGAAATCTGGTTTTCAGAAGCCTGTTAAAAGCTTTGAGAATAAGCAGGGGAGAAAGTCCTCCCTGAGCCAATACTTAAAATAACTGCAGCCCAGCCAAACCTTGATTATAGCTCATGAGGGAACAGGATCTCAAACTACTAAGCTAAGCGGATGGCCAACTTCTCCTGCACAGAGCCTGTTGGAAGGTAAATGTTTGCTGTTTTCAGTCTTTAAAAGATGAGACAATAATTCATGCACAAAAGGATAAAAAATACATAAGTACTGTAGAGGACAGACTATACTATAGTATTCCAGTTGCTACTATGCAATACTCTGTGAGGAAGCAAGTCCCATCTGCTCAGGAAGATGACATTTTCAGTGAGTTCATCATCCTCCAAAGAGCATTATCTTCCAGTTTGCTCTCTTACATCTCCACTGGCTTCCTGAAGCTTTTGCCTTTCTGTTCTTTTAGTTGCCAAGTGCTAAATTGAAGGCTGAAACTATTGCTGAGTGAGTAGAGTGATTACGTTTGATTATGTTTGATGTCCATAACTGCACAAACCAGACACAGTGATAAATTTGCATTTCTAGCTGGAGAAGAGAGGATAAGATCAGGACTCTAAGCTCATCCTTGGCTATATTGAGTTTCAGATTGACCTGGGATACACATGACCCTGTCTTGGGATGATGAAAGAAAAAAAAGAAGGAAGAAAGAAAGAAAAGAAGAAAGGAAGGAAGAAAGGAAGAAAGAAAGAAAGAAAGAAAGAAAGAGGAAAAAGAGAAGAGCACAGAAAGAAGAATAGTAAAAGGAGGGTGGTTGTGTACTTGTATGATCTCAGAATGATTAAAATTGGTGTCAGTAATAGGTCAGCATTGGCCCATACGAGATAGGGTGGGTTCATATGTAATTTTCTACCCTGCTTTACCCTGTGCCGAGAACTGAGTACTGTTTGTGTGGTCACCTTAGATCACTATAATAACAACTTTAAAGGGGCTTTCCCAGTGTTGCACTTAGTAAGTGATTGGCTGGAATATTTTATTATTGTGGTGGTGAAAATCTATCCTAGTACCTCTGAGCAAGTGCTCAGTACACTAACCTCCACTACTATGGGACTAAAATGTGAGCACAGTCCTGACAGTGAAGGTTGGAGCCTTCTCTCCTCTAGTCAAAGATCTGTTACTGTGCTCCACAGGAATGGAGTGGAGAACCAAGTGGGTAGCTGCCTGTGCCCTTGAAAAGTGGCAGCTGGACCTGACTGTAAACGCTGTTCCAAATGTGGGCGATTCTTGAACTAGCTATTTGCTTTGATTATCAACATTAAGAGCACCTGACCATCACAAGGGAAAAATCAGAAGATTTGACTGAATGGAATGGAAACTCCTGGGTGATGCCTGTATCCAAGACAACCATGTCAAGAGACAGAGGCTGGCCATGTGAGAAACCGTCATGTGCTGATTCACTTAGGGAACACCTCACAGATCCTGGGGCATCCTGACACCTGTCATTGACTCAGCTATTTTTAGGAGGTGTTAAGAGTTTAAAATGCAACAAAATCTCAGATTTTAACAAGGGTTTTGGTTCTATTTTAACAATAAGTTAGTCTGTTGTTTTTGTTATTGTTTTAAGACAGTAGGTTCTAAAACTCACAGGCCTCATGATTCAGTATTCTGATTGATGATTGCTGAAATTAGCTCAGTACTACTAGACTAATCTCCAGTCCCCTCCCCCACAGCTTCCTTTAACTTCCATCTGTTTTCTTTTTTCGGGGGAGGGGGGCTGGGATGAGGTGCAGGGCTTTTATTCTAAAGCCAAAGATAGACTAGAACTCTTTATGTAGCTTAGGCTGTCCATGAACTGGTGACAATCCTCCTGGCTCAGACTCCTGTATGCTGGGTTTACAGATTGCCACCATGCCTTGCAATAGCATATTTTTAAAAGATAATTGGCACTAACATAATTTTAAAGTAGGATTTTAATTTAACATTTTAACAATATTGATTTTTTTTATCATTTTCTTAATTTTACAATTAATTTCTTCAAAATTAAATCCTTTATCTTTCTTTCTTTTAAAAATTTGCATAGCTTTCAAGCATAAATTTGAGAGACACATTATCTAATCTTTGAAATAATTTTTCTTGTATCCAGGCTGTACAGTCAATAAAACTGTGATGGGCCATTTTATCTTATCACACTGATATCTGAGGTTTTTTTTTTTAAATGTTATTTCCAGACTTTTTTCTTCCTTTTATTTTTCAGTCTTCCATTTAAAAAGAAGATTATGTCTAGTAAGTTAGCTCAGAAGATAGCCCAAGTTAGGATGGGTTTAATCTTTAGCAGAATTGTATATGTGTCTCTCAGCACTGGCAATATAGAGGCAAACAAAAGGCTTTACATTTGTTGGCCAACTATCCTAGTTGACAAGCTACAGGCTACTGAGAAATCAGTGAGAGAGACAGAGAAGAGAGAGAGAGAGAGAGAGAGAGAGAGAGAGAGAGAGAGAGAGAGAGA
>JANHMN010000001.1:121994984-122063570 GCA_030674055.1 Rhabdomys pumilio
TGTGTGTGTGTGTGTGTGTGTGTGTGTGTGTGTGTGTGTGTGTGTATGTTTCAGCATCTTGCCAAGTTCAGGCGTTTACTCAAAATCTACATTCAGGACATCTCCAGAGAAGTAACCCACAGATGTTCCAACCTATTCTCCCAGAATTTGGGAGACAGAGGCATGCAGATATCTGAGTTCAAGGTCAGTTTACAGAGCGAGTTCCGGGATAGCCAAGGTTAGGCAGTGAAGGAAGTAGTAGAACAAAGGGGCCATTTTCCAGCTGCAGCAAGCAACAGACCTCAGTAGCTTCAGCCATATGGTTCTGGCTTTAAAGTCAAGACTACAAAGGATTACTGAGACAATCATTGCTAGTTAGCTGGAGCTAAGAAATTAGTGGACAGGAAAGAAGTATAGACGGTCAGGAAATTGAATAGAAATATGTAGCAGTAGGGGATGGGTAACTAGGGGTACCACTAGAAAGCCCCAGATTCCAGAAAAGTAAGAGGTTTCTAGTACCCAACAGGGATGACATTAACTGAAATACCCAACAAAAGGGAGATAGAACCTGTAGAGACAACCTCCAACAAATAGGCACAGTCCCCAGCTGAGGGATAGGGACACCCAACCATCTCAAAATTTTTAATCCAGAATTGTTCCCATCTAGAGGAAAGGCAGAGACAAAAAATGGATCAGAGACTGAAGGAAAGGGCTTCAGAGATCAATCCATTTGCAGACACCAAACTCTGACACTATTGCTGATTCCAAGAAGTGCTTGCTGACAGGAGCCTTGTATGGCTAACCCTGAAAAGTTCTGCCAGCACCTGACTAATACAGATGCAGATACTCACAGCCAACCATTAGACTGAACCCAGGGACCTCAGTGGAAGAGCTAGGGGAAAGACTAAAGGAACAAAGGGGGACATCAACCTTATAGGAAAAACAGTATCAATTAACTGGATCCTCCAGAGCTCCCTGGGACTAAACCACCAACCAAAGAGTATACATGGAGGGATCCATGGCTCCAGCTACATATGTAGCACAGGATGGCCTTATCTGGCATCAATGGGAGAGGAGATCCTTGTTCCTGTAGAAGCTTGATACCTCAGTGTAGGGGAATGTTGGAGCAGTGTGGGGGTGTGGGTGAGTGGGTGGAGGAGCATCCTCATAGAGGCAAAATGGATCAGGGATGGGATGGGAAGTTTATGGAGGGGACATCACTTGAATGTAAACAAATAAAAATGATTACTAAAAGGAAAAAATAAGGAAAGAAACTGGTGGTGATTAAAAAGACTCTAGCATCACTGAAGTGAAATCTTTCAGGAAGTATTTTCTGAGAGCCCAAACAAGCAGTGTTCCAGAGATAGCCAAAATTGCATCTTCTACTGACGCTGGTCTTGGTAATGTGTAAGAGTCATCCAAGTGGTGATGGTTTTGAAAGCATGAAGGAGTCATTGAGAACAACTGAAGCATGGCACGGTAAGAAGACAGGGAGTAGAATGTGATGGTCTAAATATGCTTGGACCATGGGAAGTGACTTTATTAGGAAGTGTGGCCTGGTTGGAGGAAGTGTATCACTGTGGGCTTGTGCTTTAAGAGAACCTTCTCCTGGCTGCCTTCAGAAGAGAGTCTTTCCTGATTGTAGTTGGATCAAGATGCAGAACTCTTAACACCATGTCTGCCTGGATGTGGCTATGCTTCCTGCCATGATGATAATGGACTAAATCTCTGAAACTGTAAGCCAGGCCCAAGTAAATATTGTCTCTAATAAGAGTTGCCTTGATCATGGTATCTCTTCACAGCAATGGAACCTGAACTAAGACAGATCTGAACACCATTTTTAAATTGAGTTATTTGGTTTCTTGATATCTAGAATTCCTTATATATTTTGGATATCAGCTCTGTGTTAGATATTGTCTTGATGAAGATCTTTTCCCATTCTTTAGTTGGCCATTTTGTTCTTTTGATGGTGTCTTTTTGTCTTATAGAAGGTTTTTTGTTTCACAACATCCCATTTGTTAATTGTTGATCTTAGTGTTTGCACTATTGATGTTCTGTTTAGGATGTTGTTTTCTGTGCCAATGTACTGAAGGCTATTCCCCACCTTCTATTCTATGAGGTTTAGTGTATCTGGTTTTCTGTTAAGGACTTTTATCTATGTGGACTTGAGTTTTGTGCCAGGTGATAGATATAGATTTATTTGCATTCTTCTACATGCAGTCATCTGTTTGGACCAGCATCATTTGTTGAAGATGCTTTCTTTTTTTCATTGTATACTTTTGCCTTTTTTTTTTTTTCTTTAAAATGAAGTGTCCATAAGAGTGTGGATTTATGTCTGGGTCTTCATTGATCAACCTGTCTGCTTCTATGCCAATGCCAGACACTTTTTGTTACTATCACTCTGTAGTACAGCATTAAATAAGAGATTCTTGACAATCCCAGAGGTTCTTTTATGTACAGAATTGTTTTATGTATCCTGGGTGTTTTGTTTTTCCATACAAAGTTGAGAAGTGCTCTTTCAAGATGTAAGGAATCGCACTGGAATTTTGTTGGAAATTGCATAGAATCTGTAGACAGCTTTTGGTAAGATGGCCATTTTCTACTCTTGATCCTACTGTTCCATGGGAGAGCTTACCATCTTCTGATATTTTCTTTAATTTCTTACTTCAAAGATTTGAAGTGCTTTTTATACAAGGTTTTTATTGCTTGATTAGAGTTGCACCAAGATACTTTATATTATTTGTGGTTATTGAGAAGGGCATTGAATTCTATTTTTTTCTCAGTCCATTTATCATTTTCATAAAAGAAGTCTACTGATTTTTTTGATATAATTTTATATTGAGCTACCTCACTGAAGGTGTTTATCAGGTATAGGAGATGTTTGGTAGAATTTTTTTGTGTCACTTATGCTATCATATCATCTCAGGAAATGATACTTTGACTTCTTCCTTTGTAATTATTATCCACCTGATAGCCTTCATTTACCTTATTACACTAGCCAAGTGTACTGGCTGCTTTTATGTGTCAACGTGAAAAAAACTGGAGTTATCACAGAGAAAGAAGCCTCCCTTGACGAAATACCTCCATGAGATCCAATTAGTGATCAAGGGTGGGAGGGCATTGTGGGTGTTCATCCCTGGCTCATAGTCTTGGGATCAATAAAAAAGCAAGCTGAGCAAGCCAGGGTAAGCAATCCAGTAAGCAGCATCCTTCCATGGCTTCTGCATCATCTCCTGTCTCCAAGTTCCTGCCCTATGTGAGTTCCTGTCCTGACTTCCTTTGGTGATGAATAGCAATGTGAAAGTGTAAGTTGAATAAACCCTTTTCTCCCTAACTAGCTTCTTGGTCATAATGTTTTGTGCAGGAATACAGATCCTGACTAAGACACCAAGATTTCAAGTATTATTGAATACATGTGGAGAGAGTAGATAATCTGGTCTTCTTCCCGATTTTAGTGGAATTGGTTAAGTTTCCCTCCATATAGTTTGATGTTCACTATTACATTGTTATACATTGCCTTTATTATGTTAAGGTATGTGCCATGTATCTCTGATCTCTCCAAGGTTTTATCATGAAGCAATGTTGGATTTTGTTAAAAGGCCATTTTAATCTAATGAGATAATCATCTTTTTTTTTTTTTTAATTTCAGTTTGTTTATATGGTGGATTACACTGAAAGATTTTTGTATGTTGAGCCATCCCTGCTTCTCTGGAGTGAAGCTTACTTCATCATGGTGGATGATGTTTTTGATGTGTTCTTGGATTCAGTTTGAAAGTATTTTATTGAGTATTTTTGCATCAATGTTTATAGTGGAAATTACTGTGAAGTTCCCTTTCTTTGTTGATTCTGTGTGGTTTACTTACTCTTGTACAATGATGTTGACAATGTTCCTGCTGTTCATATTTTGTGGAGTAACTTGAGGAGTATTGTTATTAGCTCTTCATTGAAAGAAGAACCTCTTCTTAGTTAAAAACATTTGGCCCTGTGCTCTTTTCGGGAGTGGGGAGACCTTTGATGATCAATCCTATTTCCTTAGGAGGTATAGGTATAAGAGGAAGAAATGGAGTAAGGAGAGGAGAAGATGAAGGAGAGGAGAAGCAAGGTGATGAGAGAGAGAAAGAGGGGGGGCATGGAGGCAGATGTTCACGTGTCTCCACCAGTCAAAGATAGTTGATATATCTAGGTTGGGTATTGAGTTACACTTCTGATTGAGCATTATCATACTTATAAAGCCTTTGATTAACATTTTAAAAAATTGTATAAAAGCAAAAAGGAAAAGGGGGCACGGGGTTTTCTAGAGAGGGAAAATGGGGAAAGGGGATGGAATCTGAAATGTAAATAAAACATCCAAAAACAAAAAAGGAGGTATAGGTATATTTAGATTGTTTATCTGATCTTGATTTAACTTTGGTTAAGTGGCATCTGTTCAGAAATTGTCCATTTCTTTTAGATTTTCTGATTTGGTGGAATACATGTTTTTGAAGTAAGACTTAATGATTCTGTGGATTTTCTCAGTGTCTGTTGTAATGGCCTCCTTTTCATTTGTTCTTGTTAATTTTGATATACTCTCTCTGCCTTTTAGTTACTTTATCTTGTTGATTTTCTCAAAGAATCCACTTTTTGTTTCATTGTCTTGTTTTCTGTTTTTTAATTTTATTGATTTTAGCCCTGAGTTTGAATATTTTCTGCTATCTACTCCTCTTGAGTGTGATTGCTTCATTTTGTTCTAGAGCTTTCACCTGTGCTCTTAAGTCACTAGTATGAGATCTCAGTAATTTCTTTATAAGGGTACTTAGTGATATGAATTTTCCACTTAGCACTGCTTTTGTTTTGTCCCATAATTTTGGGTATGTTGTGCAGTTATTTTCATTGAATTCTAGGAAGTCTTTAATTTCTGTCTTCATTTTTTCTTTGACTAAGTGTTCACACATAGAGTTTTTTAGTTTTTATGATTTGTAAGCTTTCTGTTGTTTCCGTTGTTAAAGTCCATGGTGATCTTAAAGATACAGGTGATTACTTCAATTTTCTTATACTGGTTGAGACTTCATTTGTGACTAAATATGTGGCCAAATTTGGAGAAAATTCTTTGAGGTGCTGAGAAGAAGGTGTTCAGGTGAAATGTTCTGTAGATATCTGTTAAGCCCTTTATTTCTCTATTTTGTTTCTGTCTGGATTACATGTCCGTTGGTGAGAGTGGAATATTGAAGTTTCCCACTGTTAATGCGTGTGGGTATTTTGTGTCAAGATCTTTTTAGATTTAACATTTTCCTTGTTTAATATATCAATTTCTTATATCAAACTTCAACGTCAAGATTGTCCTTTCTGTCTCTTGTATTTTGTTGGTGATGCTTGTATCTGTAGTTCATGGTTGCTTACCTTGATTTTCCATTTTCATGAGTCAGTCAATTTTTATTTTTTAAATTGCTTCTATTTCCCTTTTCATGTCTTAAACTATTTTATGCATTTCCTTTCCTGATTTTAGTTTTTTTTTTCTGGGTTTGTTTAAGAAATTTATTCATTTCCTCTTTAAAGGTTTCTTTCGTCTTCACAAAATTGGATTTAAGGTCAGTCTCTGTGTTTCAGCTGTTGGAATATCCAGGACTTGCTGTAGTAAAATATTTGGGCTGCCATGGCATATTGCTCTGGCTAGTGCTGACTCTATTCTTATGCTGGCTTCTAGACATCTGGTTCAGGGTTATTATGGGTTTATGTTCTGATTTTTGTGTTTATCTTTAGTGGGATGGGTTTTGGATGGTTTTCCCCATGGTTTTGTTTCTTCTTTATTCTGGCCTTAGTACCCTGTGGTCCTGAAGACCATTAAGCCTTTAAATCCAGTAGGATCTCTCTCCCCAGTTGTTTGTGGCATGCTTGACCTCTGGGATTTAGGTGCTAACATTGCCTATGGATTTCCTAGAACCTGCATGGTCCCCAGGAAAGCAGAGATCTTCTGAAAGGGCAGGAATATGGAGCCTACAGGATGTGGTAAAGATTACTGTTGTTGGGTGTGCTTCAAAGAGACTTAGCAGCAGGAGAGGGGGGTCTTACCTGGGGTCCCTGATGAAGGCATGGCCTCTGGAAAATCAACCAGAGTCATGAATCAGAATATGGAGCCCATGGAATGGGGTGCAGTTTACGGCTGTTGGGTATGCTGGGGTGCCTGGTGCAGGCATTGCCTCTGGGAAAGCAGATAACTATGTGGGCTAGAATACATGCCCAAGAGGTAGGGTGTAATTTAATGTTGTTGGGTGTGCTGTCAGGGAATTTGGTGAATTAGGGTGGAGTCTGACCTGGGTTGGATTTCTAAATCACATTTTAAAACTATTACGAATGTGATTGTGCAAAGTATTTTATGTTTCCATGATTTACTTCAAACTCATTAAATCTGAGGAAAATAAGATATGCTCAGTTTATATATAAAGTCAAAGCTATTATGTTTTCTTCCATACTGTGAGTACCCACTTAGAAATAACTTTTTGTTTCTTTGTTTGTTTTTTGTTTTTTTTTTATTATTTTTTATTGGATATTTTATTTATATTACAGATGTTTTCCCCTTTCCCCATTCCCCACCCATCCAGAAACCCTCAGCCCAACTCCCCTCCTCCTGCTTCTATGAGAATGTGCCCCCACCCGCCCACTCCTACCTCCCAATCCTTGAATTCCTTTAAGTAGCATTTGTTTTTCCCTTAATCTATATGTTTGCTTGTTCTATATGTAACATGTACAGTGGGATGAGAACCACAATAGATATTATTTTGTGATTAATCTATTTTATTTTTGGACTTAGGTAAAAAAAAAAATTACCTCTATGTTCATATGAAGAGAAAGATCTGAGCATCAGGAGCCTTCCAAGAATACTGCTTGAGCATTAAATTTTCCAAGTAGGGTAGGGAAGAACAGAAGATGTTTTCTTTCTGTTTCCTATTTCCAGCCAAACCTCTCCACATACCCACAAATAAATATGCTATTTTTCCAGCTGGATATTCTGAAAAACTTAGTTTTATGTTTTGATTCACTCATGACCATGGTGAGTAGAAAGTAGGCTTATAGCTTTAATGTCACATTTGGCAATGGGATGTTTTCAGGGCCTGAGGAAATGGCTCAGTGGGTAGAGTTTGCTGCTCAAGCGTGAGGAACTGAGTGTGTCCATCCATGTAAAAGTACAGATGGTCATACATAGCTATTGTCTCACTGCTGGAGGCAAGAGGTAGGGGAATCACGGAGGCTCACTGGCCATACAGCACAAATGTCGAAGGTCAGTGAGAGACCCTGTTTCAAGGAATATTGTTTATAAGTGATTGAGGAAGACATTCAAATGTCAGACTCTGGCTCCCACCTGCACGGATAAGCTAACCTGTCACTCACAATGATGGCCAGTGACTCCTTATGGCAACTGAATGTGTGAAATGTGACTCCTGTAATTCAGCAACTGATCACTAACTTTATGTAATTCAAACTATAATTCATTAGCTACTCACAGTTGGTGGCTGTCATATAAGACAGCACAGCCTCCCAAGTTCTATCACTATTAGAACCATCTCAGCACTTCCTGAAGCAGAGTGGCTGTTAACCTTTGGTTCAAATTAATTTCATTGAAGACTAAATGTTAGACAGTGAAGAACTTATAGGCTTAAGATATAATATAAGAAAAGATACTCATAAGTGGCTTGGGTGCTGACTTAGATGGTTTTGTTTCTTTCAGAGAAGATTACTTAAAATTTCAATAAGGCAATAGTGGTCATTGTAGGTCCATCTTTCTCAAGGATGATGAATTGGAAAAAACAGGACTGTTTGGGTCTACAATCTGCTTTTGATGCTGATGACTACCTACTAAAATACAATAACCTTCATTTCTACTGCCGTGGTTACTTGGTATTCACACCATTAAAGTGTTTGGAAAAGAGGAAATTTGCCTTTATTGTAGGCTTTGTCCTATGTGTAATAGGACATGTATGATTGGAATCAAATGTCACTCTCCTTTCTTGCTTTAGTAATGTGTACAGACATCCACTGCTGAGTATCTCTTATGTGCTCTCTATTTGTTGAGTGAATGAATGCATTTAGTGTCTACTTGGATCTACAGCTCTATTAGCTCTCTAGTCCTTTTTTTTTTTTTAAAAAAAATATTTTTATTTTTGTGTTTGAGTGACATCATACTACATGTATTTACATATATATTCCAACAGAGACAAGAAAGAGGTATTGGATCCCCTGGAACAGTAATTACAGGCACTCAGAAGCTACTTAACTAGCAAGTACTTAAGGGTACTGGAAACTGAACTCAGGTCTCTCCAAGAGGAGCAAGCTATTTCAATCTTAACTTTCTAATCTTTTTCCACCCTATGTATTTAGCTTTGTTTACATATTTAAAGCATGTAACTGTATAAGTTTGGACATAAGTACACATTGTAAAACTACTCCCAAATTAAGAAAACAAGCATCTCTGTTATTTTAAAAGTTTCTCCTGTATCTTCTTTGTAATCTTTTTTTATCCCAACACTACTTGCCAATGCTGATTGTTGTCTGTTTCTTACATTATTTTCAAAAAGTTTATATAAATGAAGTCTTATTCACATATCTCTCTACTCTTAAAGTTTTTCATACCGAAACTTAAAACCATGGCTTTAAACATGGGTGATTTTGATGCAGGACAATATTTTGCTTTGGGGTAAGATACTGATGGGCATAAATTTGTGCTTTGAGGTGCTAGGGAGGTCTACTTTCAGAGATGGCTAGAGAAGCATGAGATTTCAATTCTTGGCTGATGTCATTAAACAAAAGCCCTTACAATGATCTCAAAGACCTGAAGACAATGAAAAAGTTAGAGATGAGATAAAATGGACCAGAAGCTTAATCTCCTGGTCTGCTTATTATATGCCCCATCTGAATAGTACTTTCTATATCTCAGCAGTATTCACTGCTTTGATAACTTCAGCTCAGTTAATAAATTTCTGTTATTTTGTATTCTGAAATATATATTTTACTTATGAGTACTTAACATTACTTTTTATACAATTAAGAGTTAAATTTTAATGTTGATTTTAACCCAACAAACTATTCAGTTCTGCAAAGACTGAGATTGTAATAATTGCATTTCTATTACTGAAATAAAACATGATGACCAAGACAATTTATAAAAGAAAGAATTTATTTGTAATTATGGTTTCAGGAGGATAAGAGTCCATGATGGCAGAACAGAGGCATGGTCACTGAGAGTTCACATCTTGAATCATAAGGTAGAGGTGGAGAGAATCTGGGAATGGGGTTAGACTTTTGAAACTTCAAAGCCTAGCCCAGTGATACAGTTTCTCCTACAAGATCACAGTTCTTATTCATTTCTATACAGTGCGACTAACTGAGATACAAGTATTCAAATATTTTAGTGTATGGGAGACATTCTCATTTAAACAGCCACAAAGAAACTACTTTTATTGATAGCATATCATTCTCTGTATCTTACTGACAGTGTAATCTTCTGTCTTTCTCAGTATTAAACATAGGGGAAAATACTGAAAACAATAACACTGTGCAAATATCAGCACTTACTATCATGATTAGGAATCAAGTTAATGATAATGTACTAATCATTTTTTATTTATGATGCATAGCAGTTTTTCTCCAGTAAGCCAGAAGCTGGACTTTGTGTACTCACTTAAGTTGCTCTGACATATTCTGACCACTGCTAGAGTTTTAGCCTAACAAGAAAAGAAATTCATTATACATGTCCCTCAGACACAGGTAATATTAGCACGTAATATTTCAGTCTTCCAGGATCCTGTGTAATTTGAGGGAGGAAGGAGTTCTAACATCAACCTTTTTGAGAGCAATTCACCACATTACAAGTTAGAAATTCCTCAACCCTGGTGTTCTTCCCCTGCTTTAGAATGTGAGTGATGACAATATTCCTGTGAAAACCAGCAATGCTCTATTTTAAATTAATACATTTGTTTGGGGGAAGTATTGTACAAAAACTGAGACAGATCTTCAAGCCCCATACTCTGATAAATCCACAATTGAAACAGGTTAAGAAGCAAATATCTTGAGATAGAGATGTAGTTTTATTTGTATAGTGTTTGCTTAGTGTGCAGCGTGCTCTGGGTTTGAGCCTGTTTACTAAATAAGTGAGATATGGTAGTGCATGTTTACAATTATTACTTGGGAAATACAGGCACAAAGATTAGAAATTCAAGGCCATTTTCAGTTACATGATAAGTTCTATGAGTTCTAGGCTACTCTGGTGCTAGAGGCCCTGCCAAAGATAGAGGAAGAGAGAAAAGGGGAGGGTAGAGAGGAAGAACAGAGGAAAGGAAGGGAAAAGGAGAAAGAAGAAATAATTTTCTTTGTGTACATATTGACTAGCACAAAAAGAGCTAGAAAGAATTTACATGCCCAATATCAGAGAGATGCTTTAAAAATTTTAACAGCAAGAAACACAATGCAAATGTGACATTAAACAATATAGATTACATACCCATACATGGAAAAATAGTTTTGCTATAACATTAGGCTGATTAGAAAAGTAGAGTGTAGTACCTGTGTTGAAGTGAGCAACATGTACATGCATAGATAGAGGAAACATTGTGCAAACACAATTACTTCATTTCTAAAAGGTTAACATGTGGAAAGACTTGAGATCAGAAATGGGTGCGAATCTCACTGTTTCCACTAGTTGTTTGAGTATTCAAGGGTTTTATTCATGCTAAGCAAGTTTTCTACAAGACAAACTGTATCTTTTACCTAAACAAAACTAGAATATAGGGTGCTACAGTATTCACTACTAATCTTTTTTTTTTTTCATGGCAATTTCAACATCTATATTTTTATAGATACATATTCTTGGATGTCTACCAGATGACAAGAAATTAATGATTAGTATGATAAATCTTCCTTAATTGGATCATAGTCGTTGTCTCTGAATGGATTTTTAGAATAGTATGAAATGTCTCAAACTGAAGAAAAGGTCAGTCTCAATTTACAATAGAAACTGAAAGACTTGGAATGGTAAATCAGCTGATTTTAACCAAGTAACAGTGCAGTTTGCAGTCTTTAAATCCAGCAGCATTATAGTAAGGTTATAGTTCATTACTGTGGATGTTTCTCTCCAAGATTTGAGGGAGATGGAATATCTCCCAAATACACAGAAATATCAGGATACAGTGAAACTTATTACACAGCACACAGGCGTTTGTACAATGAGTATCACATTAAGGGAAAAATAAAAACGTTACATTAGAAAACAGAACCTTTTGACTTAGTGGTAGAGAGCAGAGCAAGCCAAAAAAATCAAATGAAATTAAAATTCTTTGTCCTGTATGAATATATTTTGAATTACTGAAAGAAATTAGTAACTTGCCCCTCTGTATTACTGCATGAATTAATGGTTATTTTAATTGGCTTGGTGTTGAAATCAATGGCTGCTTGCATTATTGTTTCCAATTTGTCTTAATTCATATAAATCCTAGTTGCTTTCTTGAAAACAGTGGATAAAACATTATAACTCACAGGTTGGTTTTGTAATTAATTTGGGAGAAAAAACTCTATTGAAGTGTTTTCTATCTCAGATGGTTCTACTTTCTTTTGTGTGTGTGCTATTTAAGACAAACAAAGAAACAAACAAACAAAGACTTGAATTCCTACAACAAATGTATTTTAAGGACAGTTAAAAGAGCTAAGGTGACAGTCACACATCTTTTATCCCATTGACAAACTGTAAGTATCCTTGAAGCAGCAGAAAATTCTTCTAGGGTTTGCCTCATTTATCAAAGTGGAAAACAAAACAAAATACAAAGTTGAGAAGTAGTCTGCTATAACAATCTGATGAATTAGCAAATTCATGTTTCGAAGAGTCTCCACGGAGTAAGGGCTGTGCAAGTGTGAGAACCTAGTCAGATCCCCAACTCCCAATGTTCTCTTGCATTTTGGGCTTTGTTTTTGTTCTTAAAGCTAGAAAACTTCAGGTATGGCTGTGCATGTCTGTAATCCCAGGGCTATGAGAGACAGTGACAGAAAGATTGCTAGGGTTTTCTGGCCATCTCTTCTCTCTGTCACCAAATTATAAAGTCACTTTGATTAATACTATCCTTTCTTTTCCCTTACAAACCAAAGTTTTAAAAATACTGAAGTATACTGTGTAGTATGTTTCTAGGTGTCCTGAAAACACCGTATTATGTGGAAGATGTTTATCTCTGAACCTTGGGGAAGGAAATAATTACAGGTTTACTGAGGGAGTCTGCTTCAAAGGCGTTACAGTGGGGAGTATAGAGCAGGATACTCCATGACTTCCTGTGGCATCTAAATGTGCTCACCGGTACATATGTGCACATAAGACACAAATGTGCCCCCTCTCATGCATACATGTGCACATGCACACACATACACACCCACAAACGCCAGGAACAAGGCCACTTATATTTGAAGTACCACACAAAAGTTCCTTGAGTCCTTAGTGCATCTGTGCTAGTGGAAGAAAGAATTACATCTGGCAGGCTGATGAACATGGTGCCAGGAGCTATTATTCAAGAAAGATAACTCAAACATGTCATCATATTAGGTTTAGATTCATGAGCATTGTTCTTCTCCTTTTACAGTGTATGTACATCTCTGACTCGGGGAATTTGACCAGAAGGCAGTCTGAGTTTTCACGTTACAGTCACAAGGATGACATTGGTCTCTCTTCCTTCCTCAATACCAAGGTGTTTGATTCTTCCTGGGTGTCTGCTGTATCTTTTAGTGCAAACTCTACTTTCACCAATCCAATCACTCAGGTTTTCACTATTGTTTTTCTCTTGGCTGTCTTACATTTTATGAACCAAATTTCCTTGTGTTAACCAGTTTTTGGTATTTTTTTTTCTTATAAGCTTGTTTTGGGAAGCTCTTGCCCCAGTCCATTAATTCTCCTTTGGGTGCACACATCTATAATAAGCTGTTCCATATTACATAATAAAACTTTGCATGTTCATATTTGACTCTGCTATTAGCAAAGAAACCTGTTAAAAGTTAGAGTTGAATTTTATTATTGTTTCTGGCTTTTTGTAAACTAATAATGTTTCAAACACATAGTACTTCGCCAATATAGTAACTGAATTAAACTAAAGCAGAATGATTGTACTGGTATTTAAATAATATTAAAAATTAATTGGATTTTTAAAAAGAATAAATTTTCAAAATTAAATGTATATACTTCAAGACTACAAATTTTATGTCATGGTCTTTCGAACTGATAAGTAAGTGATATTCAATTATTAATCACAGAAAACTTTCTGTAGCTGAAGTAATGATAGAAAAGTGTATTTTGCCCTCCGACACACAGGCCAGTGCCATCCTGATGATAATATCCCAACAGCTTCATTCTTGCTTATTAGCTGTAAATTTAGGACACTCCAGGAGTTACCAAAGGCAGAAATGTATACTTGTAGGTGGAGGGAGATTCTCTTTTCTTTTATTCATGTTTTACATATTTTGTTTACTTAAAAGTCACATTTCTTAGTGAAATTCAGGTTCTCCATTCTGTCCTGTAAGAGTTTGGAAAAGGGCAGCCTGGCTGTTGTTATTCTAAAGACTGAGATTCAGAGACTGGCTGTTTGAATTCATAAACTCAAAACAACACATCAGGGCACAAATTCCTTGGTCCTTTCCAATTTCCTTTCTTTCCGAAGATTTTTACTCTGGTCTTTTGTCCACAAGATCTAAGAAGTCATCCCCCTGCATTTATTGGCAACTTTTTGATTGTAATAAAAAACATCATTTTAGAGCAGAATGGAGAAGAAGGGACTGCCTCCAGTCTGTAGGGCAAGACTGGTGTAAGAATGCCAGTTACAGTGACTCTCTTCCTTAGGGTATGTGTATCTCCTTACAAATCTACTTTCTTCTTCCTTCTCTCATATTGCAGCATGATTTTTGTTAGTATTTTATTTTATTTGTGTTTTGACAGAAAATTGTTTCTACATTTACTTCAAATGCATTTATATCATTTTTCAGAAGTCTAACCCACACAAACAGGAATGTCACACCCATTCCAAATTCTCAGAGAAGACTAATTTTCTCAGTCTAGCAGAGAAAGTCAAACACAATTAGGAGATAGGGTCAGATTATAGTATGAGAAAAGCCCCACACTAACCATGTAGATTTGACATGTTGGAGAGCGTACTGGACTCCATCAGTACACATGTATATTGTTTTCCTCTAAATTGCTTTTGATTTTCTTAAAACAAACAAACAAACAAACAAACAAACAAAAAACAAAAAACAAAAAACAACCCCACATTTTTGTGGTCCTTCTAAACCTGGCCCCAAATTCAATGCTTTCATGCTATTTTTGCCTCAAATTTTGCTAAGTGAGACTTTTAACATTGATCTAACCATTTTCAAGTGAAAAAATTAATGGTAAGTTCTTATAATTACTTAAAGAAATAGAATTTGCTCAGATACCTTTTCTTCTTTTTATGAAGGAAATCAAAGTTCTAGTTCACGACTGTCTCTCCCGCTTTTGTGAGTATGTGTGTTTATATATTGTGCTAGGTGTGCATGCATATTTTGGGGTATATGTGCACATGTGTATGGCTATAATGAGATCCAAGTATGACACTGGGTACCTTTATATATATACATATATATGAAATTATGTATATATATAAAGCATATATGTAGTTATATACACATATATAATTATCATGACATATATATATATATATATATATATATATATATATAATCATGTATACATATGTATGGAGAAAGATCAGATATATAGATACAAAAAGATAGCTAGATTGATAGATAGATGGATAGATAAGATCTCTCACAAGCAGACCAAATATTTTTGCTAGATTTAGTGTTAGCAGCACTGGGGTAGCAGGCACAAAACAGCCACATTCACCTTTTTACATGGTACTGGTATCCACCTGGGTCCTCCTGCTGGCACAAGAAAAGGTCTTACACACTGATTCATCTCAGAAGCCCCACAAAATAACACTATAATGACTGTTGATAAGCTCCAATGAAAAAATTTCAACTTCATGCATTCATCATGATGAATGCATAAAAGCATCAAGAAACATCTGAGATACACATGGAAAGCTGAACACTTTGGTAATACCACTTGTCAAGAATAAGACCAGTACTGCAATTTTTTAGCCAAATTTGAATCAAGCTTTAATTAGGTACTAGACAGGATGATGGACTCTGGCCAGGTCTTTTCCTGGGTTTCCAGAAAATGATGACAAATTACATTTGCAGTGGCTTATAAAGGCAAACCACATTTTTGGATCATACTCATTTGCATTTTTTTCTCTCAATCCTCTAAGATTCACATTTACCTCCTTAATGCCTGCTCTTCTTCTTCTTTTAAAAAATATTACAACTTCTCAACTTCTAGTTTGTGTTGTACAGATACTGTGGATGTGTATTTTGTTCATATTTCATTGCTATATTTATTATTGACATTTACTTAATGATCCAGTTCCTCAACCTTATCTTCTTTCCCTAGTTCTCTGTTGTGCATATGATCCATTCTATTTGTAAGGCTTTCCTCTGAGGTTTTCCACTTGGTTTCTTGTGTTTTTTGTTTGTTTGTTTATTTCCAACAGCATTCAGGTTTGGGGTTATCATTTGCAATTCTCTAATTTTATATCTTGGATCTATATTATTATTTCATTTCTCTTGGATTTTCTTTCCTTTAACATGTCTTCTTTGGATTGTTTGAACAAACATTTAGTTATTCCTTTGAATTCTTTGCCTAGAAAATCCTATAATTCATTTTCATTAGGTAAGGTTATTGAGGGAGCTTAGTGACTTGAGGAGGACACATTCTATCTTGGGTTTTTACGATGTTAATATTTCTGTTCTCTATTTGCACATGGGGAGTTAGTTTATTGGCTGAAATTTTCTTTCTTTAGTATTTTTTCTTTCTTCTTTCATTTTTTCTTTTTTTCCCAGTCTGCTTTTATACCATTTTAATTACATGCTAGTATTAAGGTCACTTCTAGATTGAGGAACTAGCAATACAATAGATGCAAATAGTCAAGGAACAAGCAAGACAATAAACACAAATAGTCAAAGAACAAGCAAGGCAATAAACAAAGTCTCATTATCACTCCCATGATCACTGTTACTAAGGGCTTATCAGGATGACTAAAATATCTGAGCCTACTTCCATTTTTATGCCTGAGGCCTACTTCTTTGTTCTAGCCTAATGTCAAATTCCTGACTTAAGCCCATTTCCTTCTCCTTGGCCCATGTAAGATTCCTGCCAAGCAATGTCAAAAGCTCTCCACATATCCCCCTTTTATTTCATAAAGAAGACTGAGCCTGTCTTAGGTCATTCTGACAAGAATGCCTTCCTTATCCATTGTGGAATATGCATTGTCAAAAGCAATGCTCTTCTCTCTTAGGTTGGTAAGGCTCTGTGCAGAATTTTACCCCTTCTTGGCTTGCCAGTCTGTTAAATTAATAACTCTTTCTGGAGTTCCATTTTCAGTTTCAAGCCATGTACTTTGGCTGCCAACATGTTGAAGCTGTTAAAGACAAGCTCTAACACAATGGGCAGGAATAAAAATATTCCTGGAACAAAAAGGGCTAGCATGATCAAGCTATATATGCAATTCTTGAAGTTTGACCAATATGGAAATACTAACCTCAGGCCATGGATAATTTTATCAGCAGTATCTGTATCATCAAAGCTCAGCAGAGCAGCATTTTTTAAAATTATAATCTCAGTGTGCAAAGTTAAAACATCCAGAGAGTTGTTAGAATTATGCCAAATACCCTGTAAGTGTCTTTAAACAGTTTTTCCTAATTATAATCACAACCACTGTAAATTTTAGAAGTAACATGAATCAATTTGTATTTGGCATGACTCTTGAGATAGCTCCTTACTCTTAAACCCTGAGCCAATGATTTTAATAGGATAAAGAGCATCAATCCATTGTTCCAAATGCCTATCTAAATCCTCCTGTATACTCAACACATTAGTAACTTTTTTTTTGCTAAATGGTTGACAAAAGTAGTTGTCTTAACTTCTTGTGTCAAAGCAATTGTAGAAGCAGTAATGTTAGCAATTAATGTAATTAAAGCTGTTATATCAGCAATAATCAAGCCCTCTTGCTTCTGCTTAAAGTCTGACTTGCATCTTCCAGTACTTGCAAGCTTTGTTTTAGAATACCAAGGTCCTGTAATACTCAGGGCAATAAAATTAAAACTGGTAGTTAGACCCCTGTAACAGACATGTCAGATTTCTACACACTAACATAATAAAAAAGTATACAATCCATACAATTTACATTAAATACAGTAGAAGAAACAAAAGTAATTTTAACTTGACAATTAAAAGACCCATAACACATGCAATAATATTTGATTGAAATCCAAATCTTATCCCAACTTTACCTCTTCCTAACATAACATCATGGAGATCTACAGCTAACTTCCAAATATGTCTCTGAAAATGTCCAGAACCAGCCTTCCAAATAAAGACTGTTATTTCCAATATTGGATTGATTTCTATTGAATATTGAATTGATTTCTAGACTAGTCCATGATTGAATCCAAATAATTGGTCACATTTAAGAAAAACACAAGAGTCATTATAACTTCTCTTTTTGATTCTCTGTCCCACAAGGTCTAAAAACTTGAGGCAAGGCAGCTTGTCCCATCTTGAATATAGGCAAACAAAGGTGGGTCAGGAACATATGTTCAATACAGTCTCCCAGTCACCATTGTCAGAGCACTCAGCAAGCTCACAGGTCAGCATCATTCCTTGTCCCAGTTTCAGCATGTCTCACCAATCATTCTGGTAGCTACCATGCTCCTTCAGCATCCTGCAGAAAAAAACCACAAACAAGCCCTCTTCCTCATACTAAATACCTGATTGAGATCATGCCATTTGCCAGTAAGTGGAGCCTTCATTTTCACCTAGGCATAAATATGCCTAGTTGTAGAATGCCATAGACAGTCAGCAGAAAGATCCTTGGCACCCAAATTTTTAAAAATTTAAAATAAAAAGAACACAATTTAAATAAAGTTGTAGTATATAGAGATATACCTCCCATATTTTATTTTATTTTATTTTATTTTATTTTATTTTACTTTACTTTATGAAGATATTGTTTTAAAGTTCCATGGGCCTGTTCCACAATAGCTTGTCCTTGGGATTATAAGAAATTCCAGTAATATAGGTAATAATAAATTGTTGACAAAAAGTCTCAAATGCTTGACTGCAATAGCCAGTTCTATCATCTGTTTATTTTTTATTGAATATTTTACTTATTTACAATTCAGATATTATCCCTTTTCCCCATTTCCTTACCAGAAACCCTCTATCCCACCCCCCCTCCTGCTTCTATGAGGGTGTACCCCCACCCACTCACACTCTCCATCCACCCTGACATTGGATTCCCCTACACTGGGACATCCAGCCTTCAAGGGACCAAGGACTTCCTCTCCTCCTGATGACCTACAAGTCCATCATGCACTACATATAGAGCTAGAGCCATGGGTCCCTCCATGTGTGCTCTTATGCTGGCAGTTTAGACTCAGGGAGCTCTGGTTGGTTGGTATTGTTGCTCTCCCCATGGGGCCACAAATCCCTTCAGCTCCTTCAGTCTTCTCTCTAACTTCTCCACTGGAAACTCTGTGATTAGTTCAATGGTTAGCTGTGAACATCCACCTCTGTATATGGCAGACTCTGGCAGAGCCTCTCAGGAGACAGTTATATCAGGCTTTTGTCAGCATGTATTTCCTGGCATCCACAACAGGGTCTGCTTTTGATTACTGCACCTGAGATGGATCCCCAGGTGGGGCAGTCTCTGGATGGCCCCTCCTTCAGTCTCTGCTCCACACTTTGTCTCTATATTTTCTCTCGTGAACATTTTGTTACTGCTTCTAAGGACCAAAGCACCCACACTTTGGTCTTCCTTCTTCATGGGCTTCAGGTGGTCTGTGGGTTGTATCTTGGGTATTGCGAGCTTTTGTGAGAATATCCACTTATCACTGAGTACATATGATGTGTCTTTTTTTGTGATTGGGTTATTTCACTCAGGATGAGATTTTCTAGTTTCATCCATTTGCCTATGAATTTCATGAATTCATTGTGTTTAATAGCTGAGTAGTACTCTATTGTGTAAATGTTCCACATTTTCTGTATCCATTCCTCTGTTGAAGGACATCTGGGTTCTTTCCAGCTTCTGGCTATTATAAATAAGGGTGCTATGAACATAGTGGAGCATATGTCCTTGTTATATGTTGGAGCATCTTTTGGGTATATGCATAGGAGTCATATAGCTGGGTCCTCAGCTATATGACTATGTCTAATTTTCTGAGGACTGCAAGACTGATTTCCAGAGTGTTTGCACCACCTTGAAATCCTACCAACAATGGAAATGTGTTCCTCTTTCTCCACATCCTCACCAGCATCTGCCATCACTTGAGATTTTGATCTTAGCCATTCTGACTGGTATGAGGTGAAATCTCAGGGTTGTTTTTCTTTGCATTTCTCTGATGGCTAAATATGTTGAATATTTCTTTAGGTTCTTCTCAGCCATTTGATATTCCTCAATTGAATTTTTTTTGAGCAATGTATCTCATTTTTTAATAGGGTTATTTGATTGTCTGAAGTCTAATTTCATGAGTTCTTTGTGTATATTAGCCTTCTATTGGATATAGGATTGGTAAAGATCTTTTCCTCATTTGTTAATTGCTGTTTTGTCCTATTGACAGTGTCTTTTGGCTTACAGAAGCTTTGCAATTTTATGAGGTCCCATTTGTCAATTCTTGATCTTAGAGCATAAGCCATTCTATTCAGGAAATCTATCCCTCTGACCAAATATTTGAGATATTACCCATTTTATCTTCTATTAGTTTCAGTGTATCTGGTTTTATGTGGAGGTCTTTGATCCATTTGGACTTCAGCTTTGTACAGGAGATAAAAATGGATCAATTTGCATTCTTCTACATGCTGACCTACAGTTGAACCAGTACCATTTGTTGAAAATGCTGTCTTTTTTCCACTGGATGATTTTGGCTTCTTTGTCAAAGATCAAGACACCATAGGTGTGTGGGTTCATTTCTGGGTCATCAATTCTATTCCATTGATCTTCCTGCCTGTCTCTGTTCCAATACCATGCAGTTTATATCACTATTGCTCTGTAGTACAGCTTGAGGTCAGGGATGGTGATTTCCCCAGAAGTTCTTTTATTGTTGAGAATAGTTTTTGCTAACCTGTTTTTTTTTTTGTTACTCCAAATAAAGTTTAGAATTGCTCTTTCTAACTCTATGAAGATTTTAGTTGGAATTTTGATGGGTATTGCATTGAATCTGTAGATTACTTTCATCAAGATGGCTATTTTCACTATATTAATCTTGCTAATCTATGAGCATGGAAGATCTTTCCATTTTCTGAGATCTTTTTCAAATTCTTTCCTCAGAGACTTGAAGTTCTTGTCATACAGATCTTTCACCTGGTTGATTAGATTCATATCAAGGTATTTTATATTATTTGTTACTATTGTGAAGGGTGTCAATTTGTTAATTTCTCTCTCAGCCTGTTTATCCTTTGAGTAAAGGAAAGCTACTGATTTGTTAGAAATAATTTTATAACCAGCCACTTTGCTGAAGTTGTTTATCAGGTTTATGGGCCTTAAATTCCCAATCATTCCAGGACTTTTCTCATGAAGGGGTACTGAATTTTGGCAAATACTTTCTCAGCATCTAGTGAGATGATAATGTATGTTTTTCCTTTGAGTTTGTTTATATAGTGGATTATGTTGATGAATTTCTATATATTGAACCATCCCTGTATTCCTGGGATGAAGCCTACTTGATCGTGGTGGATGATTGTTTTGATTTTTTTGGATTTGTTTTGCAATAATTTTGTTGAGAATTTTTGCATTGATATTCATAAAGCAGATAGGTCTGAAGCTTTCTTTCTTTCTATGTGTAATTTAGATATGAGTGTAATTGTGGCTTCAGAGAACAAATTGGGCAGTGTTCTTTTTATTTCTATTTTGTGGAATAGTTTGATGAGAATTGGTATTAGGTCTTCTTTGAAGGTTTGATAGAATTCTGCACTAAAACCATCTGGTGATGGGCTGGTTTTGGTGGGGAGACTTTTAATTACTGCTGCTATTTCTTCATGGTTTGTGGGACTGTTTAGATGGCTTGTCTGCTCCTGATTTAATTTTGGTATCTGTCTAGAAAATTGTCCATTTCATCCAGATTTTCCAGTTTTGCTGAGCAATTTTTTTTAAGTGGATGTAATGATTTTTTAAATTTCCTCAGTATCTGTTGTTATGTCATCATTTTTAGTTCTGATTTTATTACTTTGGATACTCCCTCTGTGCCCTTTGTTTAGTCTGGCTAGGGGTTTATCTATCTTGTTGGTTTTCTTATTTTTTTCAATTTTTTAAATTTATTTTTTATTGGATATTTTATTTACATTTCAGATGCCATCACCTTTTCTCATTTTTCCTCCCTAGAAAACTGCTATCTCATCTCCCCCCCTCCTTTTTGCTTGTATACAATTTTTTTAATGTTGATAAAAAGGCTGTATAAGTTTGGTAATGCTCAATAACAAGATGCCTATACAATCAGAAGTGTAACCCAATACACAACCTAGATATACCACCTGTGTTTGACTGGTGGAGACACTTGAACATCTGGCTCCATGTCCCCCCCCCCTCTCTTTTCCTAGCTCCTCCTCTTTTTCTATTTTTACGTCCTGGATGGTTTTGTTCAATTTCTTCACCTGTTTGGTTATGTTTTCCTGTGTTTCTTTAAGGGATTTTTGTGTTTCCTCTTTAAGGGCTTCTACTTGTTTACCTGTGTTCTCCTCAAATTGTTTGAGAGTGTTATTTATATCCTTCTTAAAGTCCTCTATCATCATCAATAGAAGTAATTTTAAATCTGAATCTTGCTTTCCTAGTGATATGGGGAATTCAGGACTTTCTTGTGTGGGAGAACTAGGCTCTAATGATGCCAAGTACCCTGGGTTGCTGATGCTTATGTTCTTGCGCTTGCCTTTTGCCATCTGGATCTCCTTAGTGCTACGTGCCCTGTCTCTGACTGGAGCCTGTTTTTCCTATTTTTGTTTCTACTTGGTTGATTTCATCCCTGATTTTGAATTTTACCTGCTGTCTACTCCTTTTGGGTGTATTTGCTTCCTTTTGTTCTAGAGATTTCAGGTGTGTTGTCAATTTGCTAGTGTATGCTCTCTCCAGTTTCATTTTATAGGCACTTAGAGCTATGAGTTTCCTCTTAGCACTCCATTCATTGTATCCCATAAGATTTGGTATGATGTGCCTTCATGTTCAATAAATTGTAAAACGTCTTTAAATTTTTTCTTTATTTTTTCCTTGACCAAGTTATCATTGAGTAGAGTGTTGCTCAGTTTCCATTTGTATGTGGGCTTTCCATTGTTTTGTTGTTATTGAAGACAAGCCTTAGTCTCTGGTGATCTTATAGGATGCATGGGATTATTTCAATCTTCTTGTATTTGTTGAGACCTGTTCTGTGACCAATTATATGGTCTATTTTGGAGATGGTATCATGAGGTGCTGAGAAAAAGATATATTCTTTTGTTTTAAGATGAAATGATGTATTGATATCTGCTAAATCCATTTGGTTCATAACTTCTGTTAGTTTCACTGTGTCTGTTTAGTTTCTGTTTCTATAATATGTGCATTGCTGAGAGTGGGGTGTTGAAGTCTCTCATTATTATTGTGAGAGGTACAATGTGTGCTTTGAGCTTTAGTAAAGTTTCTTTTATGAATGTCGGTACCCTTGCATTTGGAGCATAGCTATTGTGAGTTGAGAGATTATTTTAGTAGAGTTTTCTTTTGATGTGTATGAAGTTTCCTTCCTTATCTTTTTTGATAACTTTTGGTTGAAACATTTGATTTTATCTGATATCAGAATGGCTACTCCAGTATTTTTTCATGGGGTCATTTTCTTGGAAAATTGTCTTCCAGACTTTTACTCTGAGTTAGTGTCTGCCTTTGTCACTGAGGTGCATTTTCTGTATGAAGCAAAATGCTGGGTCCTGTTTATATATTCAGTTTTATAGTCTATGTCTTTTTTTATTGGGTGATTGTTAAGAGATATTAAGGAAAAGTGATTGTTGCTTCCTGTTATTTTTGTTATTAGAGATGGACTTATGTCTTATGTTTGTGGGGCTATCTTCTTACCCCCCCCCCCCCCCGCTGTAACAACATTTGGTTTAATAATACTGGTGCACCAGGGCTCCCTTGCAGTGGGGCTATCCTCTTTTTGGTTTGTTGAAAGATTACTTTCTTGGTTTTTCTAAGTTGTAGTTTCCCTCCTTGTGTTTGAGTTTTCCATTTATTATCCTTTGTAGGGCTGGATTTGGAGAAAGATATTGTGTAAATTTGGTTTTGTCATAGAATATCTTGGTTTCTCCATCTATGGTAATTGAGAATTTTTCTGGGTATAATAGTCTGGGCTATTACTTGTGCTATTTTAGGGTCTGTATAACATCTGTCCAGGATCTTCTGGCTTTTATGGTCTCTGGTGAGAAGTCTGGTGTAATTCTGATAGGTCTGCCTTTATATGTTACTCGACCTTTTTTCCTTACTGCTTTTAATAGTCTTTCTTTGTTTTGTGCATTTGATGTTTTGATTATCATATGATGAGAAATTTCTTTTTTGATCTCATCTATCTGGAGTTCTGTAGGTGTCTTGTATGTTCATGTGCATCTCTTTAGGTTAGGAAAGGTTTCCTCTCTAATTTTGTTGAAGATATTTACTGGCTCTATAAGTTGGGAATCTTCACTCTCTACTATACCTATTATCCATAGGTTTGGTCTTCTCATTGTGTCCTGAATATCCTGGATGTTTTGGGTTAGGAGCTTTTTGAATTTTGCATTTTCTTTGAAAGTTGTGTCCATGATTTCCATGGTATCTTCTACACATGATATTCTTTCTTCTATCTCTTGTATTCTTTGGTGATGCTTGCATCTATGACTACTGATTTCTTTCCTAGGTTTTCTATTTCTAGTATAGTCTCCCTTTGTGATTTCTTAATTGTTTCTACTTCCATTTTTAGATCCTGGATGGTTTTGTTGAATTCCTTCACCTGTTTGGTTAGTTGTAATTCTTTAAGAAATTTTTGTGTTTCCTCTTTAAGGGCTTCTACCTGTTTACCTGTGTTCTCTTATATTTCTTTAACGGAGTTTTTATGTCCTTCTTAAAGTTTTTTATCATCCTTATAAGCGATTTTAAATTTGAATCATACTTTTCCAGTGTGATGGGGTGTCCAGGGCTTGCTATGTTGAAAGAACTGGGTTTTAATGATGTCAAGTAACCTTGTTTTCTGTTGCTTATGTTCTTTTGCTTGCCTTTTACCATCTGGCTATCTTTAGTGCCACCTGTACTCACTTTCTCTTACTGGAGCCTGTCTCTCCTGTTATCTTGGTTGTGTCAGAACTCCTCAGAGTCCAGCTGTCTCTGTGATACTTTGATCCTGAAATTCTGGGTAGAAGAGGTCTTGGGAGTCAGGTTGCCTCTGGGATCCTGAAATCCGATGACTCTGGGTGTGTTAGAGGTCCTGGGAGTCCAGCTTCCTCTGGGTGTTGTCGGATTGTGTTTAGAGGTATGATCCTGAGCATGTTAGAACTCCTGGAAGTCCAGCTTCCTCTTCATGTTGTGGGATTAGTTGCAGAGCAATTGCTCTGAGTGCAGTGGATCCTCAAGGATGGGTTAGGATATGGTGTCTTCTTGGGTGCAGATGAGTTAGGAGTCTGCTCCAGCAGAAAGGACCAGATGGAAGCTCCTTAGTATGTTTTATTTAAAAATTATAATTACCATTTTTTCTTTCAGTGGTGGTACTTGCAGTAAGTCCTATTAGGATTGAGCTGTCTTTTCTGTCTATGAGACTGCTATTTAGGTGTGGGTTTCTATCTGTAGTATTCCTCTGAGGATCACGTATTATTTTATGTCAGCCATGACTTCTTTCTTGAGTTTGTAATTTTCTCGATGAGTTGTGGATCTCTTCATATCCTTGTGGGACTTACACAGAATCAGATCTGGTCCCCACAATGAGCACAAAGCTTTTTACAAAGCCACTGAAAACTGTGAATTTCCCCTAGCATCCATAATCCTTAGCCTATTCATGACTTGTCCACTCCCTGTGTCCTCAGAAGCTACTGGATCTGCTTGGAAGTATGGATCTCACAACATACGTCTGTGGGGTGTTTGTTGATTGATGCAGGAGAGCCTGGTACATTGTAAAAAAATACTACCTCTGGGCATGTGCCTGAGCTTGCTGTAGAAGCAAGGTGCTGAACATAAACTGGGTGAAGCAAATAAGCACAGTTTTTTTTGTTTTTTGTTTTTTTTTTTTCAGGATCAAGCCTTGACTTCCTTTGATGGTGGACTGTAACCTGTAAGGTAAAAGAGAAACTTTCCTACCCAAGTTGCTTTTGGTCATAGCATATAAAGAAAAAACTAGAACAGCTATTCATCTGAGATGATTTTACAGAATTATCTACTATGGGATCTGATGGGTGGGACACAGGGAAGTCCTCCACAATGGCTGCAAGATGACAGGCCCCCATAATACAAGAAAGTCTGTGGGTTTCCAAAATGGCTTTATTGGCATGATGGATGGTACATGGTCTGGATGTGCACCCCCCTTGAGTCAGGGGGGAGCTGACTTAAATAGAAATAGAAAGGGTGAGGAGAGTCACTTAATCAGATACACCCTTGGGTTTTTAGATAACTTATTAATATGGAAATCTACTGAGGCCTATAGTCATGCCTTCTACTTGTGCTGGTGACACCTCTTTGGGAGGAGCTGCATTGACCTTACATGACTGAACAGTGCAGGTTAGTGGAGATCTTAGACCACATGTCAGGACCCTGGGTTCTGGGGGCATGGCTGAACACCTGTCATTGCACCACTGGGGCCGGAGTTCCAGGCCTGCTGAAGGCCACACCAAAAACCAAGACACCCTACATGGTCCTACATCTACTATTCTAATTGTGACTATATTTTTTATTGTATGTTGAAAAAATTTAATCATGTTACTGATCATACCCACATATAAACATTACAAAATGTGACTCCATCAAAGGATAAATAATTTTCACCATCACAATAATAATCATTTATTTTTCTCATTACGAGTAATTAATGTTATCTAACATGAATAACAACTTAAATAACAGCACTAATAATGGTGATTGTAACTTCTGAGATTTTAAGGCATTTTTCTCTCAAGAGCCTAAATATGATGAAAACATTTACTATGTGCTTTCTAGTAAATGACAACCATACTTATAAAAAATACGTATTTGATACCTCTGTGATGAAGAAACTTTTCTCAAAGATGAATGGAAATTAGAAAATTATCATGAGGCCTTACATTATATCAAACCAAATATTTATAATATATTTTGGTAAGCAGAAGTAAGAGCAAATTAAATTGTGTTTATTGCACTATAGTCAGATGTTATGTCAGCAAATACACTTAGAATACTATGGAGGGTAGGCTGAACAACTAAAATTTATGCAAAATGTTCTTGTACCAAAACCGACATAAATTTAAATTGAGGAGTCACAATACACATTCAACAAAAAGACAGATTACAAACTGATTTATTTAGTGTCTCTATACCTGAAGAAATTTTATTTTCATCATTTTTATTTTCCTATTATTGAAAATAGATTCCTTTTTTACATATATCCTTTCTATGGTTTCCTTCACATTTTCTTCCCACCTTCCATTCCACCCAGATCCTCTCATGTTCTGTCTCTTGTTAGGGAATAGCAGCTTTCTAAAAGATACTATTAAAATATAATAAAATAAAATATAATAAGATAAAACAAAAAACTATCACATAAAAATAGGATGGGAAAACCAACAAAAGAAGAGCTCAAGAGAAGACACAAGAATCAGAAACCTATTTGTTTACATACTTTGGAATCCTCAAAATATGCTAAACTGGAAGCTCTAACATAGAAGACTTGGTGCAAAACTGTGTAGACCCTATACTTGCTGTTTCAATTTCTGTGAGTTCATATGAACTTTGCTCATGTTGATTTAGAGGGCCTTGTTTTCTTGATGTCCTTCCTCTATCTCCTCTTACATTGCTCTTACATTCTTTCTGGCTCCTCTTCTGTGGGGTTCCCTGAAGTCTTCAGGGAGTAATTTGATAGAAACATCTCATTTAAGACTGAGTGTTCCAAGGTCTCTCATATTTTGTATAATATCTGTTTGCAAGTCTGTGTATGTTTTCCATATGCTTCATGAGTAAATAAGAAGGAATTTTATATCTTTACTGTATGTAATGGCCATTTTTGTATTTGTAAATGGTAACTGCAAAAAAAGAGAAAGAAATAACACAGATATTGTTACTGAACTGCTTAGTAAAATGTATGGAATTTTCTCATTCAAATAAATACAGTAGTATAGAAGTTCAAGAGTACCAAGATTCTCTACTAGAATTTACTCCTCACATGAAAACAATCAAGGAAAGAAAAAAATGTAAGTAGAATGTTTAAATAAAAAAAGAAAGTGTAACTCAACCAATGAATTAACTCTACTTCTGGGGTCATCTGAAGGCCAAGTAGAGTAGGATTTTATCTTCAGAATATTTCAAATATTTCCTTACTTAACTTTTTTGTAGATGGATTCCACCTTGGTTGTGAACACTTTAAAATTCTCTAGATACAATATTAATGGCTGAATATAATTGTACGTAGAAGGTTTTAGAAGTTGGAGAAATGGATCAGTGTTTAAGAACACTTGCTGCTCTCAAAGAAGCCCTGAGTTTTATTCCTAGCACACATTTATTTTGACCATATCTTCTGGTTTCTGTGGGCTTCCACATGCTAATGATATACTCACATACTTGTAAAAATAAAAGCAAAACTTTAAAAAAACAAGGTTAAAATAATCTTTATTATGTGAATAGTATTTAAAATCTTTTGTTTGCATAATTATTCAATCATTAAAGTGTACTTTTTAATATGTCTTAAGCAATAAGGCTTTCTCCAGCAATAGAGATCTGAGATTCCTGCTTGCAGTGATCATGTGTTCATGAATATATATGTTATAATAATCAATGATTTGATGTGAGAGAAAAGATTTCCAGAAAACCTGCTGTGTTCAAAAGTCAGCAAATGTGTCCAGGTTCAATAAACATGACTGTGGCCCTTCAAAGTCAACGTGGACTTTCTGGGCTAGAGATTTGGTCATAATCTGACCTATTCATTCCTCTAGTGTTAATTGAAAGCTACCATCTGAAAGGTACATGGGTTATAGGCAGAAAAACAGTCCTCAAGATGCACATAGCTCAAGAGAGATGCATTCAATACCAGGTGTGATTTGTAATATATCATCTTCTGCATCTGTAATATACTGTGAATCATAACCAAGGGGATGCAAGACAACTAACCCTTAAGAATCTGTTCTAAGTGCAGTATCACATTGTGACTGAGCATAAACTTCTGAGTCAGATGCTTATGTCGGGACCCTTGTCTATGATTTATTAATAGTGTGACCTGGGGAAATTATTTCATATCCCTTTTTCTGTCTTTAACATCTGTGAAATAGGAATATTGACCATTTTGACCAAATTAAATAAGCTAATCTATGTTTTAAGTTAAATCATGCAATCTTTTTTAATTTTTGGTTGTTGGTTGAACAAATGACATTCAAAATTCATTCACCAAGTTGGAAATTGAAGTTTATTATGGTACTGATATTTTTAAAAATATCATGGTACTGATATCATGGTATATATTATATATATATAATATATATACAATATATATATTATATATATATAATATATATATATAATATATATATAATCATATTTTAAAAAATATCATTAAATGTGCCAAAGATAAGCCACAGACAAAAGGATCAATAGGAACAAGGCTTCAATTATAACAATGGAGGAAGTTTGAACTTCCCATGTCTACTAGGTATAGACAGGTACAATAATGATCCATGCAACATTGTCTTTTACTCAGAAAAAGAATGACAAATTTTAAGAAGTTCAAGGTCACACATGCAGTGGGCATATCTATATCAGAACCATCAACTTCTTTGTGCTCCTAGGAGATGATGGATATATTTCTGTGCCCAGTACAATGAGGCTCAAGTGGCAGGTCTATCAGTAGGGTATTACTAGGTTAATCAACAGATTGAGTCCAGACAAGTGTTTATTATGTGGACCAACATGAATGACATAGAAAGTTGATCACCAATCCCGATTCATGTACAGAGTTTTCAATCTCAAATAGAAGTGTCCTTTACCTGTCAGTCTCAGCTTTCCAAGTGTCAGGTAAAATAGTCAGACTAGTGACAACTAGACCAGTCAGGAAAATGTCACAAGTGTTCTTAAAGGTGGATGATTCGAAGCACTTTACCTTTTACCCAATGACTGACAGCAAGGACTATCTATGTTCATGTTCCTTCACATCTGCATAGCTGGTGTGGAGGTTGGACAGTAAGAGTAGATCATTAGACACAGTTACATTCTACCTTAGGTAACCTTGTAAGCTAGGAAATGTGTGCCCCATTTCTTTGTGAAGCCAGGATGTCACTGGTACCATTATTGAGCCCTTCTCTTCTTTGTCATGCCTGAGTTCAATCTCACCAAAGATAAATAACAGGTTGTATCAATGGGAAGAGAAGCCCTTGGTCCTGTGAAGGCTCGATGTCCCAATGTAGGGGGATGCCAGGACTGGGAGGTGGGAATGGGTAGATGGGTAGAGGAACACTCTCATAGAAGCAGGGGGATGGGGCAAGAGATAGGGAGCTTCTGGGGGGACTGGGAAAGGGGATAACATTTCAAATGTAAATAAAGAAAATATCTAATAAAATATATTTCACTATAAAAAAGGGAAGAAAGAAAGAGAGAAAGAAAGAGAAAGAAAGAAATGCACACCTATATCCTTTGACAACTCTGGAAACTACTCACTGAATGACAGGAGTTCCTTGATAGTCAGCCAGATCCAGATGTCAGAACATCCAACAGAGAAACCAGGGAAGATGATCAGTAACAAAGTGTTTGTGTGAATTTTATTATCAGTGTGTATGTGTATGTCAGTCGAATGTTCAGTTTTGAATTAAGTTGTCAAACTATTTCCAAAGTGCTGGAACACTTTGCTAATTCTATCCCTACATGAATGATTCAGTTTATTTAGTCCTATGGATTTTAAGTCGTGTAAATCAAAGGGAAAATGTTCACTAGGCTATTTGCATTTTAATCTTTTAGAAAAATTGTTATCTGATGGCAATGGGCAAAGGCATATCTTGGTAGTCAGGGGCAGAGCAGATGGCAGTCCTTTGTCATTCTAGCTTGATGCCTGACTTGGTAGCCAAAGCTATTTTATGCCTATGACACATAAAATTCAAATCATATCCAGGCAGAGCAGTGAGGGAAGAAGGCAGACACCTGTGTTCTACCACACAAGGTGAGGTTGGAGAAAGATGCTCACAGATCTGTCCTCCACCTTATGGTACAGGTGGGCCATAGACACACAAGAGCCCTGCCTGCACTATGCAGAGCAATGTGGGAGGAGAAAGACAGTCAAGAGACCTTCGGACCACCATGCTTCTTACAGATCTGCCCTGAAGGGCATGACACACACAGGCCATGGACAACACTTGTAGCCATACCATGTATTGTGGATAGAAGATGTCACCCAGGGGCCCACCAGGGACCCACTAGCCACATGACCAGCCTGCAGTGGGAGCCACCACAATATGTGAATATATGGTGAACTGTTGGTAGATAAGTGGACCAGCTTAAGCATTATAAAGGAAGATGGACCTGGAGACTTGAGGGTAGAGAGGGGTAGCCTGCTGTGAATGGCCAGTCCTTCCTACCCCTCATACACAATTGGAACCATGGGGAGGTCTCAGCTACAGCTGCCACTGAGTGATGTCTAGGTCCATGGATTCACAATGGCAGGTGTTAATGTCCACGGTTCATACTGCCACTAGAGAACATAGGGACATTCCTGGTCCTGGAAGCTGGTGAGGCCAACTTTGATGCCCTGGAGTTGTGCAGAACTGTTCCCATTCCTCGATGGTTGTAGGACTCTGGGGCGCTGGCTCCACCTCTCACCAACTGTGTCACTCAGGAGAGCAGCAGGCCCTATGACTGTCCCAGACAACACAGTGGAGCTGGTCTTGGTACTGGAGGTGGAGATAGCCTGCCCCAAGGGTGTGAATGTGGGAGAGCTGACATCAGTCACTCATCTGCTGAGGGGTGTCACAGGCACCGGAAAGCTGCCCATAGGGTCAGGTGTGTGGAAAAGCTAGCCATGACCCTTGCAGGTTGCAGCACTTGCACTTGGTAGCATGGGCCCTGCACCAAGCCTGGACAGGGCAGTAGAGCTGGCATTAGTGATGGAGTGGAGAAGTTGGTGAGCTGGGTAGGAACTGAAGAGTGGGTGAACCACTCTTGAGGGCCTGAGTGAAGGAGAGCTGGCTGGCCATTTCTCTGATGTAAGGTTGTGAGGTGGCCTGGTGGGTGGCTGGGATGGATGCAGATTAGGTCCTGCACATTGCTTGAGCAACACAGTGCAGCTGGCTGTGATGACACTGGCATGGTTGAGCCAGACCCAAGGATGTGAGAGCTGGAGAGCTGGCCCATTCCCTTTCAGGCTAAGCACTTGGGAGAGTGGGCCTGTGCATTGACTGGGCAGCACAGTGGGGCTGGCTCTAGAGGTGTGGGTGAAGGTAAGCCATCCCAGATGTCATAAAATCAGCAGAGCTGAACCTGTGTCCTGCTGGTGGTAGCATTGGATGGCCAAGCAAGAACACTGCTGGAGAGCTCAGCATGGTGATGAGGATAAAAGGGAGATCCTATGGGATGATCACCTCAGCTACCACCCAGGCACAGTTCTAGGGTTCTGAGTGGGCCTACTCCCAAATCTATATCATTTTTTGGATGACTGGGACAAGTAAAAGGGCCAGTCCTGCTCATCCAAAGCAACAGAATCTCCAGGACACAGGGCAACAACAAGATAACCAGGAGAAGTCCTAGGGAGGATCCAATATTAATAGTGTCACAGAAAGCTGAAGCCTGGAACCAGACCAATGATTCATTCATTGCAATGAACATTTGCAAGTGAAGATGTGTGGACAGAGGAATACACTGTGGGACACACTGTGACATACTACAGCATCCATGATGAGATGTTTTTCTATGCTTTGATTTCTGTTTGTTTAGGTTTTTTGGGTAGGGGGAGGTTGCAATTGTTAAAGACAGATATGAGGGATTGGGGAGATGAGCAAGACTGGGGTCCATGATGTAAACTCAAAAAATCAATATAAACTTAAAAAAAATAGAGGTTATAAATTTCAAAGGGAATGTGAAAGTAGTTGTAGATGAATGCATGATTTAAATACAATAAATCCACTGTAGGCTTTTAGAAAGAGCAAAATACATTGTCCTTTTCTCTAGTCTAGCCTTCAGCTCATTGAGATGGAGTACAGGAGACAGAAGACAAACAGGAAGATAATTTTGCTCCAGGAACCTCAGTTTCCCAATGGTAATAGACTTGTATAGGATAAATATCAAAGAATAAAAGCAGGCAGTCCATACTCATTCTGGAAGTGAGTAGTGTAGGAGTGGCATGTGATAAGGGATATGTGTATCAGCATGATTCAATATTCCTGCATGGTATACATAGGTCATAGCATTGCCTGGTCTTGTGCAAATATAAACAACTATCAGAATCCAATACAAATTCAAAAATAAACTCAAGTCCAAGTGCAAAAAACAATTTTCTGACCAGTTGTTTTTTTAAAGAGCAAGTATAATTAAAATTAAATAGTAGTTTAAAATGCTTGAGATATCTGGCATTAAAAAGGTTTCATATGTGGGTCTTTCATGGTAGCACACAGTTACAACTCATCATGTAGGAGGTGAAGACAAGAGGATCAGAAACTCAAACCAGACTAGTCTACATAGCACATTCCATATCATCTTGGGCAACATGACATGCTGTATGAAAAAAAAATCTTAAAAACAAAAACAAGAACAATAACAAAAAAAAGAAACTTAAAAACAACAATAACAAAACAAAAAACCAAACTAAAACAAAAACAGCAAGAAAAGATAAAATATGTCTGTTAAGAGAAACCAACAATAATATTCTGATGAGGATAAAGACTTAGAGGAGTGAAGAATTGACTAGAGAGATGAAAGAGACAGAATTGAAGACAGACTATGAATCACTGGAAAGTTCTAGAAAGGAGTGAAACTTTGTTTTGTTGATAACACCAATAAGTTGGAGAGGGTATGTAACCCTTGGCTTTTTTGTTTGTTTGTTTTTTTAAAAGATTTATTTTTCACATTGGTGTTGGTGTGTTGGAAGACAGACATTAAGAACATTCACTTGCATGTAGGACAACTCAGACAACTCAGAAAATTATACTAAGCCACTGATAAAACTGTGACAAAGGCTTGAGTGTTGGAAAGTGAAGAGGCTTGTGGGAAAGCAACTGGAGTAAGAGAAGCAGGAGATGCTGAGAGCAGAGCTCACTGAAGAGGCAGGGGATGTTATAAGAGTAAAGCTCACTAAAAAGGCTTTAAAATGTCTTGGCTTTCCTTTTCCTGAGTTACCAAATAATATAAGCTTCTTATAAGTAAGAAAATGAGAAACAATACTAATGTTTAGTCTTCTTAGAAATAACTACAAACAATACTTGTAAAGTGTTTATTTTAAATATATATGGTCAATCTTTGCAGCTATATACTTGTGTGGATATGTATATAATTTTACGCAAATGCTATTGGTGCTGTATAAAGCTATAATGCTCACCTCTTAACATAATGCAGTTTATTATGACATCTTTGTGTGTGTGTGTGTGTGTACACAAGCCTCACCTATTGTTCTCTACATTTTATCCAGTTTTAGACTGATGCAATGGTCTCCTTTTACTGTAAAAAGAAGCATATTTGATATGGTGTGATAGAATTATGCTTAATGTGGAATGAGAGTAAATATTTAGAATGCAATTAGAAATATCACTGATTTTAAAAAGTGTAAGTAGTAGGTTCTATGGCCTCAAAAGCCTGGGTTTATCAGTCATGTTCCCTGTATTGACAAGTAGATACGTATAGACATGTTAACGGGTCTGAATCCACTGCAAACTTGTTTTGTCCTAAACAGTTCTTGACTGTGGTTCTATGAGAATCTTCCATTGACTGGTCTTATTAGCTTTACTTGTCTAAGAAAAGTTTACTATGGAAAATAAGCATACAAGTCTTTTACCAATTCTGTCACAAGATCTGAAGAGTTCTTTCCTCTGTGAAAAGAGAACAGAACTTGTAGCTTTAGCCATGCTTTTCTCAATTAACCTTAAGCAAGTGGCTTGGCATAAGATTGATTTTTTCCAATCTGCATAGAAAAAAAATACTACCATGTTAATGGCTATTAATGACACCTTTATAGTACACATACTTTTAAAATGGTTACTTAGCTTTTAAATAATGAAAAACTAGACCAGTGAAACCAATATTCCTTTTATACAATTTGACAATTATTGGGGGAAAAAAGAGGATGTTAGCAGAAGCAAATCAATATGTCCTGCTAAACACTCTAAAATGTCTAAATTGTTCCAAACAAGACCTAAACCTTGAGTTCCCAACTTGAGGACTGGAGTTGAAGTAAGAACTACATATATTCATTACTGCTTCTGTATACGTGTTTCATTCAGACCAATCTTATGTCTTTCTATTAGGCTTGTGGATTTTCCCAGCATGCCTTGGAATCCCAACAAGCACTCTTCTCACTTTCATTTACTTTACTTTTCTTTTTTTTTGTCATGTGAACCACTGAGTCTAACAAGGGCTGACAAAGTAGGCATTGGTGTGGAACTGCCCGTGGGAGCATGAGTAATTCCCCCACATCACTGAAGACAGTAACACCCTGCTCCTTAGCAACCCTCCATTTCCAACAGCTCTCCTGAAAAAGAGTGAATCCTGAAGTTTCTCTTCTCTATGACTTAATGATAATGAATCTGGTCTTGTGCACATCTTGTGGAGGTCACCACAGCTGCAGTTACCATGCCATGTTCATATAATGGCACTTCTCCCTCTTCCCATACCCTTGACCTGTGCATTCTTTCCACTTCCTCTTCCATGTGCCCTGAGCATTGGAAGAGGTAATAATGAATATTCTGTTGGAGGATGAACACTCAACATCACTTGTTCTCAGCCTGGCCATGAACCTAGATTAACCACCATCCAGTACACAAACAGACTTCTCTGACCAACATGGGAAACAATGGATTTTCTTCTCATTGACTAAATCAACTTTTTCTGCACATCTTTTTTATTTTTAGAAATAACAATTTGATTTTATTTTAAAATGTTCAGATATACTAAGAATCTAAATATAAAACACCTGGATCAGGACAACTGCAAACTCACTGTGAATTGGTATTGGATGTTGGAGAATTTTGTAAACATGAATCAGCAACAGAAACAATGAAGAAGAAGCCTAGACTGAGATGAAGCCTCAGAGCTATTTGTTTTTCAAAACATTCCCTCATATAGTCTGATAAGCATAAGCAGCAATTATGGAGCAGAACATAAAGTAATTACCATTCTGAAAAACAAACCCATAATGTCACGTTTTTCCCCAAATTAGCTCTGCTATTTTGTATTTCTACTTTCCAGGAAATAATTGTCAGAGTGAATCAGGAGCACATGTCAGATCCTTCCTAGAAGCAGCATGTAGAGATGTTAAAATAATCAAATAAATAAAAACTTTCAAATATCCACTTAATCAGTGGGTGGATTATTTGTGTATTACCACACAGACTGGAACTCTTCACTTTTTTTTAAAAAAAAATTGTGTATGTAGGTTTGAGTTTATATGTTCTCATTGTATGTGTATGCACGTGTATGGGTGTATTTGTTATGTGGCTATTCGAGATTAATGTCAGGTGACTCCTTTAATAAGTGACCACTTCATTTTTATTTTTGAGAATTTCATGCACACACATTTATAACATATGTTTTAATTAAATCCAATCCTATTCCTTCCCTTCCAACTCCTCTCCTATTCCTCGTCACATGCTTCCTCACAGCCTCGTTTTCTTGTTTCAAAATCCACTGAGTCCTACTGCTGTAATGCTCATAGATGTGGGGTTATCTACTGGAGTATTGGTAGCCTTTCAGGGTTCACGTCCTGAAGAAACTTACTATCCCTTCCCAAGTAAACATCAAGCAGCCAGTGTCTCAGCTAGGGGTAAAGTTCATGAGCCCTTCCCCAAAGCCTGTTGGAATCTTGTCTGAGTTGATATTTCACTGTCACAACCTCTGTACATCCATGTGGACACTGGCCCTGTTAAGTTCTAAAAACACTGCTTTGCTGTAGCCATTCACTACTTTGGTGCCTTACAATCTGTTCACCCTCTCTTCCAAGATGATCCTTAGCCTTTGGGCAAGTGTTTATCTCATTCATCACAGAATGTGGAGCTTTTCATGTAAGCTAGACTGAGTGGTAGCACATCTCGAAGCCCCCCTGTCTCTACCTGCTCTCTGGACACATACATCACCACCACATACATTTCTATTTTTATCTGGGTGCTACAGATCACCTTGCAACGGAGACATTCTCTAGCACCATGCTGTGACATTATAAAGTGAAAAGTAAATGAGCCAGACATTATCTAGGGTCATGTGTGAATCTTGTAGCCATGATACATTATCAAAACTGATAAGATACTGTATGGGCTAAAGTTAATGTATAAGCCCCACATTTCCAAAAACAGAGAACTTCCTGGAATTCTGGGAGCTGCTGTTCATGTAAGATAACAAGTCACTTATTTTCACATCAATAATAACATTTGTTACATCCAACAGAATGTGCTTGATTACATGTAAGTGGGAGATATATAAGCAAGATGGACGTCAGGATGTATGCTTGCCCCCAATTGGAAAAAAAGAGCAAAAAGTCTTATAGGTTTGACCTTTATCAGCACATGACTGAAGCCATTCAGTGCCTCCCCCCCCCCTGGGAATCCAGTGTGTGGACCTGGCCACTGTTCATCTTATTGTCTGATATTGAATAATTTTTTTTAAATTGGACAGTTGTGGATTTGGTCTTTTGCCTTGCAAAATTTTCAAGCTTAACAACCAACAGAGTCCATCTTGTATGATTTCATTTGTGTAAAGTCCACATACCCTGAAGAGTAATGTGCTGAAGACATACATACATTTAATAAAAAGCTACAAGGAAGGCTGAGGAAAGACACACACAGAGATTATATTGTTGAGACTGTTGTTGTTGAGATGACTTCTCAAACCTCACTACACATTAGAAGGAACTGGGGAGCTTTTAAAAATATATTGATGTAAAGGACTCAGCCCAGAACAATTAAATTAGAAGCACTTTACTCAGTGGCTTAGCTAAGACTTACAGTAAACAGACACTTAGGACTTCATTGAGGAAATTGGGGTCAACCATTCTCAGCACCACAAGGTCTCTTCTGCAATTATCCTTCCCTCTACTCAGCATTAATCTCCCCCTCCCCGTTACTATTTTTTGGCATATTATGTGCTTTAATATTGGAGAGCTCCAAGGAAACAATAAAATGGGAGAATAAAAGACAGTCACTGGATATGGTGACTTCCATGTCTATCCACTAACCTATTTTTCTTTGCTCTTAAAAACATTGTCCTGGAAATGATTGCCCAATCTTTCAGCTTCCTTATTACCCTGCTCTCTCAATCCATTCAGGCTTTTATCCACAGCAGAGCCCCAAACACCTTTAAAACCAGCAGTAACAATCTTTTGTGGGATTCTGTTGTCTGTTGTTTAACTTCTTTGTGTTCAACTTAGACTCCATTTTTTTTTTTACTAGTTTATGGATCCCTACGGTGAGTTCAGCTTTCTTTGACTTCAAACTTTGGCTGTAATTGTATTCTTGAGCCTCAGTGAGGTTGATTGAATTCTTTTTTGAGTTGAGAGATATCTTTGTGTGCCTTTCTTCCTACATACTGCTTATCTTCAGCTCTGATGTCTCTCTTCAATTTGGTCTTAAATTCACAACCATAAACACAGTCTAGTGTTTAATCCTTCCTTACGTCTTGTATTTCTATATTTCATTCTCAACATTGTAGCTCAGACATGCTTTAAAGTTTTGATCCTCCTACCTGAGACTTTAAAGTTCTAGGTTTATAGGTATACATGGCTATATTTTATTTTATTCTAATCCTAAACTATTTCCTATTGTTTACCCAGTTGCTTGAGACATATACAAACTACATATGCATTCAACTTATGCATAGATCTTCAATTAACCTTCACATTATGCAATGCATTGCCTCTACTCTTTCTTCTGATACTACTGTGTTAGTTCATCAGAACTAAGTCAGCAGTCCCTGACTTTTTTTGTTGTTGTTGGTTTTGTTTGTTTGTTTGTTTTGTTTTTGGTTTGGTTTGTTTGCTTTGTTTTACTTTCTTTTTTTTTCTTCCCCAAGTTTTCTTACTTTCATTATTAGTTATTTTATTTATTTACCTCCAAATTGTTGCCCCCTCCCAGTCCCCCCTCATGGAATTCTATCCCCTATCCCTATCCCCTTTACCTCTGAGAAGTACTCTTCCCATAGCTATCCTCTCACCCTAGAGCATCAAGTCTCTACAAGATTAGGCAACTCCCCTTGCACAGGCTAGACAAGGCAACCTTATGCTACATGTGTCTGGGGACCTCAGACCAGCCCATGTATGTTCTTTGGTTGGTAATTTAATCTTTGGAAACTCCCATGGATCCATGTTACTTGATACTGCTGGTCTTCCTATGGTATTTCCATCCCCTCTAGTTCCTTCAGTACTTTCTTCAACTCTTCCATAGGGGGCCTCAACCTCTGTCCAATGCTTGGTTGTGAGTATCTGCATCTATCTCAATCAGCTACTGCTAGAGTCATTGAGAGGATAGCCACACCAGGCTTCCATCTGCGAGCTTAATACTGAATCAATAATAGTGTGAGGGATTAGTTTCTACCCATGAAATAAATCCCCAGTTGGGCCAATCACTGGACAGCCTTTCCTTCAGTCTGTCTTCCATTTTTGTCCCTGCATTTCTTTTAGACAGGAGCAATTTTGGGTCAAAAGTTTTATAGATGGGTTGGTATCTCTTTCCCTCCACTGGGGGTCCTGTCTGACTAACTGGAGGTAGTCTCTTCAGGTTCCATATCCACACTGTTGGTCATTTTGGCTAAGGTCATCCACACTGAATCAGGGAAGGTTCCTCATCCCATGTCTCTGAGACTTTCTACATGTTTCCCCCCACCTCAAACCTCTGGCAGCTGCATAGTTTCATTCATTCTCCTGGCCCTCTGGGCCTCACTCCTGTATCTGCCAATATCTGATCTTGTCCCTTTTTCCCTCCCCCCATCCACCGAGGTCCCTCCCTCCTCTGCCTCCCATTTCTAAGCGAGACTGAAGAATACTCACTTGGGCTTCCCTTCTTTAGGTCTATTGGGTGTATCATGGGTATTCTGTAATTTTTATCTACTATCCACTTATAAGTGAATACATACCATGCATGTCCTTTTGGGTTTGGATTACCTTACTCAGGATAATATTTTTCTAGTTCCATCCATTTTCCTGAAAAATTCATGATGTCCTTCTTTTTAATATCTGAGTAGTATTCCATTGTATAGACATACCACGTTGTCTTTATCTATTTTCAGTTGAGGAACACCTGGGTTGCTTCTAGTTTCTTGCTATTATGAATAAGGTTGCCAGGAACATAGTGGAACAAGCATCCTTGTGATATGGTGAAGCATCTTCTAGATATATGTTCAGGAGTGGTATAGCTGGGTCTTCAGAATAAATTATTTCTAATTTTCTTAGGAACTGCTAGATTGATTTTCAATGTGGTTGTTCAAGTTTGCACTCCCACCATCAGTGGAGTAGTGTTCCCCTTTCTCCACATGCTCACTAGCATGTGCTGTCACTTGAATTTTTGATCTTAGTCATTCTGATTGTTATAAGGAGGAATCTCAGGGTCATTTTGAATTGCATTTCTCTTATGACTAAGAATGTTGAACATTTATTTAAGAGTTTCTTGACCATTTGATGATTCCTCTGTTGAGAATTTTCTATTTATCTCTGTATTCTGTTTATTAAATTGGGTTATCTGGAGTTTTTGGAGCTTAATTTCTTGTGTTCTTTATATATTTTGGATATTAGCCCTCTATTGGATGTAGGGTTAGTGAAGGATTTTTCCCAATCTGTAGGCTGCTGTTTTGTCATATTGACAGTGCCCTTTGCCTTACAGAAGGTTTCAGTTTCAGGTAGTCCCATTTATCAATTGTTGATCTTATAGCCTGAGCCATTGGTGTTTTGTTTAGGAAAATTTCTCCTGTGCCAATGAGTTTAAGATTGTTTCCTACTTTCTATTCTACTAGATTCAGTTTGTTTGGTTTTATGTTGAAGTCACTGGTCCACTTGAGTTTGTGCATTGTGATATATATGGATCAATTTGCATTCTTCTATATGCAGACTGAAAGTCCAGTACCAATTATTGAAGTTGTTTTTTCACTCATGGTTTTGGCTTCTTGTTAAAAATAAAGTTTCGGCCTTCTGCCTGGCTCCTGGATCTGAGGCCTGGTGCAGACCTGCACCCTGTCCACCCCACCCTGTCCACCCCACCGGATTCCTCCCGAGACATCATAGAGGGCCCTCTGAACCCAGAGTGGTAGGAAAGAAGACTCCAACACGGCCCTACGCCCGCAGCTGGGTGCGGGGAACACTCAGAATCCAGCAGAAATCCAATCCCCCCCCCGCCCCCCCCGTGGAGTGTTGCTGCCCTTCCACCCAGCTCCTGGATCAGAAGTCTCGTGCAGATGTGCACCCTATCTACTCCAGTGTCAACAGCGGATTCCTCCCGAGACATCATAGAGGGCCTGCTGAACCCAGAGTGGTAGGTAAGAAGATCCCAACACTGCCCTACACCCATAGCTGGGTGTAGGAAGCGCTCAGAATCCAACAGAAACCCAAACCCTGAGGCCGGGAGCAGACCCGTGCCCTATTCACTCTGGTGTGGACACCGGTCTCCTCCCAAGACAACCTAGAAGGTCCACTGAACTCAGAGTGGTAGAGGGTCCTCTGAACACAGAGCAGCAGAGGTACCACTGAACCCAGAGTGGCAGAGGAATAACTGAACTCAGAGTGACAGACAACATACCCTGAGACATCCTTAGAGGAACCACTGCACTCAGAGCAGTGGACACCTTGTCCTGAGACACCCTAGATTAGACACTACACTCGGAGCAGTAGGCACCTGATCCTGAGACATCCTAGAGGAGACACTGCACCCAGAACAGCAGACACCTAGCTGGTCTGCTACCTTTGAGGCATCATATCCTGAGGCATCCTAGAGGTACCACTGTACTCAGAGCAACTGGAGAAGCTCATAGAGACATCTGGACCCCAAGGAGATCAGACACAAGCAAGATAACTGGAAAGACAGGCTTCAGTCAGAGACAGCAAGTACAGGTAGCACTAGAGTTAACCAGAAGGCGAAAGGCAAATGCAAGAATGTAAGCAACAGAATCCAAAGTTACATGGCATCATCAGAACCCAGTTCCCCCATCATAGGAAGCCCTGAACAACCTATCACACTGGAAAAGCAGGATTCAATATTAAAATCACTTCTCATGATGATGATAGAGGACTTTAAGAAGGACATAAATAACACTCTCAAAGAATTTAAGGAGAACACTGGTAGACAGATAGAAGCCCTTAAAGAGGAAACACAAAAATCCTTTAATGAATTGCAAGAAAAAACACAACCAAACAGGTGAAGGAATTAAACAAAACCATCCAAGATCTAAAAATGGAAGTAGAAAAAAAATAAAGAAATCACAAAGGGAGACTACCCTGGAGAGAGAAAACCTAAAAAAAAAAAAAAAAAAAAAGATCAGGAGTCATAGACACAAGTATCACCAACAGAATACAAGAAATAGAAGAGAGAATCTCATGTGCAGAAGATACCATGGAAAACATTGACACAACTGTCAAAGAAAATGCAAAATACAAAAAGCTACTAACCCAAAACATACAGGAAATCCAAGACACAATGAGAAGGCCAAACCTAAGGATAATAGGTGTAGATGAGGGGGAAGAGTCCTAACTTAAAGGACCAGTAAATAACTTCATCAAAATTATAGAAGAAAACTTCCCTAACCTAAAGAAAGAGATGTCGATAAATATACAAGAAGCCTACAGAACTCCAAATAGTTTAGACCAGAAAAGAAATACCTCCCGCCACATAATAATCAAAACATCAAATGTACAAAACAAATATAAAATACTAAAAGCAGTAAGAGAAAAAGGCAAAGTAACATATAAAGACAGACCTATAAGAATTATACCAGACTTCTCACCAGAGACTATAAAAGTCAGAAGATCCTAGACTGATATCATACAGACCCTAAGAGAACAAAAATGCCAGCCCAGACTACTATACCCAACAAAACTCTCAATCAATATTTATGGAGAAACCAAAATATTCCATGACAAGACCAAATTTACACAATATCTTATCACAAATCCTGCACTTCAAAGGATAATTGTTAGAAAACTCCAGCACAAGGAGGGAAACTACAACCTAGAAAAAGCAAGAAAGTAATCTTCCAACAACCCCAAAAGAATGTAGCTAAACAAACATCAAACATAACTCCACTGCCAATAACAAAAATAACAGAAAACAACATTCATTTTTCCTTATATCTATTAATATCAATGAACTCAATTCTCCAATAAAAAGACATAGACTATCAGACTGGATACATAAAGAAGACCCAGTATTTTGGTGCATACAGGAAACGCACCTTTGTGAAAAAGAAAGACACTACCTCAGAGTAAAATGTTGGAAAACAATCTTCAAACAAATGGTCCCAAGAAACAAGCTGGAGTACCAATTCTAATATCAAATAAAATCGTTTTTCAATCAAAAGTAATCAAAAAAGATAAAGGAGGACACTTCATATTCATCAAAGGAAAAAATGTACCAAGGGAACTCACAATTCTGAACATCGATGCCCCAAATGCAAGGGTACCCACATACATAAAAGAAACTTTACTAAAACTTAAAGCATACATTGTACCTCACACAATAATAGTGGGAGATTTCAATATCCCACTCTCAGCTATGAACAGATCATGGAAACAGATACAAAACCAATACACAATGAAACTAACAGAAGTTATGAACCAACTGAACTTAACTGACATCTATAGAACATTTCATCCTAAAACAAAAGGATATACCTTTTTCTCAGCACCTCATGGTACCTTCTCCAAAATAGACCATATAATTGGTCACAAAACAGGCCTCAACAGATACAAAAAGATTGAAATAATCCCTTGTACCCTATCAGACTACCATGGACTAAGACTCGTCTTTGACATGGACAAAAACAAAGGAAAGCCCACATACACGTGGAAAATGAACAATGCTCTACTCAATGATAACATGGTCAAGGAAGAAATAAAGAAAGAAATTAAAGACTTTTTAGAATTTAATGAAAATGAGGACACATCATATCAAAACTTGTGGGACTCCATGAAAGCAGTACTAAGAGGAAAACTCATAGCTCTAAGTGCCCACAAAAAGAAACTGGAGAGAGCATACACTAACAACTTGATAGCACACCTGAAAGCCTTAGAACAAAAAGAAGCTAATATACCCAAGAGGAGTAGACGGCAGGAAATAATCAAACTCAGGGCTGAAATCAACCAAGTTGAAACAGAAAGAACTATACAAAATATCAACAAAACCAGGAGCTGGTTCTTTGAGAAAAACAACAAGTCAGACAAACCCTTAGCCAGACTAACCAAAGGGCGCAGAGACAGTACTCAATAAAATCAGAACTGAAAAGGAAGACATAACAACAGAAACAGAGGAAATTAAAAAAAAAATCTTCAGATCCTACTACAAAGGCCTGTACTCAACAAAATTGGAAATTCTGGATGAAATGGATAATTTTCTAGGTAGATACCAAGTATGAAAGTTAAACGAGGAGCAGATAAACTATCTAAACAGTCACATAACACCTAAAGAAATAAAAGCAGTCATTAAAAATCTCCCCACCAAAAAAAGTCAGGGACCAGATTGTTTTAGTGCAGAATTCTATAAGACTTTCCAGGAAGACCTAATACCAATTCTCTTCAAACTATTCCACAGAATAGAAACAGGAAAAACAATACTCAATTTGTTCTATGAAGCTACAATTACACTCATACCTAAGCCTCACAAAGACCCAACAAAGAAAGAGAACTACAGACCAATCTCTCTTATGAATATTGATGCAAAATACTCAATAAAATTCTTTCAAACTGAATCCAAGAACACATCAAAACAATCATCCATCATGATCAAGTAGGCTTTATCCCAGGAATGCAGGGATGGTTCAATATAAGGAAACCCATCAATGTAATCCACTACATAAGTAAACTCAAAGAAAAAAACCACATGATCATTTCACTAGATGCTGACAAAGCATTTGACAAAATTCAACATCCCTTCATGTTAAAAGTCTTGGAAAGATCACGAATTCAAGGCACATACCTAAACATAGTAAAAGTAATATACAGCAAGCCAGTAGCCAACATCAAACTAAATGGAGAGAAACTGGAAGCAATTCCACTAAGATCAGGGACTAGACAAGGTGGCCCACTCTCACCCTACCTATTCAATATAGTAGTGGAATTCCTAGCTAGAGCAATTAGACAAGAGGAAGTCAATGGGATACAAATAGGAAAGGAAGAAGTCTAAATTTCACTATTTGCAGATGATGTGATAGTATACTTAAGTGACCCTAAAATTTCTACTAGAGAACTCCTAAACCTGATTAATAACTTCAGTAAAGTGGCTGGATATAAAATCAACTCAGTAGATAAAGCAAATCAGTAGCCTTCCTATACTCAAAAGATAAAAAGGCTGAGAAAGAAATTATGGAAATAACACCATTCACAATAGTTACAAACAACATAAAATATCTTGGAGTGAATCTAACCAAGCAAGTGAAAGATATGTATGACAAGAACTTCAAGTCTCTGAAGAAAGAAATAGAAGAAGAACTCAGAAGATGGAAAGATCTTCCATGTTCCTGGATTGGCAGGATTAATTTAGTAAAAATGGCCTTCTTGCCAAAAGCAATCTATAAATTCAATGCAATCCCCATCAAAATTCCAAATCAATTCTTCATAGAGGTAGAAAGAGCAATTTGCAAATTTATTTGGAACAACAAAAAAACCAAGATAGCGAGAACTATGCTCAACAATAAAAGAACTTCTGGGGGAATCCCTGTCTCTGACCTCAAACTGTACTACAGGGCAATAGTAATAAAAACTGCATGGTATTGGTACAGATACAGGCAGGAAGATCAATGGAATAGAATTGAAGACCCAGAAATGAGCCCACATACCTATGATCACTTGATCTTTGACAAAGGAGCTAAAACCATCCAGTGGAAAAAGGACAGCATTTTCAGCAAATGGTGCTGGTTCAACTAGAGGTCAACATGTAGAAGGATGCAAATCAATCCATTCATATCTCCTTGTACAAAGCTCAAATCCAAGTGGATAAAAGACCTTCACTTAAAACCAGATACACTGAAACTAATAGAAGAGAAGGTGGGGAAGACCCTCAAATATCTAGGCACAGGAGAAAAGTTCCTGAACAGAACAACAATGGCTTAGGCTCTAAAATCAAGAATTGACAAATGGGACCTCATAAAATTGCAAAGCTTCTGCAAGGCAAAGGACATTGTCAATAAGACAAAATGGCAACCAACAGATTGGGAAAAGATCTTAACCAATCCCACATCTGATAAAGGGCTAATATCCAAGATATACAAATAAGTCAAAAAATTATACTCCAGACAACCATATAACCCTATTAAAAATGGGGTACAGAGCTAAACAAAGAATTCTCAACAGAGGAAACTTGAAAGGCTGAGAAGCTCAACATCCTTAGTCATCAGCGAAATGCAAATCAAAATAACCCTGAGATACCGCCTCACACCAATCAGAATGACTAAGATCAAAAACTCAAGTGATGGTAGATGCTGGAGAGGATGAGGAGAAAGAGGAACACTCCTCCATTGTTGGTGGGATTGCAAGCTGGTACAACCACTCTGGAAATCAGTCTGGCGGTTCCTCAGAAAACTGGACATAACATTACCTAAGGACCCAGCTATACCACTCCTGGAGATATACCCAGAAGATGCTCCACCGTATAACAAGGACATATGCTCCACTATGTTCATAGCACCCTTATTTATAATAGCCAGAAGCTGGAAAGAACCCAGATGTCCTTCAACAGAGGAATGGATACAAAAAAATGTAGTACATTTACACAATGGAGAATTTCTCAGCTATTAAAAATAATGAATTCGAGAAATTGTTAGCTAAATGGTTGGAACTAGAAATTATCATTCTGAGTGAGTTAACCCAATCACAAAAGAACACACATGGTATTTACTCATTGATGAGCGAATATTAGCCCAAAAGCTTAGAATAGTGAAGACTCAACTCACAGACCACATGAAGCTCATAAAGAAGGAAGACCAATTGGGGATGCCTCAGTTCTACTTAGAATGAGTGACAAAATTACTCAACGGAGCAAATATGGAAACAAAACATGGGACAGAAACTGAAGGAAGGGACATCTAGAGACCATTCCACCTGGTATCCATTCCATGTACAGTCACTATGCTAGACACTGATGTGGATGGCTGGAAGTGCATGCTTTCAAGAACATGATATAGCTGTCTCCTTAGAGGTCTGCCTGAGACTGACACATTCAGAGGATGAGGCTCACAGCTAAACACTGATGTGATCAAAGGTTTCCCAATGGAGAAGTTAGAGAGAAGACTGAAGTAGGAGAAAGGGGTTATGACCCTATGAGGAAAGAAACAATATCAACCAACCAGAGCTTTCCAGGGTCTGAACCACCAGCCTGGGAGCACATAGGGAGGGACCCATGACCCCAGCTGTATATGTAGGGGAGGGTGGCCTTGTTGGGCATAGGTGGGAGAGGAGATTCTTGGTCCCATGAAAAATGAACTCAGAGTGGGGGGAGAATGTGAGGGTGGGGAGGGGGTAGGTGAGGGCACAGCCTCATAGAAGCATGAGGAGGGGGTTGGAATAGGAGGTTTCTGGGTGGGGCGAGGAAATAAGGTAAGGGGATAAAATCTGAAATGTAAATATAATACCCCCAAAAAAATTTTTAAAAAATTTAAATAAAAAAAGAAAGCAAAGAATGAAAATAAAAATAAAAATAAAAATAAAAAAAATTAGCTTGATACTAAAATTTGTTTTGAGAGTTGTATATTGCAGAATACACAGCCTTGGTGTATCTCCTCATCAAGCAAGCTGAGCAGACCCGCTCAAAGGTCTGATGTCCTGGAATTCCATCTGAATGTAGTGAAGACCCAGTATCAGAGGCTTATCAATTTACTCTTCCCCCCACCCCTCTTCTAATATTTCAATGCCTGTAATCAGCTTGAAGAAGTTAATGAAGAGTCAGTGCCCCTATTCCCTGGGCTTGAGGACTAAGCTGGTTAATATTGGGCTGTCTTTCTAGGGAAAATAGTGGTTTTGTTGCAACAGGGAGGATTAGCTAGGATTTATTTTATAGCCATAACCTGTTGGTAGAAATATGTATAATTATTCTCAAGATGAAGCTATAATTTCCTAAATTGTACAAAATGTATTTAAATTTCAAATTTAAGGTTTTCATTGGTATGAGCTTCTTATTGATATAAAAGTGAGATTAATATTGTTACTCTCATAGGCATTGTGCCTGTATAACACATTTAGGAATACAAGGCTTAGACCCAGTCCTTCTTTAACTTTTTTAACTGATTTGAGATGGTTAGCCTGTGAGTTAAGGGACTATAGCAAATTCAAGGCTTTGAGTTTATTGTTAGAATGTTTTCTATATTTCATTTAGAAATAGCTGAGAGGAGTTAACAGACAACAGTCCAGATTGCCTTACATGGATAGTTGGATTTCAAAATGTCAGAAGTCCACAGAATTGACTTTACAAACATTTCTGTATTAATGTTCATTTTGATTAGAGACCTGTCTGCTCCTGACAACTTCCTGTCTTGGATTCTAAGAGGAAATTGAGCATCTTTGGAGTTAGTCCAGTTGTGGGGAAACAGCCACTAGGCAAGAATTGCCTCTTTCCATCTACAGACAAATTACTGTCCAGAAAAGGACACACGTGCAGAATAAGTCGACTGATTATATCTGCCAAGACAGAGTAATTGGCCCTTAATAATTCTGCATCACTAGGTCTGTCAGATGACCCTGGGCCAGAAGGCTAAAGATCGGATGCTCCAATGTTTTGTAGTATATGGACTGTCCAGGTGTTCAGTGGCATCTATAAATTGGCTAAGTCTTAGAAGCTATGCTTTGTGCTTCCCATAATTTCAGTTAATTCAATCATTCTGGATTTCTGACAGGGTTGAAAACTTATAGTCTCATAGTCAATCCTGGCTATTTACTTTGAGAGAAAAGATTTCAGTGGATGGTTTTCAGCTGACATTCATTCTAAAGCCCAGAAAAAATCCAGGTTCTGAACTAAGTGTTTTAGTTAGGAGTGATGACAGAGGTTCTGGTTAGTCAACAAAATGATGGACTGGGTATTAAGACTATCTTGTACCTCACTGGTACAAATTGGCATAATTATGTTCTAATTGTGTTTTGAGAGAAAAGTTTTATTTTAACAGGAATGGCGATATGTAGGAGGAGCTAAGGTGGGAGGAGTATGGAGAGGAAGAGAAGAAGGAGAGGAGGAGAAGGAGAGGAGAAGCTAGGTGATGAGAGAGAGATAAAGAGAGAGAAAGAGGGGGGAGGGACATGGAAGTAGATGTTCACGTGTCTCCACTAGTCAAAGACAGTTGATATATCTAGGTTGGCTATTGGGTTACACTTCTGATTGAGCATTACCAAACTTTGATGTAGGCCCTGAGTTTGACTATTTCCTGACATCCACTCCTCATTGCTGTGTTTACTTCTTTTTTTTTTTCTAGCTATTTCAGGTGTGCTGTTAATTTGCTAGTATAGGATCTCCCCAAATTTTTATGTGAAGGCACTTATTGTTACGAATTTTTCTCTTAAAACTGTTTTCATTGTTTCCCATGAGGTTGGGTGTTTTATCTTCATTTCCATTGAATTTGATAAAGTCTTTAATTTCTTTCCTTATTTCTTCTTTACCAAGTTATCATTAAGTAGAGAGTTATTCAGTTTCTATGAGTATGTGGGTTTTCTGATTTTTCTGTTGTTTTGAAGTTCAGCCTTAGTCCATGATGATCTAATAGAATGCTTGGTGTTATTTTAATCTTCTTGTATCTATTGAGGTTCCTCTTGTGTCAGATTATGTGGTCAACTTTGGAGAAGGTTTCATGAGAAGCTTAGATGGCACACTCTTTTGGTGTTTGGTGAAATATTTTGTAGATATCTGTTAAATACATTTGGTTCCTAACTTCTGTTAATTTCATTTGTGTTTCTGTTCAGTTTCTGTTTCCTTGAACCTATCCATTGTTGAGAATGGGGTGTTGAAGTCTCCTACTATTATTGCTTGGCATTCAATGTGTGTTTTGAGCTTTAGTAAAGTTTATATTATGAATCTGGTTGCTCTTGCATTTTGGGAATAGATGTTCAAAACTGAGACTTCGTTTTGGTCGACTTTTTGATGAGTATGATGTGTCCTCCAACTCTTTTGATTACTTTTAGGTGAAAGTATATTTTGTTAGATAGGAGAATGGCTACTCCAGCTTGTTTCTTGGGACTGTTTACTTAGAAATTTTTTTCTAGCCCTATATTCTGAGGTAGTACTGTCTTTGTTGCTGAGGTGTGTTTCTTATATGTAGCAGAATGATAGACCCTGTGTATGTACACAGTCTGTTAGCCTGTGTCTTTTTATTATGGAATTGAGTCCATGCTATTGAGAGATACTGATGACCAATGATTGTTAATTCCTGTTATTTTTTGGTGGAGGTGGTACTATGCATTTGTTATTCTCTTGGGTTTGTTTGAAATAATTAATTTTTTATGTTTTCTTGGGTGTGATTACCTTCCTTGTGCTGAATTTTCCTTCTAGAATCATTGTAGAGCTGTATTAGTAGAAAGATGTTGTCTAAGTTTGTATTTTTCATAGAATATCTTGGATTTTACATTAATTATGACTGAGAATTTTGCTGGAAATAGTGTTCTGGGCTGGCATTTATAGTCTCGTATGGTCTGCAAGACATCACTCCAGGATCTTCTGGTTGTTAGAGTCTTTGTTGACAAGTGAGCTGTAATTTTGGTAAGTCAGCTTTTGTATGTTACTTGGCTTTTTTTCTTTATAATTTTTAATATTCTTCCTTTGTTCTGTACATTTAATGTTTTGATTATTATGTGGCAGGAAGATTTTCTTTTTTGACCCAATCTGTTTGATATTCTGTAGGCCTATTACATGTTTATGGCTGTCTCTTCCTTTGGATTAGCAAATTTTCTTCTATAATGTTGTTGAAGATGTTTGCTGGTCTTTTGAACTGGAAATTTTCATCTTCCTCTCTCCCTACTATTCTTCAGTTTGGTCTTTTCCTTATACCTCAAATTTCCTGAATGTTTTGGGTTTAAAATCTTTTATATTTGCCTTTTTTTCCCTAACCAATGTATCAATATCTTTTATAGTATCTTTCATGTCTGAGATTCTTTCTTCCATCTCTTATATTCTGTTGGTGATATTTGCATCTGTAGTTCCTGTTCCCTTTCCCAGGTTTTCTATCTCCAGGGTTACCTCCATTTGTTATTTTCATTTTTTAGGTTTTGGGCCATTTTGTTCATTTTTCATGTTTGATTATATTTTGTAGGGGGTGGTTCTGATAATTTGATCAGGAATCTGCATGTGAATGCTGAAGTTCCTGTTTCCCAATTGCTTCTTGATTGATCATTAAAGATGTCAGCAGCTAAAGGCTGGGCAGAAGAGGAGGGACTTCTAGGTTCCTGCAGGCAGGTCAGGAGACATAGGAGGAGGAAAGAGCTTCAGAGAGAGTCAACAGCCATGTGGGATCTTGGGTAGAGTGGCCATTGTCCTGTTCCCCAGGAGGAGATTAGAAATGTAACTAAGCTGAAGGCTGAGGGCAGATGTAGGGTATGGAGCAAGGAGAAGGTAACCAGGCAACTAAATTGAGGGCAGATTTGAGGTGTTTAGCCAGTATTAACAGAGGGAAAAGCATCTTAACTCCAAGAGGCTTACAGGACCCCAGCTGCTGAGCCATAAGGCAGGCTAAATATGAGCTCTCTCTCGCTCTCTCTCACTCTCTCTCTCTCTCTCTCTCTCTCTCTCTCTCTCTCTCTCTCTGTGTGTGTGTGTGTGTGTGTGTGTGTGTGTGTGTATTTCATCCATGGATCCAAGGGAACCAGGGTGGTGGTTGGTAGTGTGGTCTGTCTAGAGCTTGAAGTGGGTTGTAGAAACAACATGCTACAAATTTTTTTTTTTAAAGGGATTTGTTTCCTCTTTAAGGGCTTCTACCTGTTTGCCTGTGCTTTCCTGTATTTCTTTACAGCGTTATTTATATCCTCTTTAAGAACCTCTATCATCTTCATGCATTGGAATTTAAGGTCAGAATCTTGCTCCTTAAGCATATTAGGGTATGTCCTTGCCCCCAGCCTTGAGCAGGCCTGAAGAGTCATTTACCACAATAAACCAAACTGTAGGACCCAGGAGGCCTGCAGTCTGCTACATGAGTTAAGAAGAATAGACTGCCTGCTGATCTTGCATTTAGATACCTCTGGGCTGCAATCCCCTCACACCGGCTGAAGTGAGATGGAGTTCTGGTGGTGGGGATGGGGCTTCCCCTTTATATTTGAAAGCAGAATATTAAACTTCGGGCTTTGATCAGAATACTTTGTCTTGGCCCTATGTTTTTTCTCGCCCTCCATTCCCTTTTCATTCCCCGCTTTCCTTTCAGGTGAACCCAGTTACTAGTAGCCTCTGGTGGCTACATTAGGGTATCCAGGGCTGTAGTAGAAGATCTGGGTTCTGATGGTGAGTGTTTCTTTAAGGAGTTATTTATATTCTCTTTAAAAACTTCTGTCATCTTCATGAGATGGGATTTAGGGTCAGAATTATTAGCGTATCCAGGACTTTCCTGTAGTAGGTGATCTCAGTTTAGATGGTGTTAAATGTCATTGGCTTCTGTTGATTATGTTCTTGTGCTTGGCTTTCACCATCTGGTAGTCTCTGATATTAACTGGCCTGGGGTGTCCTGGATTGGAACAGGTCTTCCCAGAGGCAGGTAGAGCTCTGTGTCCCAGGTTAGGGCAGCACTCCTGAGAGGCAGACAATGCTGTGTCTCTGGTTAGAGCAGTCCTCCTAGGAAACAAGCAGGACTATGTGGTGGGGGAGCAGACAGACTGATCTACAATATATGCAGGTGGACAAGCCAGCTGGAAGAGCTCTGGGGCTCCAGCCCAGCAAGACAGATCTTAAGTTTACTGAGCTCTGTTGGGTCCCAGCTGGAGTGGGTATTGAGGCAGGGTCTCACCTGTGTCCCTGGTTAAAGCAGTCCTCCTGGCATACAGGTAGAGTTGTGGGATGGGGGTATGGGCAAGCTAATCTGCCTCTGTGCAGGTAGAGATGTGGACCAGAAGGGTGCCATTCCCTGATTTTTTAAAGCAGTTCTGAAAGCAATCTTTTTTGTTTAAAACAACAAAATAAAAACTCTTTAGTCTTGGCTAAAAACAGAACTCCTCATTGTGTTCTATAGCTATACGATCTGACCATTCTTACCTTGGTGCTGAGGCCATATAGACCCTTGGATCCAATGGGCATGCTTGCACGTTCTTATCTTGGTGTCTAGAAGTCAACTTTCTTTCCCTCCCTAACTCTTTTCCTTTCTCCTCTCTCTCTTTCTTCCTTCATTTCTCTCTCTCTTTCCTTCCTTCCTTCCTTCCTTCCTTCCTTCCTTCCTTCCTTCCTTCCTTCCTTCCTTGCTTGGAATTGCTTTTTTCTTAGCTTCTGACCTACCTAACTGTCCTGTGCATAGTTCAGGTCCCAGATTAAATGTCATCTTTTCATAAAGTGTGTCTCCTCCCTTTTGATCTCAGGTCATAGAAGGCTGATGACAACTTACTGTCATACATTGCCTCCAACACTCTTGACTTCTTGCTGTTTTGATAACTGTACTGCAGAATACAATTATGTATTCAGGTATAAACGTACTTGCCTTTGCCTCATTACCAAATGTACCCTTAATATTTATAGCAGTGCCTGACAATCATTAGGGTTACCATAAATCTTTTGAGTAGATAGTGTACACTAAATCAAACCAAACTTCCTGTTGCTTATTGTGCTATTTGAGAATCCATGTTTTATTTTTACATTGGATTTTCTTTTTCCATTTTATTTTATTTGTAAAATTTCATGATCATTTCATAAAATGCTAATGTCACAGCTCATTTCCTGAATATTAAACATTCAATTTGCTATAATGTTCCTTTATGGAAAACCATAATGAAGTGTATGTTTTGGAAGCCATTTCTCCTATCTCTGAGGTCACAGTCTTCAACTCTCAGCACCCTTGGTTATACATTGTCCTGCTTCTGGTTTCTTCCATAGAACCTTACTTAGCTTTTCCAGTGTGAACTGATCTTTTTTGTCTCTTACTGTCACTCTTGCCCCCTCCCTGTCCCACCTTCCCTAATGCTTGCTTTTGTTTTCATTAGCCTTCAGGACTCAGGAGTGCTCTACATAAACCTTCATTCTTTTAGACTTACTACCATCAAGATATAGAACATGCTGTTAGATATATGATTCTTTTTATAATATATGACTTCCCAACCATTCAAAGCATGGATGCAGTGTTTGAAAGAAAGTGTAGGTGTCCTGGAGATACCATTATGAGTTATTTTACTGGATACACTTCTGATATCAATGGAGGTATTAGGGAACTCTCTAGTGTATATACCCACCCGTATGCACATGCATGTGCATGTTCATGTGCAAATAAAGGCCAGTATTTGAGGTCAGATATCTTTAATCACATTCCACATTATTCTGTAGGACACCATCTCTCACTGAATCTGAAACTCACCAATTCAGCTGATCTGGCTGGACAGCCAGCACCAGAGATCTCCCTGTTTCCTCTCCAGTGCTGTGATTGCAGGTTTGCATTTGTGCTCTCAGGGATTTGTATGGGTGGTAGAAATCTAAACTCTTGTTCTTGCCTTTGTCATTGCATGACAAGTACTTGAGCACTGGAACCATCTCAACAGTCTCGCAAACTGGGATGTTCTTACTCTCACACAAGAACTGTCACATGGCATGGAGATTTGTATGAGATATTTTCTGTTGTCTAAAACATTCAAATACTTGGTCCACCGTTTATGGTACTGGTTGTGGGGAGATATAGGAGGTATGGTCATTTTGGAGGAGTTTGTCACTAGAGGTGGGATTTGAATTTAAAGACCAGTGCCATGCCATTTAAATGTTACTCTATCTGGTTTGTACTTGTTGCTCAAAAAGTGAGTCCTCAGCTTCTGCTCCAATCACCTTGTCTGTTGCCTGTTGCCTTCTCTTCCCCATCATGTACTGTAACCTTCTGAATACTTAAATACAAATATGTTCCTTTATATACTGCTTTTGTCGTGGTGCTTTATGACAGAAACAGAGTAAAAGTAACTAATTACACTAGTGACATTTTATACACAGACAATGCTTTGGGTGGCTCTAACTTGACGAGAATACTAAGTGATATTTTAAAACATAAGTGTTCCCAATTTAAATGTTCCCAAAGTGAACTAAGTGGCAATTGTGTGTTCTTCTTAAAGAAAGAATTTACACCTACAGTGTAAATTATGGAGGATGCAGCAATGCTCTTATCACTTTTCATGCTGTTTCTTTTAAAAATTCCCAGAAGGTCACTTAGAATATACAAGCAATTGAATTATAGTACATCTAAAAGATATAAACTATCACAGAGAAATAAAAATGCAATATATATTTAAATTATAAAGATATGTTATTTCATAGATTATATTTCAGATATATCTGATGGTTAGTTTTTCATATTAATATATTATTTCTTCCCACACTTCCTACTGAGAGCTTCAAAAGGCAATGCTTAATGCTGCAAATGTCTCTTTCTGGGTGGCTGAATGTAAAATGTCAAAAGACCAAATGTCACCCTTGATTTCAGAATTGTGATATTTACAAACAAAGAAAATATGGAGACTGCCATTTAAGCTAAAATATTACTATATTACAATGAAGTATAGCTATTACTGTGGTGAGTTATAGTATAAGGAACAAATTACCCTTATTTTTCTGTATTTGAAAAAGCAGATGTGAGAGAGTAATGTTTTATGCTGAGTACAGAAGAAATGGAACCATTCTTCTGTAACCATTGTAAGAGTCCTGGCAGGCAAGGTTTTGCTGAGAAATGGAGGTTTTTTTTTTCCACCCAAGGTCAGAAACAGTGAAGCTGAAGAGTCTATTTGTCCTAAGCTGGTGCCTTTCCAGCTTTGGCCTTTGGAATATCTTCTTCTTTCTCCTCTATTCCACCTTTGCTTTTAAGTAGTATTTTTATTGCTTTCTTCTCAAACATCATTACAGTAAGAACACATTCTTCATCATTTAAAGGTATCTATTGGGACAAAGACTACTTTATTTTTCTGGTATGAATTATTTGTACCTGGGATTCTTGAAAGTCAAGTTTGAATTACATTGTAATTACATTAGCTATCAACAAAGGGTCTCATGGTAGCCAAGATCTAATGCTCTCCAGAATGTTAAGCAATATGGTCACAGAATGCTTTTAATGCTTAGTGCATTCACTTCTGTGGGATAGTAAAGACATCTAATAAGTGATGAAGTCTATAGTAATTATGAGAAGGAGAAGGAGAAGGAGAAGGAGAAGGAGAACACCACCACCACTGTCAACAACAGCAATAACAACAACAACAACAATAACAATAACAATAATAATAATTTACAGGGCCTCACTGTATAGCATAGCTTGCCTAGAATTTTCCATGTAGACAAGTTTAGCAATGAACTAACGTAGATCCTCTTTCCTCTATTTCTCTAGCGCTGTAATAACAGGAATTAGCCACCATGCTCAGACTGCCAATGTATATATTATTTTAATATTTAAGTATAACAGAATACCTAAAACATTAAAAATAGTTTATATTGTGTCTCAAATTCCTAATCAGTGTATAGTGTAGGTTTGTTTAGTTTTTTTAAGGATCGACATGCATAAAGTTTCTTTTCCATTCTGTGCTTTTACAGCATGATGTCTGTGTATGAATCTGCAACAATGGACCAGAGAACATTTTGCATTTCCCTTATCAGAAGGAAGCAGTCAGGTGGGAGGACAAGAAGGAACGGAGAACTTAATCACAATGAAGCATTGTGTTCATACAGGGCTAGGTTTGGGAGTCTAATAATCCTTCCTGTTGGCTTCTCCAGCATCTGATCCTTCTGACCTCCTTGTTCATTAGAACCTGGATAACATAGGACTATCTCTGTCCAGGTTGTCTGATGTTTTCTTTCAATTCTTTCTAAGTGAATTCCCCATCATCCTTTAACCCACTCCTAAGGTAGTTCAAAGTACTTTTCCTAGATACCTGTAGACTACTTGGCTTTATTTAACCAGGGATGGCAATTATCATCAGTGCATTAATTGGAGCAGCCTGAGAGATATAGTTGGTATGCACCAAAGCATCACTGGTCATTATTCTATAACTGTTTACATGTCTCATCTTTGTAAGTAGAAGTGTCTGCAGTTAGCCTTTCCCTTTTTAAAGGTTTATTTTATTTTTAAAAATGTGTTCCATGTCTATGTATGGAGGTATGTACACATCAGTTTAGATGTCTATAGAGGACAGATACCACATCACATCTCCTGGATCTGGAGTTACAGACTTTTGTGAGCCACATGGTATGTATCATTGGAATCTAAATCAGGTCCTCTGGAAAAAGAGTAAATGTTCTTAACTACTAAGTATCTTTCAAGCCTTACTTTTTAAAAGGGCTTCAAAATATTTTTAGCATGACAACAGTAGACTTCTTTCTTCCTTTCCCAGTATGATGTTTCAGGCATCACCATTTTTTTTTTTTAAACAAGAGTCATTCCTTGCTTTTCCAAAGCAGGAATGTTAGATGGTTGTTCTCAGAATTTTGTTTCTAATATTCACTTCTTGGCAATAGAAATGATTTTATAAACATACTCAAAAGTTGAAATGTGTTTTTTTTTTTTGACACCTGGAGGAGACAGTGATGCTTTTATTGTTACATTCCAATTCACAGGATGAGTTACAAAGGTTCAGAGTTCCTCCTTCCTTGGTAAGAACTATGTCCATCGTGGGCAGACTAACTCAGCAGAGAGGGTCTGCCTATGAAGAAGCCTAAGGGTGCCTGGGTCAGGTCTTCTGCTGCAGCCACGGGTCACTGTACTCTGAGACTGCACACGATCTGATTCTAGCTGAGTCCCACCAAGGGAACATCACTGACAGCGCTGACCCCAACTCATCTTAACTGCTAAGTCATCTCTCAAGGCCCTTTTTTATTTATTACTCTGCACTTGACTGACAAGTCTGAATTCCGGACCACAGGACCTTAACCAGAACAGACAATGTGTCTCTGCTACTGTTTCTGTTTCCTGAACCAGAGTTTCACTATTCAGCCCATGCTGGCCTTGAATCTGAGTCTTCTGTCTTCCTCCCCACCACTGGGACCATGCGTGATCATGCTTCACCTGGAGGCGCTGCGGCCTAGCACGTATCTGCCCGGGTTCTCGGCAGTAAGACAGACGTCTCCACCGATGCTCCTCCTCCACTGGCTCCAAGCATGGCGTTCTACACATGTTTTGAAGACATAACTGAGGACATGAAGACACTGATCTTCTAGATCCGAGTCACAATGAAAATGCCACATCTGATGTCCTAGGCCCATAGGTAGTGGGATATCACTAAAGCAACTCCACACAGTCCCAGCCTGCCACCCATTTTCACTTCCCAGGCACAGTAGCAGCACTGCAAGGGTCAGTGCTACATCCTCCACTCCGCACAAGCTGCCATGACTTCCGGGTTCTGAGTGCCAGGAGTGAGACCCTTCCAAGAGGTTGACTTTATGAGGCCCGATTAAAGATACTAAGAGTTTCAGTGTGCACTCATATTGTGAGACTTACGTAAAGAACCTTCACGCTAATAAAAGCATTCCCTATAGTGTACACATTCATTACACAGGCTAAAAATGAGTTTCTAACGTCACTTCAACAACTACCTTGTACCACACACAAACGTTGCCCATATCCACAAACACTTGAGAATTTTATCAACAGTGCTCCTGGGGTGAAACTGGATTACGTAGAAAAGTGTATGAAAGCCAGCTCTAACAAGCTCTGAAGGGGTCAGTTAGAACATGGGCGTATGGAGGAGTCACCACGTAGCCACAACAATTACCTTAGACATCAAAAGACAACCTGTTATGTGTCCTGGTCTAGGAACGGAACTCACCAACACAGAGTTGTAAAGACAAAAACCACTGAGAGAAAGCAGTGTTGGACACGGCAAGTGCACGCGGTAGAGCCGGAAAGACTTCAGACATTTGCTATGGGAAGGTTCCCCATTGTCTTGTCTTGACAAAGTCTCTAGCAAAGGTTCGTCAATAGCTTTGCTCCAACACACGGCACACACATGTTTCTACGGGGATCTTAGCGAAAGGCAGTGTGTACACACAGACACCCCTCATAGAGCTATGTGGTGTGACACATGGCTACTGTTAATACCACCTGCACTCACAGTTCACAGTGTGAAAATAACACTTTTCTGTTGTCTTCCTGATGAACATTATTTTTTTTTAATGATAGGTTTCACTACATATCCCTGGTCTTGGAACTGTGAAGCCCAGGCGATTCATAGAAACCATCTGTCTCAACCTCCCAAGTGCTGGAATTAAAGGCATGAGCCACCACACCCAGCACGATGAACATTTTGAAAGCCAATACTATATAATCAGTCACCTATAAAAGGAAAGCAGGCGACTTCTCAAAAAAGAAAAAATAAGACCAGTACAAGGCGTTCCAGGAGCGAGCTAGTCACTCTCTAAGTGTTGGGGAAGCATCCCATTCTGCTCTCAGGCTTCATGGCCATGTGCCCTGGGTCACCCATGTGGTCCCTGAGGCTGTCTCACAGACTTAAAAGTCAGCCTCATGAAGGATGGCAATGCACTAGGTACTTAGTACGAGACGAGACACAGGTGAAGCAGTGTGTTCTGCCAAATGCCAGAATACCATGGATGACTGTGGCTTGGCCAAGCGTCTCCGAGCTTCCCGGTTCAGGCTTGGCAGGATAAGGCCTCTTTCCGTAAGGAGCGGTTGAGGAGGTTTGCTCCCCACATTCAGAGCCACTCAGGCATATACTGTGCGAAGAGGAACTAAATAGTATGGGACCAGTAGCCTGCGGTCCTTTTTGGAATGCCCAGAGTCGACACGGCATGCTGTGCATACACTCTCGGCGACGGTGCCAGCCATGGGCATCTGTGCAGGAAGGTGCCAGGCAAAGTCACACTGCTGGTCACGTAGAAAGGTATCAGACTCTAAATAAAGATCCCTTTAGAGGAGTACTCATACTGCAAGGCTCGGTTGAAGTGGTCCAGATAGGCCTTGGACACAGAAAAGGCAGCCAGCTGTGAGGTGGGCTTGCAGCAGGAGCCAGAAGACACGGTGGGTGGTGACAATGGCGCCCTTCTTTCTCTCCACCATCCCCGGAAGCACTATGTGCACCATCACGCTTGCAGCTGCAATGTTCACATTCACAATGTCCCAGAGTGTGTCTTTGGGAACCTGGCTGAAATACTGGGGATAGGGGTAGAATGCACCCACGTCATTCACCAGATGCTAATGTCTCTGTCTCTCAGGGCTTCTCAGATTGGAGCATAAATCTCCCGGCCTCTGCTGAAGTCCGCCACCGGGATAAGTGTCTCCACCCTGTAGGTGTCAGCTATGTGCTTGGCCTTGGCCTGCAGCTTCTCCTCTTCCTGGCTTATCAGGATGATGTTGAGTCTATGTCTCGCTAACTCCTCAACATAGGCCTTCCCGATGCCTTCTGTGGCCCCACTGTCGACCGCCCATCTTCCATGCTGCTTGATCAGGTCGGGCCTGCTCCCCAAAGGGAGGCTGTAGAAGTCACAGATGACTGTGATGCTCTTCCGAGCTGTGTACCAGGCCCCCACCAAGGCCAGTGCCTCCATGTAGCAACTGCAAGACCTGGCGATTTCCCTGTACAAGAGGTAGAAGCTGTCAACAGCAGCCATGGCGACCTGCAGCAAGAGGTGTGGTCTCCGAAGCCGGTCCAGCCAGCTGCGCGCAGCTGCCGCCTCGGACTCCACCGCAAGTCCGCTACTGAAATGTGCTTTAAAAGAAATAAAAATGTCAGATTGCTACATTGTGTCAAAAGACAGCAACCAGGAAAATGTTTACATTTATAGCTATATTTGCTATAACAAAAAATGAAACAGAGAACATAGACATCATAACGTAGGAAACCAGTTCTCAGGATATTGATAATGAACAGTGCAATGCACAGTGACATGTATTGATCCTTGAGGGGTGAGAAACAAGATAGCCAGCTCTGACTACAGAAGAATAAACAGAAAACTAAGCAAAGCACTATAGAAAATCAGTAGGGAATCATCCAAGTTCAAAGAGCTTGAAATGTGTGTAACTTCTCTGATGGAAAAGAGCAGAAAATGCTGAATAGTGGAATATGAATATACATAGTTTTAAAGTTGATAAAGTCATGGAAACACACCACCAAGCATCCCAAGTAATCCCAAGAATAAGAAAGCTGAAGAAAATTGCACTAAAATATTTTATAATCAAATTACTAAGAGAAGGCAGTAAAAACGGGAGGTAACCATCAAAACAAAGGTAAAGGGTTAAGGAGATAGAAAGGACACTGCTGCAAGTTAAGGGAGTGTCAGCAGCAGCTGCAATGTGTGAAGGGAAAATAATCCCAACAACCCAGAACTCTTTCGTAGGCAAAAATTTCTTCAAAAATAAGGTACCTATATTTTTGTAAGCATAAGACTAAAAGAATTCATAACCAGGCAACTTATACAATAAGAGCTATTAAAGAAATTCTATTAAGCAAAAGAAAGGTCACATAGAAATCACATAAGATATACACAAATATAATCCCAGCACTTGGGAGTCAGAGGCAGGAGGATTTCTGAGTTCGAAGCCAGCCTGGTCTACAGAGTGAGTTCCAGGACAGCCAAGGCTATACAGAGAAACCCTGTCTCGAAAAACAAAACAAAACAAAAACAACAGCAACAACAAAAAGATAGACACAAATAAATAACATCAAGAAGTATAAAATAAAATTTATTTTACATACAAATAATAGCAATATATTGTGTGGTTTGTAGCACATGAAGAAGCAATACAGCATATGTAGGTACAACTGCTTTAAAAAGAGAAATCATGGGAAATTACGGTATATGTGGGGCAGCATAATATTTTTTGAGGTCTGAGGTAGTAAATAACAGATGAATACATTTCAATGTATGAATAAGAGCAACAAGAAACAAGCAAGAGAATAAGATAGAATTTCAAAATATTTGATACAAATAGAGATATGAACAATGAAGAAAATGGAGAAAGAGAGGACAGAAAGGAAAGTAAAATAACTTCCTCTATTTATGTTCTATTAATTATAAATAAGCTAAATATTCAACTATAGGACAAAAATCATCATTATGGCTTACAAAAATACAATTCAACTGTATAATACCTATAAATACTTTAAATATAAAGAATAAATGATGTAAAAATAGGCTGAAATATACTACTACCCTGAGGAAAATCAGAGTGCTTATATTTCTAGAAGACAAAACTAATATGAAAATTAACTAGGTCAAAATAAATTATTTCGTAATGACCAAGACATGAGTTGATCAGAGGAAGTGCATAAAAATTCACGCATTTAGTAGTGAAGAATGATAGGTATGAAGCAAAAATAATTTGTAATTATAGCTTGATATTTCAATAACCATGTCTATGTCCTGGGCCTAAGAGACAGAACACAAACAATAACAACGAAAGAGAATATCAGTGTCTGGAGGGTGTAATTAAAAAAAAACATTTGGATATAAAATGTTTAATATTAAATATCCATATTAGAAAAGAAAAAAATTTCCCCAACATATGATCTTAGCTTCTATGTTAGGAATTCAGGAAAGCAGAGCAAACCCAAAAAAGCAGAAGAAATAAATGTCAAGAGCAGATTACAAGTCAGTGAGCTGAAAAACAAAATAAGAGAGAAAAATCAATGAGCCATAATCTTGTATTGGAGTTAACACCAGTCACATTGATCAGAAAGAAAATATGACATAGGTTAAAAAAGATAATTGTATTATAACTGATAGGAGTGATATCAGTATAATTATAGAAATAAAGAAAAAATGGGGGTTATTATTTTTAGAAAAATCTAAAGTAATGTTTTTGATAAAGCAGATGAAACAAAATAGTGTAGAGTCATAACTTGCAATTAACAACCTTTCCATTGAAATAGATCACTTGAGTGAGCATGTCTACAAAATAGATATATATCTGAGGCGGAGAGTTGGCTCAGCTGTTAGAGAAGGGGCTGCTCCTATAGAGGATGAGAGGTTAGTTACCGGCACTCAGGTAGGCAGCTCACAACCACCTGTAACTTTTAGGGGATCTGTTGTCTCTCTAACTTCTACCAGCACTGAACTCATATGTACAAAGCCATACACAAATACACAGGATTTTTCAAATATCTTAAATATATACGATTGAACATTATCCCATGAAAAATATTCCAATGTAAGTGACTTTGTTGAGAAAGTTTACCAAATACGTTAGAAAGAAACAATAACATTTATATAAATTTTTTACTTTACTGAAGACTATTTCCTAGCTCACTGTACCAGGTTGCCATATCAAAAAAAAAACTGAACAAATTACAGAACAAGAAACAAAACTTTGCAAGTTGTCTCATAGCAAAGTTGACACTCAAAACAATTTTAGCAAAGTTTTAACATAAAATCAATCTATATGTAGAAATAATAATACATCATGATTAAACAGTGTATCACTCAGGAAGGTTAAATTGGTTAAACATTTAAAAACTGATCAATATAATTCACAATATTAACAGACTATAAAAGATGAAAAACACAATTACTGTAACTGACAAAAAATTTTTTAGAAAGATTCCATCTCTTTGCCTATATAAATTCTCAGCAAACTAGAAAGAGAAGGGAGCTGCCACACTCCAACAGTTGGAGAACTAAGATTATAAGAAAGTTAGATAACTTGGCATCCACACAGGGTGGAAAACAAAGCTAAGTCGGAAATGAAGGAACACATCCTATTTGCTGATCACATGTTTGCTGATACAGAAATCCCAGGCAAGCATCAAAGAGAGAGCTAATGAGTTCAGTAACACCTCAAGACACTACACTAAAACATGAATCAATATTTCCATACACATGTAATAAAAGACATTCTAAGGTTAATGGTTCTTTTTAAAATAGTATACAATAGGGCTGGCATTGATGGTTCAGTGGGTAAAAGCAAAGACATGATGACCTGAGCTGTAGCCCTAGATTCCAATGGATTGAAGGAGAGAACTGACTTCCAGAAGTTGTCCTCTGACCTCCTCAGGTTTTCTGTGGAATGTTCTCAATTGAACTCATACATCCAAGCACACATAACTAATAATTGTTTTTAAGAATAATATAAAATATGACATAACTAATAATCTCACAGTTGTGTAAGACTTGTAGAAAGCATATGCTTCCTTCATTTTTACAACCATGTGGGGCACACAAAGCAGTCCTGATATACCTGTTGTTATACATTTCCACTAGAAACCTTACAGCATCCCTACATGTCAAGTTTGTGTCTACTACAGGAATTATCATTTTATCTCTATCTACCATTGGAAGGAAAGTAGAGGGATCTGTCCCCATAGCCTTCCACACAAGCATTCTAGCAGCTCTTTGTTACAGCTACAAATGGAAAACAGTCAAAGCTTAGCAGTTAGATGAATAAACAAATGAATGTGCTCATGCAATGGCCATAAATCAACAGATTATGAATACAGACCAAAAGCTGGTTGAATCCCAAGATGATAATTTCAAATAAAATAAGTGAGGCAAAACAAAAAACAAACAAACAAACAAAAACAAACAAACAAACAACAACAACAAAAAAAAACAACAGCAACAAAAAACCAAAACGAAACAAAACAAAAAAATAACCCAACACAGTTCCACTTATACACAATTATGGAAAATGCATGCTGGTTTAAGGTGGAAGATGCTGCCAAGTTCTCTTGAGTGCCTGGAAGAGGAATAGGAGAAAGAGACTCCAAACAAGCAGAAAAACAGGTTGTTGAATGTGTTTAGTGTGCCTTGACTATGGACAAATGCTGTGTCTAAAGTTATAAAGCTGTTTTCTTTAATTCTGTACTGTTTAAAGCTCTTTAATGTATTTATAGTCTCTCCAGTGGTAGATAAATATGACTAATTATATATGGTGTGTGTATGTGCAGAGATAATCACAAGAAAATGCTTGATAAACTATTTCACAAGCCCTTGTAAATATCTTTGCAAAAGGAGCACATATAAATCATTTCATCTAGAAATATAAAGGGTTAAAAAATGTGATTTTGTTGGTCATCTATGAATCTACAATCCCAGAAAGGTTTACCTCAAATAATCATGCCATTTTGTTTATTTATTTTGAGTAGAAAGTCCAAGAAGACAACACATTTTCCAGACAAAATTATAGTCAGTAAATAATAGTGTATTGACATAAGACATTATTTGTAGACCACAAAAGTGAGAAGACTTTTGTAAGAAAAGAACCCTTTATATTCTGCATTAAAACACTTAGATTAAAATGAACCATTAGTACTTTATTAAAGTTGAAAAGAATACAGGTAATGTTTGAAGTAATTGTAATTGGATATCTGGGTGCTTGAATGTAAGATATATGAGAACCCTTGAGTCCTCCAAACAAATTAATATTTCTTCATCCTCATATCGGGAGTTTAGGTTCATATTTTGTGTCTAAATCTGACTTCATAATTTCCAAGAATGTTGGAATATGTCCTTAGTAACAATGTATAAAATCAAAATAATTAAGAAGATACGTTTTTCACTACCCATAGAAAAGGTAAGTTCTTTATTGATTGAGCAATCTTCTCAGCTTCATTTGTCAGTTTTAAAATAATAATGTCTATTATGTCTTATTCTAAAACAGATATAAGAGATAGGCAATTTTCTCTCTTAAAGTTAAGATGAATGAACTGTTTAAAATGCTTAAAGGGGAGTCCAGGCTAGGAGAGCTAATTATTAGGAACAACCAAACCCAGATTTCTTACATCTCATCATTACAGTCCCCATCAGCCACTTAAATAAATAATTCTATTTGTAAAGTGCCCCATCTTTTCCTTTAAGAAATGCCCTTTTTGGTTAAACCATTCTCTTGAGCCAGAAGTCTAATTAAAATAACAAGTTAGAGCACATCCTGTGCAAATGAGTCTCTCAGTAAGCCATTTACTGATTCCTAGCCCACATTCTACAATCCAATACTCAAAAGACTCTTCTTTCTGTTTTGTCAGATTCTAGGGCTATTATTCAGCTTAAAACATTTTGAGTACTCCCAGTTTAAGTGCTTTGATGGGTTGGACATTGGTAATATCACAGATAATCAAGACAGTGTTGGACCAAACAACCATGCTTCAACTAACCACAAATGTGAAACACACAGCAGAGCTATAGTTTATAGTCTAATGGCCATGTGATAGACGGTGGCAATTTTTTTTTATTTACCTTCCTAACCGTACAAATGGAGCTTAGGATAATCCAGCTGTGCTGAGTTGCCTAGGAAATCCTTCTTATGTTCTTCTACAATTGTCTAACATCCTAGTGAGTAAAATATCTCATATGTAGGAATGTCCTAATATTTAATCTGGATGTAATCAAAACCTGCAGGCCTGTGAGTCGTTCTATCCCTTGACAACAAAACTAGAATATTTTTGCTTGGCTGTTCTTTTATCTCCCACTGTAACTCTCAGAGAAAGGCTTATTCCCTCAAGTTATTGGAGGACATCATTTTTTATAGTTTCTAGAACTCACAATTCTCAGAAGTTTTAGCTCTTTTTCTAATCTATTGTAAGAATAGACTTTGAGAATAACTACTCAAAGAAAAGGCATCTTGAAATACAGGCTCCACTCCCCACCCCTGTGATTGACCAGCAAATCTAGTTTCATGACAATGGTGCTTCAAGCCTCTTAATCTTTTAAAGAATGATTTGTGATTATAATCACCAGCTAAGGCTCCCATCGTGGGTAGTTTTAGCTAGTATAGGCAGGTGGGATTGAGGTAGCAGTTTAATAGTAATGAAATGAGAAATGAATACTCTGACCTTTCTCAACTGTAAACCTGGAAGTGTAAACCAAATAAATCCTTTCATTGACTAAATTGCTTTTGATCATGGTGTTTTGTCACAGCAACAGAAAGGAAACTTAAACAATATGTTATTATCTTGCATTACTTAATTTAGTATTAATTAATTTTATATTAATTAATTTTATATTAATTTAGCAATGATTTCTTGTATCTAACATGAACCAGAAAATATTCTTAACATCAACCAGTGAACTGGCAATAAAATGTGGAAAGAATTCTAAAGGAAGTGATAAAGATATATGGGGGAGAATTAGAGGGTTTAAAATTCACTTCTGCAGGGCAGGTCTCTTTGAGAAAGTAACAAAGACCAGGAAGAAGGGGGGCGGACAACCTCTCCGGTAAAAGTTCTATATTCAAACAATTGAAGTTTTTTTTCTTTTTTTTTTTTCTCCAGAATTTCAAGTGGCAAATGAATGATCACCAAGACACTGTGACAACTATTTCTCTAAAATTTTTCTGGATGAACTTTATTCTGCATTGTCTAGGCAGAGCAAAGCTACTCTTGAGCTAGGCTTGTATCTGACTGTGCAGAACATGTCTATCATCACCCAAAGGCCAAGTTCCTAAGTGGGTCTCCATGCTGCATTGTAGCATCTTGAGGTGTTCTCTCACCGTTTAGACTAGGATAGCTGTCAGTAGGATATTGTTCCTTATTGTTAAAATGTTAAGACTAATAGGATGATTAACATAAAGTGTTCCTAAGTTGTTGAGTAATCAATTTCCCTAATGATTCTTTTATTTGGTTTTCCAATGTGTTTTTTTTTCTATTGGAATTAAGGAATCATCTATTTTTAGGCTTTATTATGTATCTCTTAATTTATTTGACTTTTGTTCTCATGTTGCAGTCTTTTACTCTGTGCATTATCTGTTGTCTACCAACCCCAAATCTGTTCTTCCATTTTTAAACACAATCTAAATTTTGTTTGATGTGTTAAAGCTTGGATCTAAAGTCCACATTAATTCTTCAAGCATCCCTTGTAGGAAGCTAGTGTCACCTTGTCCTAATGAGTAAATGGAATTCATTGAGTGACAATACTGAAGCAGCTATTATGTTCTTGCTAAAGCAGGTCAGATAAACTGTTATGTGACTAATTTTAATACTGGGTTTCTAACAGTGCAGACTGGTTTTAGACTTACTATCTAGTAATAGATGACTTTAAAATTCCTATCCTTTCCCTTTCCTGCCTTTACTTCTTCTGTGCTGGGATTATAGGGATGCACTACTACCATGCCCTATTTATGCAGAGTTAAGGATAGAATTCAGGGTCTTTTGACATATCCATGTATGTCCAGTCTGTCACTGAAGCATAAAACACTGAACATTCATGTCTGCTGCAGCTCACTATTACATGACCTTTGCCCTTTATCCTTCATCACTTCTTGTTAGTGGGATGACTTGAGGACCTCTGGAGAGAATTGCATCTTGTAATCAAAGGACCAAGGGCTCAGTCTAAGGGGAGTGAATCAGAAGTTATAGACTTATTACAAAGAAACCTTATTCTGTAATGGTTTCTTTGATCCACCCAGTAGGCGATGGGTGGTCAGCTATGGACTTTCTAACATGTGGAGTCACTGTAAGTATCAGTTGACTTTAGCTGAAGGCACTGCTAACTTGGAGAGATCTGACTGCTCCCTTGTTTTTATTTAGCTGCCTAATAATGCAAACATTGGCCCTGGGAAGCAGACTTTCTTGACCGAATCCCATGGCTATGCAATCTTAGATAAGCTGTTTATACTATTTTCAGTTAGTTCCTACTATGTGAAATTATCACAGTATTAATAGATATACTAAAGATAAAAACATTTTAAAAGAACATATTCTATTACATCCTTTTCCATATCATCCTTTTTAACAAGATTTAAGAGTGCTTGCTAACTCTGTACTAGATAAGGCTCTTGTTTTGGATGTTTTTGGAATACTACATCATGATATAATATGAAACACAGACATCTAAACAACAAATTAATGAGCCTTTGAGCTCATCAAATTCTATTTCCTTGAGGTTTTTTGACATGGGGGCATATATATACATATACATATACACATACACATACACATACACATACACATACACATACACATACA
>JANHMN010000001.1:122078548-122089795 GCA_030674055.1 Rhabdomys pumilio
TCTCTCTCTCTCTCTCTCTCTCTCTCTCTCTCTCTCTCTCTCTCTCTCTTTTTGTTAAGTATATGTTACATCTTGAACTGAGAAAATGGCTTAGTAAAGTGCCTGTCATGCAAGCACAGGGGCCTGAGTTCAAATCCTCATCATCAATGTGAAAGCCACATGCAATGAAGAAACACTGTAGCTACAGTACTTGGGAAATAGAGGCAGAAAGATCTATTAAATTTCTAACTAACCCATGGAGCCAATCAGTGATTTCTCAATTCAGTGAGAGATCCTGTCTCAAAGCATGAGGAGAATGGTAAATAAGAAAGACCCTCATGTTTATCTCTGGCCTCCATGAACATTTACACATACATATACACAAAAGCATGTACACACACACACGTACACACACACACAAACAAATGTAGTTGCCTCTAACTTCATGGATTTAACTTTAGTCTTTGTATTCTGTTCCACTGGCCTTTGTCTGTCTTTTTTTTTTTTTCTTTCTGATATTATTCTATTTTGGTACAGACTCAGCTCTATAGTGTATCTCAAATTTAGGAAGAGTGATGTCTTGAGCCTTTTTCTTTCTATTCAAGATTGTTTTGATTACTTGGATGTCATGTATATTTTACTATTTTTGTTTACAATTCTGTGTAGAACATCAGTGGTATTTTGATAGGGATTTGCTGAATCTGTGCATTGCTTTGGGTCATATGGATATTTGGACAGTATCAATTATCTCAGTCCTTGAACATATATCATTTTCTATTTGTGTTATTTTAAAATTATTTCACCAATGTTTTATAGTTTTTCTTTTATTTAATTTTAGTGTGTGTGTGTGTGTATGTAACTAACGTTGTAGCAGCTAAGTCTATAATGTGATTGTTAATAAACTTGAAGGGATAGAAATACTCCAAAATCATAATGGAAACTTCTAGCTTGACTTTCACCAATGGAAAGATTATCTAAACATGTTATAAAGACTCAGATTTTAACTATACTTTAGATTAAACAGGAAGTACAAACACTTGCAGAATATTCCATCCAACATTTGCAGGAATTGGATGTGGTGGCAAATGCTGGATTATCTTCTTGTACTCTGGAGCACTGGTATTACAGATGCCTCAGTATGGACATTTCTAGATTTTATGTAGATATGGGACATTTGAACTTGTTTCTTATGCTTTCATAAAAAATGTTTTACCTACCAAGCACTTTGCTTAGCCTATATAACTGACCTTTCAAAAGCAGACATATTTTATTTATATATATATAATATATATTTAATATTTATATCTGTGTGTCTGTTTATGACTATATGCAAATCAATGCAGGAACCCAGGGAGTATAGAATAATGTGTTAGGTCACAAGACATGGAGTTACAGGCAGTTGTGAGCCTTGGCAATGTGGATGCTGGAATCAATCTCAGGTCTTTTGCAAAAACAGTGTTTACTCTGAGCTGTTGAGCCAACTCTCTATCCTTCCTGCAACTGACATTTAAAAGTGGAATAAATTCTACTTCTTTGATGTACAAACCTTCTGAACATGCTTTAAATTTTTAACTTCTTTGCCATTGAATTATGAGTGTCATTTTACAGTTTTAATGAGTCTTGTATGAGAGATGACTTCAAAACAATTATTAGGTGTTTCAAAATTTCTACTTATTTGAAATAAAAATGGAGGAAGACCTAGTTTGAATTTATTCAGAAGCTTGTTAGCATTTTTTATAATTTTCAGATGTAATGATAATTAGAACAGGATAACTCCAAAATTTAGTAATGAGATATAGCAAAGATCTATAATTAACATATTGGACACTTTTAAATGTGATGAAAAATAAATATAATTTTAGAAATATATAAACATTTAAGAGAATAAAGAGGATTCTTACTGAAGGCCTTTCAAATGTATTTCAAAATATATAAAATTATATTTTGTCTAAGAATCATTTTAAATAGCACAGATTTTAGATGTTTAAAGCACAACCAAGTTACACTGTTCTGTAAACTCTGGAGAGGGAACATTCATATAGTAAAAAGGATCAAAACCTTCAAGTATTTTATGATATTTTGAATTTTTAATGCTGACACATTCCTAATTTTGATTACATTTATGAGCTAAGTTAGAATTGAATACATGAAATAGGTATTTTAACTTAGTAATTGCTATTGATTAATTGTTTTTCCACAAATTTTTTTTTAATTTCAGAAGTTATCACATTATTTACTTGAACTGTAATTGGTTCTAAATTATGCAGGAGACTCTAAGCTTCTAGTTAATCACATCCCAGTGAGCTCTTTTAAATAGCACTTGAAAATTTCAAGGAGCATACATTGTAAGAAACTGCTAAATTCTTCTTAAGCATGGCCTCCGTGAAGAGCTGCCATGCATGATTGATGACAGTGGGTTTTTGAAGTCTTTTCAATTCTGTGGTGCCAATCATCAAAGGCATCAGGCATTCATCTCTATTGAAGAATTGATTGAGGTTCAAAAACTTAGAAATATGCTAGTGAGGTTTTGGTCAATATCTTTTATCTGAGTTTCTTTGAGAAATTAAAACTCCTGGTCTAGATGATGAAAAAGAAGGCATAGAAAGTATCAGGACAAATCTAATTTATTTAATCTGCATTCATTATACACTGACCAGAACAAAAATGACTTAACAAAATGTATTAATAGGGCAAAAAATATAATGCATATTTTATATATGCTTTTATGTCATGATGTGACAAGTGATGTTTTCCAATTTTCATTATTTTATTTATAATTTCATGTGTCCTCATGTGCTACAACAGTCATGTAGAGTGCAGAAGACATCTTGTGGGAGTTGGTTCTCTCATTCCACCATGTGGATCCCAAGGATCAAAATCAGATAGTTAGGCTTAATGGCAGAAGCTACTGATAGACTCACAGTTGGCTTTTAGAGGAAGGATGTGACTCAATGCAATATCCCTCTCTCATTTATTCATTTAGAAAGTAGCCTAAAGTTCTGACTCATAAAGATAAATTTCATTTCTCCTGATAATGTATAGAAAGAGAACTTGTTTTTTAAGTGCAGGCCCTAAATAATTAAGTAATCCATGAGATAATGTTGTGGTAAGAGAAGGAAGAGGCATAAGCATGTATACGGAGGATAAAAACAGTGGGAAGAATGCTGACACAAAGGCTAACAAAGTAGTTGAAATTCTAGTGAGGGTAGAGTCTATTCATGAAGCTAAAGAACAAAGGATAAAGAGAAATTAAAATCACAATCCAGTCTAACTAAATATCCTCTTTTCAACAGCTGATCTAAGTGCTTCCCAACCCTTTTATCCACCCTACTTCATCCATAAACAAGAAGACTGACTTTTTAATTAATTTTATAAATTTCATTCCCATGGAAAACTTCCTTTCAACTGCACTTTTGAGACTTAACTGAAAAATTGGCCTAAGGTGAGGACAAAAAGACATTTTAAAGCTTGAAAATTGTGATGGTTAGTTTTGATTGTGAAGTTGACACCACCTAAAATCAACTGGGAGTGGGGATACCTGTGGTGGCTATTTCTGGTTGGCAACTTGACTATAATGAACTACAATCCAGAACTGGAAGGCTCACCTGTGATTCTGATCTTGAGGCATAGTGGCTATGAAAAGCTTAGGCCCTGGCAAAGTAGTACATGCCTTTAATCCCAGGAGACTATGGTAAGTACATCGCTGAGTTCAAGGTCTCCTGGGACAAAGCAAATCCTAGATCCAGGAATGTTGGCACACACCTTTATAATGCATAATATTTTTTACTGATTCTTTGGGAACTTCGCATCATGTAAACCAATTTCACTCATTTTCTAGTTCTTCCATGTCTACCCCTCCCATGTAACCTCTCCCCCCAAATAAAACAAAAATGAAAATTAACAACAAACCTATGAGTGTGTGTGTGTGTGTGTGTGTGTGTGTGTGTGTGTATGTTTGAATCTGTTTGAAATCTTTCCCATCTGTCTGGGCAATGACCTGCTCCTCTATCAACCATCAACCTCTCAGTCTGACAGCTGTTGAGTCTCCAGTTCTGACTTGCATATACCACTTAAATCCTCCATCTTTTTTGTCTTTCTATTACATATTAATTAATTAATTAATTAATTCATTCATTCATTCATTTGTTCATTCATTCAAAGTAGTGGCATTGGAAGCTGCAATGTGTCATAATATATATCCTTTTGCCCAAACAGTTTTACTTGCAAGCTGTATCTCTTATCTTTCCATCTTATGTTTTGGGGTGCTACATGGTGATCTCTCTTTGTACTATACCCTCTACCTAAATACCACTTTTTTTTTTAAAGAAAAATTTAGTATAGTTATTATAGTTGTTGGACTAAGCTTAGGTATTTGAATGTATGGTCTTCAGTTGGTGGCAATATTTGGGGATGTGGTGCAAATTTGCTGAAGGAGGGATATTATTGTGAGAGTCCATAGCCTCGTCCCACTCCCAGTTTTTCCTTTTGCTTTCTGCTTGCAGTTAAAGGAGTGATCTCTTAGCTTTCTACTCTAGCCTCCTGCTGCCATGTCTATGCTACCATTATGGACTCTCCTCCTGGAACCATAAGCCCAAATAAATTTTGTTTTCTTTGGAAAAGATACCTTGGTCATGATATTTGATCACATTAACTTAATTTCAGTGAAGTTTCTGCCCAGGCTGAGAATGAATCTGTCATCTATCTTTCTGTGACATAGACTGTAGGACTCAGACCACAGACTATTCCACACCTCTACATGTCAGGTCTTTCAGGACAGAATGTGTATCCTTTAAACCATGAAGATCTCAGTACCTAGAATAAAATCCCAATAATTAAGTTTAATGTTTTGTTTTGATTTTCTTCTTTTCTGAATCCTTGCCAATATTCAAGGAATGCTCAAGCTCCATGATGCCAGGTCTTGGCTATGCTCTTCAGTCATAGGCTCATCTAATGTCCCCATGTTATTTTTCTGCCATGCAAAACTGAAGACCACACCCTTATGTCCCTTAGCCATTTCACTGCAACAAATGCTTGGTATAGGAATACTTCAGAGTGGCCTCATACTACATTTCCACAAAGAGAAAACAAGACCAATTTTTTATCTATGTGTCCATATGGACACAATTACAAACTGAAAGGCTCTATTTTTCTATGGAATCCTCATCTTCATTGACCAACATTTTCAGTAACAGATGTCCATGAAAAGGAGTCAAAGAAGGAAGTAGTTTGGAGATGAAACCAAAACATATTAGACATCATCAAAATTTGATGACAAATTCCCAAGATAAATAAATACATTTTTATTAGGAAAAAAATTCAAAAGGCTTTATCTCTTGGGTAGTTGTGTGATTACTAAGCCTGCGTGATCTTACCGACTTCACTACCACAGGGTATGAACAGGTCAAGAAGTTCTCTTGATCTCAGTGAATAAACTGCAGACACTCAGCTTTAACATACAAGCATGGTAATGATCCATCACATTTGACTAATGCAGTTCACCGACTTCCAGAAAATCATAAAAACAGAAAATATATTCTTTAACAAGATCCATATTATTTGCTCAAAATCTCTGAAGAAGCAGTCATTGGGTTGAAACTTCGTGACTGATGGAACCAGAAGGGACTGTTTTATACATGTTTAGAATTTGTTGTCTTCAGCATTTGACCTCTGCTTGCTCTTGGTCCAGATACAGTAATGTGAACTATTGTATAGAGTGACTTATCATGCATGCTCATGAAAGGGTCACACAGTAATTCTTGGATGGAGGAAGTTGAGGCAGCAACAGTTAATTTTCTTAAAGAGCTGTTCAAATTTCACATACATAGCATCATGCACCTTAACTGTCAGTGAGAAATCAGAATTACAAGTCTTCCAGCTATTTCTTGCTCTCAGATTTGAAAATTCTCAGGAATGTTCAGCCTCTCATTGGCATTAGGGTGGAGAACAAAAAGAGTTGCTTTGTCAGACATTTCTGGGAAGGCCATATGACCTTAAGGGGATTTTTCTCTTTCAAGTATATCTGGAACTATAGGAACAGATGGAAACTTACTATACCTTGTAATTAAAAAGTATATCTGCTACAGTTTATGTTCTCAAGCTCACAAGTTGCATTTCTACCAAAGAAAATATTCTTCTCTGTACATTTGTTCTCCCTCTCATTCATTTTTCAGAAAGTGCTTGCAATTTTTGAAAGGAACATTTGTTTTTAGGATGAGCTTGACCAAATTTTAAATGCCTCCAATAGAACAGCTTGTACTAATAGACATATCTTCCTCTCATTTCAAGACCTAACACTCCACGGTTTTTAAAGAGCATTTATCATAAGTCTCTAGACAATCCTCCAACTTCAACTGAACCAATTAATTTTATGCAATGAAGAATCTGAAGGGAGTCTCTTTACTGCCTTTCTGACACTTCAAACCCTGAGATACTTCATTTTAGCAATAAGTGATTGAGAACAACAGACATGACTGTTTTTAAAATTAGTATATGAAGCTCTGACTGATTTTTTTTGTTAGTGTAGCAGAATTCTTTTGCCTAACACTCATTCTTTGAAGTCTTACCTTACTGTGTCATACCAATGTGTCATCCTCCATTTAACAACAACAAAAAAAAAATCAAAGAAAGCAATTAGGATATCTGAAGAAAGGAAACAAAAATAAAAAGTCTTGGAAAATGTTTTATCAATGCATCCTAGTCCTAAGTGTCTCATATATTTAGATACTAAGAGCTATGGATGAAAACAGATTTATTTTACTATGGTTACCACAAAAATATATTTACTCTTTCTCAGAAATCCATAATTTTTAACTTATAAAGATTTGTTTCTCCAAATACAGAGAACAAACAATTTACTAGCTTTGATGCAAATTAGATGAGGTGAAGCTACCCCATTGTCTTTGGCCTTTTTTTGCCTCTGGGAATGGAGTGCCTGTTAATATATTTACTATTATTTTATTAAACAATTGTTACTTAGCAAACTTGCCATTATTATTTTATTATTGTGTTACTATCAATTGTTACTCATCAACTGTGCCATATTGTTTTCTGATCCTAAGAATTTACCTTATAAAATTTCAGGGGCATTTAAAATCAAAGCTTTGGAGACATGGCTCAGAGGCTAAGAGTGCTTGCTCCTCTTGCAAAAGACTGGAGTTCAGTTCCCAGCATCCACATGGAACAGCTAACAACTGCCAGTAAGTTCATATCCTGGGAATGTGACAATGTTGTCTCACCTCTCTTGGTATTCACACATAGGTGGTACACACACACACACACACACACACACACACACACACTCATTAAATATTTATTTTATGTATATGTGTGTATTTGTCCTAATGTATATATGGGGGACCACATGCATGCAGTATGTATAGACACAAAAAGATGATATCAGATACCTTGGAACTGGAGTTAAAAGTAGTTGTGAGCTGCTCTATGGGTGTTGAGAACTGAATTCTGGAAGAGAACTTGCCTTTGGAAGAGCACCAAGTGCTTTTAACTGTTAAGCCAACCAGCCAGCCGACTCCCACAAGTCAAAGCTTTGAGGGTCAGTGAATCTATCTCAATATTTAATAAAAAACTAGCCTACTCATCCAGTCTCTCAGTACACCCACACTAATCTGCCTTTTTAATGCTGAAAGACACCAGTCCACTAGTGTCAGAAAGTCTCTCCATTGTACTTCTTCCCATAAACATAACTCATCATATTGCCTCTGACATCTGTAATTATTTCTCTGGCTGTATACAGCATATTTATATTTCTCATCAACCAAAACAAAAGAAGATAATGATTCTTTTTCTGAATCTTAGTGCATCTAACTTTCTTCTTCAGTTTGAAGACAAACTTCCTGAAAGAGTAGGTGTTTTTTCTTCCAGTGATGTTGTGAAATCATTGTCCATATCTTAAAACTGTGTGAAGATGTGTGCCAGGGACCAGTCCCAGCCTTAACAGGTACTGCTAACGTGAAACACAGTGTTGGATGAAGACGGAAGACTGATGAGCTCTGGTCTTATAACTCTTTCTTACTGTTCTGGGGATCAGAAGCTGATGGCCTCTGAAAATTTAACTCTCTCTTTCTATTATGTGGCTAAAAGGCACAAAAATCCTGCTAGTAGCAGCAAAGCATTGATAAAATAGGCTGATTAGGTGGACTCTTTTTTCTTCAACTTGCGGATCCTTTACTGATCAAGCATGAGGCTCATTAATTCTTTGTGAGCCATAGAAAAATGAAAAGAAAAAAAGAAGAAAGACATGCATGCAGAAAAACATGCATTCTGGATAAAGCTGAAAAAAAGCTGCACCATCATTTATTGCTGTTCTCAGTTTTTATACTTTCTATAAAACAATACCTCATAAATCTATCAGGATAATTGATTACTTAATTTTCTAAATAATTTTACTTTCTGATACATTTATAATAAGTCTAAGGCAATAATTCATGCCATAGATTGATAAGACTTAAGGAATTACACAGAATTGTGAATGTCTTTCTGTTAAGAATGGTGTCTGACTAAACATTCATTATCTGTTACTAGCCTCCCATGAGTTCATTACAAGTTTAAAGCAATAATTTTTATGTCACAAGTTATGACAGTTTTGTCAAGAGACAAATTATATGCCTTGTGTCTTATTAGTTTGGAAGTTTTATCTAGTCAATATTTTAATTTTGGTCCTTGCACCTACAATAAAGTTTATAAACTTTAGTTACCAGATAATTGTACCACATCTAACCTAGAAGAAATATTTTTCTTGATCATGTTTTCTAGCCTTCTTTCTTTTCTTAGTGCAATTAGCTTGTGATACATGAAGGCTTACAGAACTCTATTTGTAGCTTTTATTCTATAGAGGGCTTGAAATTAACTGTTTAAATTCAAAAATTGTATAAAATCATTATCAGATATTATGAAATCATCAATTTATCAATACAATATTACTATGTGAAAGTACATCTTCATATTGATTCTCCAGGAAATCTGCTGAGTAGTGTATGCTAATGCATAGGAATCATTAGGCTATGTAATAGTGAAAGGACAGGCATATTGGCAGCAAGGAACAATCCTGGGATGAGGTCTCTAAAGTTGCTGCATCTCAGAGCTCACCCATTGCAGGTAATGAAAAATGGTGGACCATCTTCAGAAAACTCACTTGTATGTCTCAGCCTTTCCTAGATCGAGTCTGACAGATGTGCCCAGATGTTTGTTTGTTTGTTTGTTTGTTTGTTTGAATGTAGCCTGTTTATTTTACATACACTAGAGTTATAGAGAATATAGTTTCCTTTTATTTATTCTGGAATATTGTCAGTCAAGATCTATTTCCCTTTCCTTAATACTTTGAACTTTATCTTTTGTGTTTCATTTCTTTATTTCTGTTTTATATTTTTTGTTTCTCTTCTTTAGATTGTAACAGTCCCATTTCCTTGATGGTCTGTGCTTAAATTAACTTTCTCAGTGAAGTTGTTCCCAAAATAATCCCTGTATAACCTAAATATCATTTGCTTGTCCAGCATTCTTTGCTAACCTCTAATTAATTATTTTTCTAGCATACCGCATGACCTTTTAAGCACTAAGTTTTCATTTGCTCCATGTATCCTATTAAATACAAGACCAATGAAAATAGGCACAACCTCGAAGTTTAGTTGTTTTTGTTGCTGTTGTTTTGTTTTGTTTTTGTTAAATTTGCTTGAATTATATCATGTTTTGCTTATATTTATTTTTAAGCATCTAATAATTTTAAATATTTAAAAGGCATAATATTTTAAAGTTATAAAGTCATAGTCCATTAGTATTGGCCTCACAGAGGAGTGAGAAAATGTTTCCCATCTTTCTATATTATAAAGACATTGATTGCTTTTGAGTTACTTCTTTTTTTAATGCTTAGTGAGTGCATCTGACACTTTTTGCATGAGCTCAACTCTTAATTTAGTTTCTTTCATAAATATAGACTATACTGTTTATCAACTTGTTTCAGTAATTTGTGACTTAAGTTTTTTCAGATTTGTTGGCCTAAGGTTATTTATAATATCTTCTTTCTATGCTTTGCATATTGTTTGAAGAATATGTATTGTAATCTTTTCCTTTTATGACATGGAGTTCTTCTTTATTTCTTTTCTTTACTTTCTGCTGATAATTTTGAATAAATATAAAATATTTTGGACATTAATTTATCTTTCAATAGCTGTTATAGTCTGTGTTCTTCCTGTTACCTTTGTGTTTTCAGGTTCATCTACTACTCTTGTCTTTATTGTCCCTCCTTTTGTCTCTACATTTAATGTGTTCTTTTCATTATGGAGATTTATGTATAATATCTAGATTTTTCTAGGCCATTGAAAAGGTGAGTGGGGATGCTTTCCACAAGTTCTGAGGTCAATCTTATGGAACTCCGATGGTGGAAAGAGAGAATTGACTCCATCATGATATCCTCTGACTTCCACATGCATGCCATGGCATGGATAAACCCTGTTCCCTACACACAAAATAAACAAAATCTAAAATACCTATTTATATAATGCTGTCAGCTATAAGCATTGATAATATGTATCTAAAACATTTTGTAAATGAAGTTTTCACTTTTTACGTAGATCAGTACATTTTCTAATTTTTCTTGAGGCTTCCTCTCTGATCTTTTAGGTATTGTTTTTATTTTCAAATATCTGAAAATTTTTTAAATATCTTGCTGTGACTAACAAACCATTTGGAAGTGTTAAGGTCTGATTATTTACTATGTGTGTTTTCAATTTGTTTAAACTCAGAATAATTATATGAAGCAGACAGTAGAAAAACTGTTTAAGTATGCTGCTACATATTTTCTATCAATCTCTGATTTCTGAGAAAAAAATAAAGTTGCTCTCATAAGTTTCCATACTCAGTTTTGGGTATATTCTCAGATATGTCTCATCATCTATAATATTGTCAGTGAATTCTTTACTAAATATTCACGATCATTACCCCTTTAGGCACGTCTTCTGGTCATTTGCCTTTTCTTTTCTCCTCCACCCTTCTTTCACTTTTCTCATCATCTTCCTTTTTAATGTACCTGCCTTGTAATTAACCAACTATTTTTTTTTTACTAACATTTCACCTTCTGAGGAGTCTCATGAGTGAATACTATTTTTCATGCCTACTCCTTTTCACTGGGACATGCAGTTATCTTTTAAAAACAGCTTCATTCTGCCCATATAACTTTCATTGGCTCCTGAATGTGATACGTTGGCCCTGTCTCTCCTCTCCTCTCCTCTCCTCTCCTCTCCTCTCCTCTCCTCTCCT
>JANHMN010000001.1:122089805-122101072 GCA_030674055.1 Rhabdomys pumilio
CTCTCCTCTCCTCTCCTCTCCTCTCCTCTCCTCTCCTCTCCTCTCCTCTCCTCTCCTCTCCTCTCCTCTCCTCTCCTCTCCTCTCCCCTCCCCTCCCCTCCCCTCCCCTCCTCTCCTCCCCTCCCCTCCCCTCCCTTTCCTTCCCTTCTCTTCCCTTCTCTTTTTTCTCTTCTCTTCCCTTTCTCCCCTACCTCTCTCGTTTCTTTTTGAAACAGAATTTCCCTATGCAGCCCTAGTTGGCCTCAAACTCACAGAGATGCAGTTGCTTCTGCCTTCTCAGTGTTGAGATTGAAGGCATGCCTCACCATGCCTTTCCATCCAGTTTTCAACAATTATTTTAAAGTCTCATCTTATTTCTTCAATGTCCAGTCCCTGTTTCTATCTGGGTCCAATGACACTATATTGAAACTTGTGTTCATCATGTTGTTCCCCTTTCTGAATCTTTATCAAATTTTATTAGATGACTAAAACAGAGTAGGACTGACCTCCAGAGTTTGATATAAATAGTATTTGGCTCCAGAAAGGACTTTGCTCTTACATAGTAAAGTTCTTAGTGTGGAGAATAGATTTACTTAGATCCATTGTTGGCCCAAGCTTTAAAGTGTTGCCCAGTTTGGTACATATTTCAACACCTTGGTGTTAGCACCCATGAACTGGGGCACATTATGTTGCCTGGGAAACAGGAGGACTGTTTTTGCTCACCACCCACGTCTAGTCTTGGTTTCACTATGTGGCTGGGGCATCCCTTCTTACCAGTTGTCAGCATGGATGTTGAACATTGTACAGTTATTGCTTGTTTCTAGTTTTATAGATGCAAAGGGGCTTAAGAACTAACTTTTATTTCTGTTGCAGTATTGAGGATCAAAGCCTCATCATAAATAATAGGCAAATGTTCTACCACCAGGCTGCATCCTCCATCTTGAAGAAACTTTCTTTGTTTTTCTCATTAGCTTTATCCAGGTCTGTATGCCTGGGCCTATGGGGCAGTGTTTTTTATACCTCCTTGCTCTTTTACCATTAAAGAGAGCACCACTCTGTCTTTCTAGGTGGTCTTGGACTTCTTGCTTATCCTCCAAGAATGACAGATCTCTTTTGTCTGTGAGTGTACAGTGATAAGTTTAAGATAATGTCTTGCTTTCTTATGTTAGTTCAATTCAGCTTATGAAACAATGCCACAAATCAAATGAACCATAAAAAATAGAAATGAGTTTCTTAGAGTTGAGGAAGTCCAAAGTCAAAGCACCAGAAGATTCAGTGTCTGTTGCCCTGTCCCTGGACTTTATAAAGGCATGTTCTTTTTTGCTTTCACACCAGTCATGACCTGTCTTGCTTCTCTTTATAAGGACACTAATTCCTTCATGAAGGTTTTACAAAGATGATCTGATCTCATCCCCAAACAACCTTTTTTTTTTTTTTTGTACATCATTATGTTGGGGAGTAAATTTCATGGGGCGAGGAACAAAAACATTAAGTCTGTTTTTCCTCAAAAGAAGAACTGTTAAGTTTCTATGTCCAACTCAGTAAAAATGGATACTTCACTGTGTTCTCTGGGAGAGAGGCTTTTCTGAACTCCTGAATCAGAAGCAAGGCATCTTAACTGATAACTGAAAGTTGAAAGCTCAGTATCTGTACTCAGCAGATAATGGCTTTAGTTTTATAGGAGAGAACAACAGAGAAATGTAGGCATAGCTTTGTCCTGGCTGGCAGTATCTGCCTATATCCTCCTTGATAGCTGTGTCTGGGAGTGTGGAGCTCTGTCTTCTCACCTACAATCAATCTGCTCAGCACTGACTAGAGGCCTGTGTGAAGGAAAATGAGAGTGATGTGTCCTCTCATGTGTCTGCTTTCATTGCCTACTCTAATGGGGATGCTTGGCTCGTTTTAGAACTCACTCCATTTTAGTTAATATATCTTTTTTTCCCATTTTTTATTGGATATTATATTTGCATATCAGATGCCATTCCCTTTCCCCATTTCCTCTCCCTAGAAACCCCTATCCTGTGCCTCCCTTTTTTTTGCTTTTATACATTTTTTTAAATGTTAATCAAAGGCTTTATAAGTATGGTAATGCTCAATCAGAAGTGTAACCCAATACCCAACCTAGGTATATAAACTATCTTTGACTGGTGGAGACACGTGAACATCTGCCTCCATGCCCCCTCTCTCTTTCTCTCTCTTTCTCTCTCTCATCACCTAGCTTCTCCTCTACTTCATCTTCTCCTCTCCTTACTCCATCTCTTCCTCTCGGTGCTCCTTCCCCCTTAGCTCCTCCTACATATTACCCTTCCTGTTAAAATAAAACTTTTCTCTCAAAATACAATTAGAGCATAATTATTCCTATTTGTACCAGTAAGATACAAGATAGTCTTAATACCCAGTCCATCATTTTGTTGACTAACCAGAACCTCTGTCGTCTCTCTTGACTAAAACACTTAGTTTTGAACCTGAATTTTTTCTTGGTTTTAGAATGAATATCAGTTGAAATTCATCCACTCAGATCTTTTCTCTCAAAGTAAATAGCCAGGATTGGCTATGAGATTATAGGTCTTCAATGCCATCAGAAATCCAGAATGAATGAGTTAACTGAAGTTATGGGAAGCACTAAGCATAGCTTCTAAAACTTAGCCAATTTATAGAGACCGCTGAACACCTGGACAGCGCCTATACTACGGAATGTTGAAGCATCAAATCTTCAGCCTTCTGGCCAGACTCATCTGACAGACCTTAGTGTTGAAGAATTATTAAGGGCTGATTACTCTGTCTAGGCAGATATAATCAGTCGACTATTCTGCAAGTGTGTCCTTTTCTGAAAAGTAATTTGTCTGTAGATGGAAAGAGGCAATTCTTGCCTAGTGGCTGTCTCCGCACAACTGGAGGAGCACATAGGGAAGGACCTATGACTCCAGCAGTATACATAGGGGAGGATGGCCTTGTTGGGCATAGGTGGGAGAGGAGATTCTTGGTTCCATAAAAAAACGAACACAGAATGGGGGGGGGAATGTGAGCGTGGGGAGGGGGTAGTGGGGGTGGGGGGGTAGGTGCAGGCAAAGCCTCATAGAAGCACAAGGAGGGGGGATGGTATAAGGGGTTCCTGGGTGGTGGGGGAAATGGGATAAGAGAATAAAATTTGAAATGTAAATATTATAGCCAATTAAAAAAAAGGGAAAAAAAGAAAAGTTGTTAGAACCAACATCTTTAAAAAAATGTCAGCCCTCTGGAAAAAAAAATTTTTCTTGATACTAAAACTTGTTCTGAGAATTGTATATTGCAGAATACACAGCCTTGTTGTATCTACTCATCAAGCAAAATGAGCAGACCTATTCAAACCTCTGGTGTCCGGGAATTCAATCTGGATACAGTGAAGACACATCGTCAGAGGCTTATCAATTTACTCTTCCCCCATCCTCTTCTAATATCTCAATGCCCGTAATCAGCTTGAAGAAGTTAAAGAAGAGTCAGCACCTCTATTTCCTGGGCTGGGTACTAAGGTGGTTAATGTTGGGCTGTCTTTCTGGGGAAAAGTAGTGGTTTTGCTGGAACAGGGAGGATTAGCTAGGATTTATGGATTGGTAGAAATCTGTATAATTATTATCAAGATGAAGTTATAACTGCTTAAATGGTACAAAATTCACTTGGATTTCAAATTTAAGGTTTTCATTGGTATGAGCTTCTTATTGATATGAAAGTGAAATGAATATTGATACTCTTATGGGCATTGTGCCTGTATAACACATTTAGGAATACAAGGCTTAGACCCAGTCCTTCTTTAACTTTTTAAACTGATTTGGGACAGTTAGCCTGTGAGTTAAAGGACTATAGCAAATTCATGACTTTGAGTTTATTGTTAGGGTGTTTTCTATATTTTATTTAGAAATAGCTGAGAGGAGTTAACAGACAACATTCCAGGTTACCTTACATGGATAGCTGGATTTCAAAATGTCAGAAATCCATAGAATTGACGTCACAAATATTTCTATATTAATGTTCATTTTGATTAGTTAATATATCTTTTCAGAATTTAAAATTTAATTTCATGTGCATGGGTGTTTTCCTTGCATGCTTTTCTGAGCATAAAACTGCATGCACAAGTCATAGAGACCAGAATAGAGGGTTGGAGACTCAGAAACTGAAGCTAAAGGCAGTTGTAAGCCATGATATGGGCAGTGAGAATTGAATCTGGAAGAACAGCCAATGTTCATCATTGAGCTATCACTCATGTCCTACCTGATTATATTTCATATGCACCATAGTATGCCAATGTAATAATGTCTGTATATTTTGATATTTTATAAAATTATATTATTTATCTACATTCCAGTCATTGTCTCCCCTTGGTCTTCCCTACCACAGTTCCTTATCCAATTCCTCCTGCTCCTTGCCTCCGAGAAAATGCCCTCCCATGAGGCATCTCTCTTCCCCAAGGCCTAAAGTATTACAAGGATTACGCTCATCTTTTTCCACTGAGGTCTGACTAGGTAGACTTCTGCTTTATTTATGTCAGGGGCCTTGGACCAGCCTGTGTATGCTCCTGGTTAGAGGCTCAGTCTCTGGGAGCTCCTAGGGGTCTGGGTTAGTTGAGACTGCTTTCCTTTGGGGTTGTTTTTTTCTTCAGCTTCTTCAATCTTGTGCATAATTCAACCTTAGGGGTCTCTGACTTCAGTTAGGTATAACTATCTGCTTTTCTCCCAGTCAGCTGCTAGTAGGGCCTCTCAGAGAACAGCCATGCCAGGCTCTTATCTGTAAGCACATCATAGCATCAGTAATAGTGTCAGGCCTTGGTGCCTTTCCATGAGATGGATCCCAAGTTGGGCCTGTCATTGTACTGCTTTTCCTTCAATCTTTTCTCCATTTTTGTCCCTGCAGTTCTTTTAGACAGGAAAAATTCTGGATCAGAAATTTTGACTGTGGATTAGTAATCCAGTCCTTCCTCTTGAGGCCCTGTCTATCTTCTGGAAGTGGATTCTTCAACTTCTCTCTCCCCAGGGTTGGACATTCTGACTAAAGTCACCCCCATTGAGTCTTTAGAGTCTTTCACCTGCCAGATATCTGGTACTTTCTAGAGGGTTCTGTCACCTTTCACCCCTGGGTTGCTTCTTTTCATTCATTCTCTTGACCCTCTGGGCTTTTCTCCTGTCCCTGTCCTATATCTGATCCTATTCTACCCCCTCCACCTGCCCCTTTCATCCAGGTCCCTCCCTCCCTCTGTCTCCCTAGATTATTTTCTTCTGCCTTCTAATTGGGAATGAAGCATCCTCACTTGAGTCTTTTGGCATGTAGCCAATGAATATAAATATGGTGGAGCATATGACCCAGTGGCATGGTGGAACATCTTTTGGATATATATTCAAGAGTGGTATAGCTGGGTCTTCAGATAGAACTATTTCCAATTTTCTGGGGAACCTCCAGTTTGATTTCCAAAGTTGTTGTACCAGTTGGCAATTCCATCAGAAATGGAGGAGTGTTCCTATTTCTCTAAATTCTCACCAGCATGTGCTGTCACTTGAGTTTTTGATATTAACAGTTCTGTTTGGTGTGAGGTTGAATCTCAGGATTCTTTTGAATTGCATTTCTTTAATGACTAAGGACTTTGAAGATATGCGTGCTTCTTAGCCATTCAGATTCTTCTGACGTGAATTCTGTTTAGCTCCGTACCCCATTTTTAATTGGGTTATTTGGTTTTTTGGAAGATAATTTCTTGAGTTCTTTATATATTTTGGATAGTAGTTCTCTGTAGCATGTAGCGTTTGTGAAAATATTTTTTTTTCTCAATCTGTAGGTTACTGATTTGTCCTATTGACGTTGTCTTTTGCCTTACAGAAGCTTTTCAGTTTCATGAGGTTCTTTATCACTTGATATTAGAGCCTGAGCCATTGGAGTTCTATTCAGGTCATTTTGGGGGGTGGGGGGGCAACGAGTTGGAGGCTTTTTCCCACTTTTTCGTCTTTTGATTCAGTGTATCTGGTTTTATGTGGAGATGCTTGATCCACTTGGACTTGAGCTTTGTGCAAGGTAATAGATATGGATCTATTTGCTACATACAGACTGCTAGTTAGACTAGCACCATTTATTGAAGATACTTTCTTTTTTCACTATATGTTTTTGGATTTTTTTTGTCAAGAATCAAGTGTCCATAGGTGTGTGGATTTACTTCTGGATATTCAACTCTATTTCATTAATTGACCTGCCTGTCTCTGTACCAATACAACGTGTTGGGTTTTTTTTGTTTTTTGTTTTTGTTTTTTTTTTTTTCACTATTGCTTTGTAATACAGCTTGAGATCAGGAATGACAATTTCCCCTGGAATTTCTTTTACTGTTGAGAATTGTTTTGGCTATCCTGTGTGTTTTGTTTTTTCATATGAAGTTGAGAGTTGCTCTTTCAATCTCTGTAATGAATTGAGTTGAAAATTTGATGGGGATTACATTGAATCTGTAGATTGCTTTAGGTAAAATGGCCATTTTCAGTATGTTAATCCTACCAATCCACGAGCATGGGAAATCTTTCTATCTTCTGAGGTCTTCTTCAATTTTTTTTTTCATGGATTTGAAGTTCTTGTCATATAGATGTTTCACTTGCTTGGTTAGAGATTCACCAACATCATTTATCCTATCTGTGGAAGTTATGAAGAGTATTGTTTTCATTATTTCTTTTCAGCCTGTTTATCATTTGCATAAAGGAAGGTTACTGATTTGTTTGAGTTAATTTTATATCCTGCCATTTTGCAGAACTTGTTTATTGGCTAAAGGACTTCTCTGGTGGAATTTTTGGGGTTGCTTATGTACAATATCATATCATATATGCTTTTCCTTGAATTTGTTTATATAGTATATTAAATTGATGGATTTTTGTATATTGAACCATTCCTGCATTTCTGAGATAAAGCTTACTTGATCATGGTGAATGATGGTTTTGATGTGTTTTTAATTTTTTTCTGAAAGTTTTATTAAGTATTTTTGTATTGGTTTTCATAAATGAGATTGGTTTGAAGTTCTCTTTGTTGGATTTTTGTGTGGTTTAAGTATCAGAGTAACTGTGACTTCATAGAATGAATTAGGCAGTATTTCTTCTGTTTCTATTTTGTGGCATCGTTTGAGGAATATTGGTATTAGCTCTTCTTTGAAGGTCTTGTAGAAATCTGCACGAATACCATTGGGCCCTGTACTTTTTTGGTTGGGAGGTTTTTATGACTATTATTATTTACTTAAGGGTTACAGGCTATTTAGATAGTTAACCTGATCTTAAGGCTTAACGTTGTAACATGGTTTTTATCTGGAACACCATCCACTTCTTCAAGATTTTCCAATTTTGTAGAGTATAGGCTTTTGTAGTTGTTTCTGATGGTTTGTTGAATTTCCTCAGTTTCTATTCTTATGTCTCCCTTTTCATTTCTGATTTTGTTAATTTGGATACGGTCTCTGTGCTCTTTAGTTAGTTCAGCTAAAGTTTTATCTATCTTCTTGATTTTCTGAAAGAACCGGCTCTTCGTTTTGTTGATTCTTTGTATCATTGTTTTTGTTTCTTCCTGTTTTTTTTTTTTCAGCCATGAGTTTGACACTTTCCTGCCATCTACTCCTCTTTCATGTGTTTGCTTCTTTCTGTTATAGAGCTTTCAGGTGTTCTGTTAAATTTCTTGTATGGGATCTCTCCAATTTCTTTATGAAGGAACTTAGTGCAGTGAATTTTTCTCTTAACACTGCTTTCATTGTGTCCCGTAAGTTTGGATATGATGTGTCTTTATTTTCATTGAATTCTATAAAGTCGTTGATTTTAGTCTTTTGATTTTAAAGTCTTTTTCTTTTTTTTTCTTCCCTGATCAAGTTATCATTGAAAACAGTTATTTGATTTCTATGAGTATGTATGCTTTCTGTTATTTTGCTGTTATTGAATTCTAGGGCTTATTTTTTTCCTTTGGAGATGACAGCCCTTTAAATTGCAGCTTTCCAGTTTGCCTTGTGCTGTGTTTGTTTCTCTCTAATTTTTAAATGTTGAACTGAATGTGATGGTGTTAGTAGGTAGAGCTTTTAGGACATTTTTTTTTTTTTGGCTTGTTTTTATTTTTGTTGGTTATTTTACTTATTTATATTTTAAATGTTATCTTCCTTTCAAGTTTCCCCTCCACAAGCCTCATATCTCTTTCTCCTTCTCCCTGCCTCTATGAAGGGGCTCCCCCACCCACCCACTCCTGCCTCAGTGACCTTAGCATTCCCCTATCCTGGATCATCAAGCCGACACAAGACCAAGGGCCTCCCCTCCCAGTGATGTCAGATAAGGCATTCCTCTGCTACATATCCAGCTGGAGCCCTGGGTACCTCCTGTGTACTCTTTGGTTGGTGGTTTAGTCCATTGGAGCTTTGGGGGATCCGGTTGGTTGATATTGATACTCTTCCTATGAGGTTGCAAACCCCATCAATCCTTCAGCTCCTACAGTCCTTGCCCTAACTTCTCCATTGGGGTCCTTACTTTCAGTCCAATGTTTGGCTATGTATATCCACATATGTATTGGACAGGCTCTGGCAGAACCTCTCAGGAGACAGCTATACTGGATTCCTGTTAGTAAGTACTTCTTGTCATCAGCAGAATTGTCTGGGTTTGGTGTCAGTAGATAGGATGATTTCCTAGGTGAGGCAGTCACTAGATGGTCATTCCTTCATTTTCTGCTCCACTCCTTGTCCTTTTGACTGAAGGAATTAGAGATTAATATTTTTGAGGTGGATGGGTGGCCCCATCCCTCAACTGAGGACTTTGTCTATCCATAGGATCTGGTCTCTATAGGTTCTATCTTCCCTTTGTTGGCTACTCTCGCTAAAGTCATCTATGTTGGGTCCTGAGAACCTCTTGGGTCCTTGGCATTTGGGACTTTCTAGTGCCTACCCCCAGTTGCCCCCTCCTCCACTGCTACACACCTACTTTCAATACCTGACCCTCTGCACTTCTCCCCTATCTTCTCCCACATCTGAACTGCCAACCTTTTCCCTCCTCCTCCTCTGTTTCACTCAGATCCCTCTCTCCCTCTACTTCCCAGAGATTATTCTCTCCCCTCTACTGTGTGGTACTGTAGCATCCACACTTTGGTGTGATCTTCTGTTTTCTTGGGTTTCCTATGGTTTGTGAGTTGTGTCGTGGGTATTCTGAGCTTCTTGTTGGCTAATATCCACTTATCAGTGAGTATGTGCCAAGTGTGTTCTTTTGTGACTGGGTTACCTCACTCAGGATGATATTTCCTAGTTCCATCCACTTGCCTATGAATTTCATAAAATCATTGTTTCTAATAGCTAAGTAGTATTCCACAGTGTAAACATTATCACATTTGCTGTGTCCATTCCTCTGTTGAAGGACATCTGGGTTGTTTCTAGTTTCTGGCTATTATAAATACGGCTGCTATGAACATAGTGGAGCATGTGTCCTTGTTATATATTGGAGCATCTTTTGGATATATGCCCATGAGTGGTATAGCTGGATCCTCAGGTAGAATTATTTTCAATTTTCTGTGGAACCACCTGACTGATTTTCAGACTAGTTGTACCAGCTTTCAATACCACCAGCAATGGAGGAGTGTTCTCCTTTCTCCATATCCTTCCCAGCATCTGCTGTCATCGGACTTTTTGATCTTTGCCATTCTGACTGGTGTGAGGTGTAATTGCAGGGTTGTTTTGATTTGCATTTCTCTAATGACTAAAGATGTTCAGTGTTTCTTTAAATGCTTCTCAGTCTTTTGAGATCCCTCAGTTGAGAATTTTCTGTTTAGTTCTATACTCCATTTTGGGGGAGTCACCATCTCTGACCTCAAGCTATACTACAGAGCAATAATGATAACAAAACAAAACAAACAAGCAAACAAAAAACCATGGTATTGGTACAGTGACAGGCAGGTAGATCAATGGAATGGAACTGAAGAACCAGAAATGAACCCATACATCTACGATCACTTGATCTTTAACAAAGGAGCCAAAACCATCCAGTGGAAAAAAGAGCATTTTAAAAGAGTGGTGCTGGCTCATGTGGTGGTCAGCTTGTAGAATAATGCAATTTGTTCCATTCTTATCTCCTTGTACAAAGCTCAAGGCCAAGTTGATCAAGGACCTCCACATAATACCAGATACAATGACTCTAGTAGAGAAAGTGGGAAAGAACCTCGAACATATTGGCACAGGGGATATTTTCCTGAACAGAACATCAATGGCTTTTACTTTAAGATCAAGAATTGACAAATGGAACCTCATAAAATTGAAAAGCTTCTGTAAGGCAAAGGATGCTGTCAATAGGACAAAATAACAATCCACAAATTGGAAACGATCTTTACCAATCCTACATCTGATAGAGGGCTAATATCCAAAATATACAAAGAACTCAAGAAGTCAGACTCCAGAGAACCAAATAACCCTATTAAAAAACAGGATTGTAGTTCTTAAGAGACACAGTAGTTTGGTCTTTCTTCCTCTGTCTCTACCATATGAGGATATGACAAGAAGCCCATCTAAAAACCAGGAAGGTCCATCCCACTATACACTCTTCTGTTTGATCTAGAAGGTCAAGGGCTGTGAGGCATGTTTATTTGTTGTGTAAGCCACCTAGATTCTAGTATTTAGTTATAGTAGCCAAATAGATTAAGCTATAGCTATCTAATAAGCTCAGTAGAACTCATCATTTCGGAAACTACATAACGTTCCTCAGGTGAGGGAAGGAAAAATTTTGCATCATTCAACATCACCAGGGAAACAGCTTTGAAGTGAATGCCAGTCTACCGGGAAGTGGACATCAAACTTCACACACAAAGATTCTACTGTTTCTCTAGTTCTAGCTCCACTTGTCAAGCTTAATGTCCCTTCTTTCCAAACTTCTGGTCAGAAGCAGGACTGGTCCAGTGACAAATGCTAAGAAACATTGTGATCTTTTCTGCAAGTTTCAAAGGACTGAGTGGTTGGTAGGACAAGATACCTGATACCAGTTTATAAATGTAATGATAAATAGAGACGACACTGCACTCTCCAAATGATGTAAATACTGAAAGCATAGAGCCATAACTTCTCCTCAGAAAATTTAAGTTTCTTGTTTTATATACATTTGTTAACTTCTTGTAAATAGACAATGTTACTCAATTTTCCCTGTCTGTGATAAAATACCTGAAACAAACAACTTTAAGGGAGAAACATTTATTTTTGTCTAGTGGTTTCAAAACTTTTATCTCATGGTTGGCTAGCTGCTTCTTCTTCTTCTTCTTCTTCTTCTTCTTCTTCTTCTTCTTCTTCTTCTTCTTCTTCTTCTTCTTCT
>JANHMN010000001.1:122101172-122122218 GCA_030674055.1 Rhabdomys pumilio
CTCCTCCTCCTCCTCCTCCTCCTCCTCCTCCTCCTCCTCCTCCTTCTTCTTCTTCTTCTTCTTCTTCTTCTTCTTCTTCTTCTTCTTCTTCTTCTTCGTTGTTGTTCCTGAGACAAGAAACAATATCATGGAAAGAATGTCTTGATAAAATGAACACGTGTTAGAGAAAACTGCTCACCTCATGACTGCCAGGAAGCAGAAAGAACATGTTTAAAGACAGGACCATAAGCCTGTTTCAACTGTGTGAATTTAGTGCCTGGATGTAGATCACCTTGACATTCATAATTTTTTAAAATTTATAATGAACAACAAAGATAAAGGTTGAGTCTGACAAAAAAGACAGCAGGATATCTGAATGCTTTGAAAGAGGAAGAGGAATGTCCCCAGAACATTTGCTTTAAAAAGGATTTGTGTTAGAATTTAAGGTCAATTTTCATACTGGCTGAGGCATTTTCTTGACTCAAAATGGCCAGCCAAGTGCTCTGGGCATCATTGTATGTCAAGTGAACTCTTCTTAAACTTGGTGCCATGGGGGATGCTTGACCTTAGTTATTATAATTTCTGGGTTCTCATGATTCTTGCCTATATTATCACAAATCTGCATCTATAAACAATTCATCGGTGTAAGACAGGGGACAAGCACATGTTTTCTGGACATGCAGTTTCTAGCCATTATAATCTTTCGGATAAATGATTCCTTTTTATGTACATTCAAGTACAGCTCATAGAAAGAATTTTGAGTTAACAAAGTGGGGGGAAATTTTATAATTAAAACAATCTGAAACATGAATATTTTTGAAATGTACATATAAAATATATTTTTACATGCAATACCATAAGCTTACCTCTCCAAACTTGTTGTAAATACATTAAGAAAAAAAAAAACAATAAACAGCCAATTCTTTCATGCCTCTCTCTGTAGAGGAAGCAAACTTTTTTAAGTTTTTGAAACTAAAAGTCCCCTTCAAATCTAGAAATTTATCAGAAAGTCTTAGCAAAATGGTCCTATACATTCTGCCAATTCTCAGGTTTAGATAAGATATTTTTTAGGTTAAAGAAGAGTGTATCTGGGATAGAGGATTTACAAGATGAAAACAGCAAATGCAATACTATAACAATGAAATGTAGCTCTCTTTATAGTTAGCCTAGGGCGATCAACTCTCCCCAGTCTACTGTCTAGACAGAGGCTTTTGTAGGAATGAAATCTAAAGAGCCATTCTATTTCATGAACTGTGAAAGGCAGACTGGATTTGTAAGCTATACTTTGGCAACTGGTTAAATGTCCTTCAAATATTCTCGCCTCTGTTTGAAAAAGAAATCACCAGTCATACTTTAGAGCTAACGAATTTATTCCTACTGTAATTTTGCTAACAATGTAGGTGATTGGAAATGAGACATCTGAAACACTTATAGTACATATCTCTGACCCTGATCTCTCTGAGAGTCTCTAAATTCTTTTCTATTTTGTACTATTCAACTGTTTGTTTGTTTAAGCAAGTTTCTGTCAAAAAAAAAAAAAAACAGTGAAAGTAAAACCAGTGTGAAGGGAAAGCAGATTGGTTTAAGTCTAGGCTAGAAAGCTTGAGAGAAACTAGTCAGAGCAGAGTTTCACCACAGTCATAAAAAACTAGAGTCTTCTAATACCTGAGAACCTTGTGCTTTCATACTCATTCTGATAGCTGAGGAAGTATAGGGACATAAATTCCTATGAAAAGTCTCTTAATAATCAAAATACCTTTTCTTAGATATACTATATCTCTAAACTTCAGAGCCCAAGACAGAGCAGTGCCATCTACAAAGGCCATACAATATGAGCAATATGAAACAATATAAGCAGTTCAATCAAGTTACAAAAACATATCACATACACAGAAGAGAAACATTTCACAATGTTTTAAATAAGTTTACAACTTTGAATTTGGTACTTTCATAGCCATATTGGTGAGTATGCAGCACGTGGGACAGAGGTTGGGTTACATAAGAGTAGAAAAAGGATACTGATCCAGCTTAACAATGCTTGGCTGTATGATAATCTTCTATTAACCAACTTTCTTGAGTCTTCAGAAAGTACACCTTGTTTTGATGTGTATTTTAAAGAAAGAAACTATGTAGTCTTCCATTACAGACTTGGTCGAAGCAGCAACATTTAAGATTTTTTCCAGGCATTTATAAAAGTTCCAGTTAAGTTCCTGTATAATTTACACTGACAGGGATAGACAAGATGTAACTTAAAAGAAAAAAAAACACTCAAAGATTTAATTGTGCTTAGAACACCAAACTTACATAAACCAGAATGTGTCTCAATCTATTTTAAAAGTCTCAGTCTTAAAGGTTAAGGCAAAAAGAAGTCTCTAGTTAACCTTCAATTAGCTGTAGCTGCCTAGAGCTTTCTCTTAATCAAGATTTTACTCCTTCCTGCATTATTTTTATGACATTCAATTTTATTTAGATTCTTCAATATATTTCTCAGAGGTGAAATAGCTTTTCTTTACAGATGAAAAGTCAGTCTAGACACGGACTGCTGGCTGTGTGACTTTCATAAAGTCATCTCTCTGAGGATCTTTTCCAGCTGCTGGAAGCTGCTGGAAAGACTGGAGGGCTGGGTATCAGAATAATGAATATTCCATAATGTTCAAGTGTTCAGAGAAAGTGTTTCCTTGTTAATAAAATAAAAATGTAAGTTCACTGACTCAGATAGAATGTCTAAGCAGAGAGACTCGTGTATCTTTCTGCCATCATCTCCCCAGCAATGAATCACAGACAACTACTACTGTACCCAGCCTTTTCCATTCTGCTGGCAATTAAACCTGGGTGTGCATGCTCATGTAGCAATCACATGTGAACTAAGCTGTTTCCCCAGCTCTTTCTTTATGTTTTGTTTTTTAAAATATTGGTAAAGGTTACTATTAGACTTTCGTGGCCTCCTTTATCCTTCTTTTGCTCCTCTCACTGAAATGGTAAAAGCTTGTTCACTTTGGCATGAAATAGGCATTCCCAAACCTCTATGCAATAGAACCTAAAATCCTGCTTCTTGAATCACCATATTGGAAGGCCATCACTTGGATTTTTATTCATGCAGTTTTTTAAAAAAGAAATTTTTTTCAAACTGTGACAAAATATTCACAATATAATTTACCACTGTATCCATTTTAAGCATATTGATATTATGCAAATTCAGATATTGACAGCAATAACCCCTTTCTCTTTATCTTGTAGAACTGACATTTTATACATACCAAACAAAAAGATCATACTTCCTGACATCCATCATTATGGTTTCTGACTGAATCTGACTAACTTAGGTATCTAAATGTAAGTGAATTACACACCCTTTGTCTTTTTATGATGAGCCCATGTCGCGTGGAACGATCTTCAAAGTTTGCAAGAGTCACAACGCCATTCTGTTGTAAGGCTAAGCAATATTCTCTCACTGTTTTTTCACCCAGATTTCTGAAGATGTGTGCTACCCAAGGTGATTTCAAAGCAATATGAAGATCATGCATTTGTGAGTCATCTTTGAATAAACTTCACACTAATCTTTCCCTTTCTAGCTCCAATGTGAGTAGATGTGCAGTCAAACTGAGCACCCAGTTGAAAGTGTTAAAATCATCAGCTTCAACTGCAAGGCCATTGCATATGTTTAATTAGGTAATTGGTGGTTTTGGTGGTGTTTTTGTTTAAAATAAATCACATTAGAGAAAATAGGCAAAACTTTAATGTTTAACTAATTCATTAATTTTTCTCTTTTCTTCCCCTCCCTCTCTCCTCCTCCCCCTCTCTCCTCCTCCCCCTCTCTCCCTTTTTCATTCCCCTTCTCTCTGTGTGTATGTTGAATTAAGAGTTACCAAAATTATTCTCAGTCAAAAACCTGTGAAAGCCATCTGACCCTCAAGCGAAGAATATAACGTACCTGTAGTAGATGAGATAGATAGACTAAGATATATGGTGTGGAAATACAGTATTTGTTATTTTACTCTGGAGATATATAAAAAAGGATAGAAGATTCTCATGAGTTGACATAAACTCCTCACTTTTCATTGCAGATCTGAATATTGCTTAGAATTGAGTTATTTTTATAATGCTATGTCAGGAGTTAGACATGAATTTGGTACCACTCTTGCATACTCATCTTCTATAGACCATGGAGCTAGACAGAGAATTACTAGTGGCTTTGATGAAGAGGTATGAATGAATATTTGCAGTAATGCAGGTTGCTGTCAGAGCTCAGGAAACACACCATCCATAGCAAGGCTCTTTCCCATCTTTGGCATTTTTCCTCAACCATATGCAGATTTTAAATTATTGTGGTAACTTCTTTCATGTGATTGAAAATATGCAGCACATATTTATCTAAAATAGATATGATTTTACTTGGTATGTTTTTGGAAATAATAGTATACAATATGTACCAGAAAAATAAGGCAAATGTATAATAATAAAATTATTTGTGAGCCATATCTGATTTTGCCAGATTTCTTAAAAGATATATGTTTAACAGATGTAAATGTTTATGTCAGATCATATGGAATAAAATTATTCATCTGTCTTTTAAGGGAGTATAAAACTCCTGTTTTGTCTTAGCCAAGTTTTTTTTTAAAGAACTATAGTGTCTTCATGTGACTCTGGTTCACACTTTCTGCTAGCTACTTGACAGTGACATTGGCATCAAAATAAGTGAACTCAGACATTGTTTTAATTAACAGGGAATATGGCAGCATAAAAAGATAAATGCATAGATGAAGGTATAAATAGGTAGTTATCAATGAGCCAATATAATGCTGCCCAAATATCAGATCAGACTTTAATTTATAATACATGGAGACAAATTAAACATTAAGGACATAGATCATATGCAGAGCCATAATGCAAGTTTATAAGGACATCCTATATCTTGTATCTTCATAATATTGTAAAAGGAAAGCTGTGCACAGCTCTTAGAAGGGAAACCAGATGTTGAAATTAAGAATCTCACTGAATCACAGACTGTAAGTAGACAGCAGTTAGCAGTCAATTACTCAGGAGAATCTAAGTCCAGGTGCTACCACACTGCACTGTGGTGTGAGACAAGCGGAGACCCAATCCTGCTCCTGCTCCTTTACAATTTCTCAAAGCCACTCCTCAAAATTTTGGCGAACACATCTGAACAAATGGTCAAGTTCCAGGAGTTACTAATAATAAACAACAAAACTCCTAAGTCAAACATAAAAGGCATCAACATTTTGCTCCTTCCCTGTAGACAGATATTGTCAAGGAGGAACGGCATCAGCCCAGGACTGTCAGAAGATGCATATTCCTGAGCACCATGAAGAATCTAGAACTGTACTGGCATCTCTTTGTATTCAAGGCCTACTGCTGACTCTGCTCCTTGGTGGATTGGATTGAGCTGTTATGTCAGAGAGATACTATCAGAAAAGTAATTGTTTTGATGAGAAAGCACTCAAATATTAGAACAGCCTGCTCATTATTTGTACATCAAAATTCACAGTTCTAAAAACTAACACAGATATTACATAGCAAGAAATGTATGCAAATAAGGAAAATGTTTATAAAAAGGAAAACACAAGTATAAAGAATTAAGGGGACAGCCCCATGGAAAGACCAACTGTCTCAATTGATCTGGATCTCTGAGATCTCTGACACTGAGCCACCAACCAGGCAGCATACACTAGCTGCATACACAGCAGCAAACTGCCTAGTCTGGCCTCAGTGAGAGAAGATGCACCTAACCCTTGAGAGACTTGAGGCCTCAGGTAGTGGAGAGGCCTGGTGGAGTGGGGATATCATCTTGGAGACAGAACATGGGTTGGGAGGGGATGTATGGGCTGGGGAACTGTAGGGGAAGTGGGCAGACTGGGAGGGGGATGAAGTTTTGACTGTAAAAAGGATTAAAGAATAAAAAAAAAGAATTTTCAAAAGAATATTTGCTAAGAATGAGAAAATAATCACAAGTTATACATTTTCAGCATGTTTAAGCCTTCCACAAACATTATAATTTTCACAGGCAGCACTGTATTTAACAATTTCTTAATACTCAATTTCCCAAATCTTTAAATAAAGATATTACCATCATGTAGTCTCTCCATAATCCTTTCAAAACATTCTGTTGCTGGTAATTGTAATTCATGATTCATGTAATTTTGAGATAGGGTTTCACCAGCTAGCCTAGAACTCATACAGATCTGCCTCCCAAGTGCTGAGAAGCATCACCACACCTGGTAATGACTGAATTTTTCAGTGCTAGTGCATGATCTTTTTTCTTGTTATATTTTTCGATGTGTATCTTCAAAAAAAATGCTTAGTAGTTGTGTCACAGAGTTTAAGATATAAGTACATATTCAGTTATTTTAGATCTCCCTAAATCTCATCTTCCAAGGGTTGGGATTATTTCCTTTTTAACACTGATGTACAGAGGGGTCTTTGTCCTCACAACCCTTTTCTTTAGGTTTTACATCTGCTGGGTGAGAAACAGGTTCTTGGTATTGGTTTGATTTGTGTTTCTCTATTTTACGTTTATTTATTTTTACATTTTTGACATGCAGCTACACACACACACACACACACACACACACACACACACACATGTCTCTCTCTATATTGTCGGTGTACAAATGCCACATCATACATATGCAGGTCTGTTGCATCTTGCTACTAAGGTTGTAGTCTACTATGTCCCCCAGGGACAGAGCCATATGGTATCGTTCACCTAGTAACTTATAGGGAAACCTACACAATGTCCAGAGTTAGTTTTGTTCTGCAGATGAACAAAGAGGATGTTCTTAATTTTTTTGCCACAGGAACCCACTGAGATGTCACCAACGTTGACTTTCAGATGAATCAGTACATCTACAAGAGGAAAAGTGACAAATATCTACATCATAAATCTGAAGATCTGGGAGCAGTTGTTGCTTGCAGCTCAGGCTATCGCTGCCACTGCAAACCCTGCTGATGTCTGTGTCGTCTCCTCCAGGAACACTGGCCAATGAGCTGTGCTGAAGTTTGCTGCTGCCATTCCAATTGCTGGTCTTTTCATACCTGGAACTTTCAGTAACCAGATACATGCAGCCTTCAGAGAGCTATGGCTTCTAGTGGTGACTGATTCCAGGGCTTGACTACCAGCTCCATACAGAGGCTTCTTATGTCACCATGACCACCATTGCTCTGTGTCACACAGAATCTCATCTGTGTTATGTGGACATTGCCATTCTTTGCAACAACAAGGGAATTCACTCAGTGGGTATGATGAGATGGATGCTGGTCTGTGAAGTACTACACATGTATAGTACTATCTCTTGTGAGCGCTCATAATGAATTATACCTGATCTTTACTTCTATAGAGATCCAGAGGAGTTTGAGAAGGAGGAGCAGGCTAATGCTAAGAAGGCTGTGACCAAGGAAGGAATTTCAAGGCAAATGGACTACATCAGCTCCTGAGTTCAGTGCTGCTCCACCAGAGGTGGCTGACTGGTCTGATGGTGTGTAGGTATCCTCTGTGCCCATACAGCATTTCCCTACTGAAGACTGGAGTGCACAGCCAGCCACTGGGGACTGGTCAGCAACTCTCACAGCACAGGCCACTGACTGTGTTGGAGCCATCACTAAGTGGTCCTGAGTTCCCCCGCAGATGCCTGAGCAAGGGGTAAAATGGCAAAAACTAGACTGGGCTCCCCAGATCAGGCAGAGTAGAAGAAAAAGGGAATTCTTCATTTTGCATTGAGCTCAGGAAAGCTGTCCACACATGGTAGACTACAACCGTCGTAGTGAGCTGCAACAGTGGTCAGAAGACAACTTGTGGGAATCGGTTCTTGTCCTGTACTATGTGAGTCTAGGAATCAAACTCAGGGCATTGGCCATAACTGGCTGAGCCGCCGCACCAACCCCATGGTTTACATTTCTCATTTCTTGAATTTTTGAGTAAAGTTTAACATCCAAACCTATGTTTATAGTTATTTTTTCTTATCTTTCTTGTGAATTGACAGTTTTAGAAGTAGAAAACTGGAATGTTCCAGTTCTGGCCAGGAGTGACAAACACACTGTAATTTCTCCATGTCAGTTTCTTCATATACAAACTATACTTTTATAATTAATGTAAGTGGTACAATTATATGAGCAAACTTGAGTAATGACATACTATTGTGAATGGCATTTAAAAGGCACATGCTTTAACTTCTTTAATTAACTTTTCTAGATGAAAAAAATATTGAGCCAAACCCATAATAAGCAGTAGAAATAGTTGATAAATAATGGTTTTAGTTCTTTATTGTAGGTAGTAACCAGTTTGTTACCTTATGTTTTAGAAAGCATTTGGGTATAAGTGTGGGTACCAGTGTGTATCCGTGCAACTGCTTGTGGAAGGTAGGACAGGGCTCTGGGTTCCCTGGAGTCCCAAGGTATGGGTGCTGACAACTGAACACAGGTTATCTGAAATCAAACACACACACACACACACACACAAAAACCATGCTCTTAACCACTGAGCCATCTGTCCAGTCTCAAGTTAATACCTTATTTCTTGCATGATTTCAGATTCATGCGTTTGGTTTTAGAGGATTTGTGGAATTTCTATAAAAATCTAGAATTTCCACTATGTTACGTAATATTGTAGTAATAATTGTATGTTGATAAAATTATTTAACATGTAATAGATAGTAATGTACAAAAGATAATGCACCACAAACATTGCTTGTATATATTGTTTCAGTAGATATTTATATTTATTTAAAACTACAGTTTTGAATATTCTTTTATTATTTCCTGTCTAGCCACTGTGCTTGCAACTGAGTGTAAATGGTTTTGTGTTTTGTGGTGTCTGTGTAACTAAGGTATCTTTAGTCACTGATGCTATATTGGCCAGAAAACATACAGGTTATGACACATGTAATAGAAAAGAAAAGCAATCTCTTTGACTTTGCATACAATTGCAGGTTTCATTGTCTTCTATTATTTGGAAAATTATGGCTGTAAACAGAATTCTCTATAGTGTTCATGCAATGAAAAAAATTTAAATCAGAAGAAAAGGAGGATGGTACATGGGCGTCAGAATACCACAGTGAAACTCTGTCCTTGTTGCTGACCTAGAACAGTCATGAAAACTTTGTGTGTTTATCAATAATTCTGAAGTTCAAAAATGAAGATTTTACAATGTTGTGCTTTAAGATGTTACATAATTCAAATGCAAAAGATACCTCCTAATTGTATTGTTTGTTTGTTTTGAAAAAGTTAACCAGATTATTACTTTAGGGTTTTAGTACTTTTCTCCTTAGGTGACGTGCTTTTTTTCAACTCTAAGATGCTTTCTGTTTCAGTCAGGATTATATGATGCAAGGAATAAAAAATACCAATATAATGTTATTTACACCAATGTGAATGTGAAGACTTCACAATGTTAAAAACCAAGATATTAAAAAATTTAAATATTTTTATATTTTCAAAATAGTTTTTTCTAAAAAATACCTAATGCATCATTAATATGTATTAACATTTTAAGTCAAAATGCTTTATAACTCAATTTTAAAATTTAATAAATTCTAATTTTTTTTTCATAAAATATTTTTTTAAAGTTGAGAGTATGTGGAAATCTATTTTCTAGTGAGGATCTTGATTCACATAGGCTATCTACATACACTTTGGCTAATAAATTACCTAAAATTGTAAGATCTTTTCCTAGCATTATGTGCATGAGCTGTAAACACAGCAGTTTTCTGTCGTTCCAGAAATGCGATTTGGAACAATAAGAGAGGCTGGACTTAGAACTTGTTCAGTATGCAGCATGGTCCAATGGCAAGGAAAAATTTGTCCATCTGCCCTCGACTCCTCCCTGTCTCCAAAATAGTGTGATCCCTGTTTACAACATATGAAGTTTTACTCTTTGTTTTCAAACAAGAGACCTGAAGACTTTTCCAGGGGCTTGAGCAGAGCTGGTGAAAGGGTTTCAAGACAAGCAGGCTCAGAATAGTGTTCCTCAACTGTACATAATCTTGAAGAATAAAGAAACAAATTTGTCTCCTGAATATTGTCTATAATGTATATTTTTCTTGTAGCTTCTAACTGGCTTGGTTTCTGGTAGAGCACTGGCTAGAAATGGCTAGAGACCCTGTGGAGGATTGAATACATTTTGCCAAGCTCCTAGACTCCAAGCTTCTGACAAGGGGCCAAAGACCTCCATTGATCTGCGCCTTTCAGTCACATAGGACAACACCCCTACCAGCCCCTCCCAAAGAGGTTTGTGTCACATAGCACAGGTAGAGGGCATGACTACAGGCCTCAGCCTTGAGAGATTTTCATATTACTGAGATACCTGAAGGCCAGAGGGCACAGTCAATTAAGTATTTCTTCCTAGACCCTCCTCCTTACAAACAGTATTTAACCAAAGGCCAGCCCTGGGAGTGCAGGGGTACAGCCAGATTTCTCCACTTTCTGCCATGACAATACACCTTTTAAACCATGAACTTCCTTGTGTCTTTGGGGTCTGCCATGGGGAACCGTGGAGAAGGCCTTTGACTACTGAGCTGCTATTTAATCTCCTGCCAGAAGACTTCTCTACCCGTGAAGGCCAGCCAACTCAACCAAGCTAGCCGAGCCAGCCAAGCGAGTGCCAGTAACAGAGTCTCAACCCACAGGGTGCTGTCAGAGCTTCCCTCCCTCTTGTTTCTCTCGGCTGCTGCGGGCTGGTCCAGCCCATACACCCCCAGTTTCTGTTCTTTCACAGCTCTCAGCGGGTGTATAGGGGGCCAAAGACAGAGACCACTGGCCTCCAGGTCAGCTGACAGTCCAGAGACCCTCTCTCAGAAGCCCTGCCCCCGCGGGACCTCAGTCTGAGGTCTCTCCATGCCCAGGCGGAGCCCTGCAGTGTCCACCTGGCACAGTGTGGAAGGCACTCAGTCAAATCCCTGTGCTTCTGCTCCCGGAGACATGGGATCCACAACTCCGCCCATCAGGACCCATGCTATGCCCACGAGTGAGCTTACTGCCCCACACTCAGCTGTAGAGAGAATAGCTTGTGTATTATATGGTTGCATCACATGTCAATTAAAAAACCTAAAGCCTACAGGAAAGGGTAGAATAGAAGGTAGGACATCGGGGAAGCAGAAAGAATTCTGGGATAGAGCCTGGCAGGAAAGAATCTACCAGGAAGATGTGATACGAAAGACACATAATACCTGAGCATTGGTAACCAGTCTGTAGCAGAATGTAGGTTAAAGCAAGTGAATTATAAAAAGTTACCAGAGAAGAACCTAGCTATATGGCCAAGGTATTTATAAATATATTTTGAGTCTGAGCCTTATTTCTCGGGACATCTGTTTGAGAGGAAGAACCAAGGCAACGTTCTACACTCAGCTTTGTCTTCTAGACAACACTGCTATGGCAAAGACATATACATTTACCTTAAAGACTCTGGAGGAAAATCCTGTTGAATAATCAATATTTACCTTTTCAGATAATTAACACAGCAGCTTGGGAACAAACAGTTGTTAGCCAATCTGGGTTATTCCCAGGTCTCTAGTTAATGTGTTTATTAATTAGGCCATTTATTTTCCTTTGGAATAGAAACTGAAATATATTGATGCCTTTTTTCCTCCTTAAAAGATTCCACATTCCTCTAAATAAAAATTGAATCTTCTTAAAAAAAAAAAAGAATAACAAGAATTAAAACAATTTCACTATATTCATGTTAGCCACCTGGAAGGAAAGATTGAAGACAGTTAATTATTCTCCTGAGTGTTTTATGTGGTGTGGTCATTGATTTGGGTTTAAAAATGTGGTTGACCCTGCTTTTTCCAAGCCTTTCTCTTTCTTTTAGAATTTTCATGCCACACAGAGGACTGACTGAACTAACTGGGAATCAGATCTTGGGGAGACTTGTCTTTCTACATTTTGAAACCCCGAAGGCTCCTTGAGTTCCTAGCCACAGGGTTATGCTATTCAAAAAGTTTCTTCTGGTTTCTACCAGAGGGTTGTGTGAACCAGAGATCATGGGTTTTTTTTCTTCCTCTTTCTTGTTTTTATTTGTGGATTGGTAGTTTCATGCACTTGTACGTGTTTACTCTTTAAATGGACTCTGTACACTTGCACATGTTCTCATGATTGCCTCCTTTTACTTCTAGATGAAGGATTCCTTGTTCCTTTAATTAGCCCACTGTTTTAGTAATAACATGAGAACTTAAGTTTGATCCCTGGGACTCTTATGAAAAGCTGGGTTTTTCTGAGTGTGCCTGTAATTCCAGTACTACAGCAGAAGGAGGAGACCTGAACATCCTTCTGATTGAAGGAGTGCAACATGACAGGTGGATTTAACTGTTAAAGTTTTATATTTGAACACTGTTCCAGACTGAAAATCAGGCTGAGACATTTCTAAGCTGCCTGGTTTCCCAGCTAAGATGAGATATTACAATATCTTTCCTTCCTGCTAAATCTTTCCTTCCTGCTAAAAGAATGAAATCGAACCCTATGTGGAGACATGACACTGTCTTATCCCTTAGAGTTAATTCTGTTGGGCAGGCCAGTTACTTGGCCAAAACATTATCAGAGAGAAAGATGGGTTCACCTTAAACCACACTAAAGAGAAAGAAGAGATGGTTATTTCTTTAATAACACAAAATACTTTTTCATCGTAGATTTTCTGAGTCATGACTAAAAAAGGCAGAACTTTACATTTTTCTTCTATGTTTTTCTTTCAGATGCTAGCAAGAACCTACATATGATTTTTGTGATGTTTTGAGCTGTGGTATACAAACTGGGTTCAGCTGTGGTTCTGCCTCTTCCATTTCCTTCTTCAGGGTATCCAGATACCCCTGCACACCAGGTTGGAAAAATAAAGAGGAGTCCTGAATGGGTGGGGTCAGCAGGAGCCTTATTCCTGGCTGGGAATAAATCTGAGGAGGGGGTGCACATACACTTTATTTGAGATTACTAATGCTATATATATACACAAGCCTTGGAGGGGGGGAAGGAATTTTGAGGGTGAATGAAATCATTGGCTACACTTTAAAGGACTGTGCATGTCTCATTTGTGTGGAGACTCATTCTAAGAATACCAGGTACTTGCTGGATGAAAAAGAAAAAGTTGAACTTGGAGGTTTGTCAAGGACTATGTGACATTCCTCAAGTAGGAGACTGGGTTGGGCTCCAGATATATCAGAGAAGAAGCCTTGAAAAAAAAAAGTCCTCCGTTTTGTTCAGAGCTCAGAGGACCTATCCAAACACTGTAGACTGCAACCTTAAGTAGGGAGGTAAAAAACTGAGTAATTTTACTTTTTCCTCTTATTCTCCCCTCCACACCACCTAGATACTTGTCTAGCCATGTAGCTGATTTCCAATCTCAAACAGCAAGGCTCTGTCTCTGTCTCTGTTTTTGTCTCTGTCTCTGATTCTGTCTCTCTGTCTCTCTGTCTCTGTCTCTCTCTCTCTCTCTCTCTCTCTCTCTCTCTCTCTCTCTCTGTGTGTGTGTGTGTGTGTGTATGTCTCCTCTCTGTAGCATCCAACTATTATAATACATTTCTCTCTAAATCTCATCCTTTGTATGTAGTCACTGTATTTCATTTTTTTTATCATGATTCTACAAGCCAAAACCACTGGTCCATGTGGTTTCAGTGCCCATTGAGTTTCTAGGATATTCTCACATTAAAGAGACTTCTACTCTTTAGTGAGATAGAGATTCTTATTTTAATTTGATTTTCTATTTTGCCACCAAGGTAGTCAAGGCTATATGTTGGAAAGGCATATACATCAATCATGAAACCAGTCACGTGGGTTATTGCAGGAAAAAAATCAGCCTTTCACATTTAACTTCTTGGGAAAGGAACATATATTGTGCAAACTATTTTTATTTCTTTTGAGACTATTGTATCATATTTAATTTACAGAGTAAAATATATGTTATAATTGAAAATATGCCCTTTCAACAGACCCAGACAAATTTCTGTAAGGGTGGATCAATGAGGGACTACAGGATCACAGAAATGTGAAATTTATGTGCACTTTGTAGCTCATAAAAAGAGAAATTTGAATGCAGTGCATGAGTTTGGGCTACGCACATTTTAAATTCTTTTTTTCTTTCTTTCTTTTTTTTTTTTTTTTTTTGGTTTTTTCGAGACAGGGTTTCTCTGTGTAACCCTGGCTGACCTGGACCTCACTTTGTAGACCAGGCTGGCCTTGAACTCAGAAATGCGCCTGCCTCTGCCTCCCAAGTCCTGGGATTAAAGGCGTGTGCCACCACCGCCCTGCACATTTTAAATTCTTAAATTCATAGTGAGGAATGAGTATTTCTAATTCTTCAAATTTTAGAATCAATGTAACAAGAAACTGCAATTTTAGTTTTAAGACTCTGATAAGATGGTGAAGCTACAAACGCTTCAGTGACCTGGGGCAACTCCTGTTGGAGTAATATGGCCCTGTTGGGTTGGGCAATACACAGAACCTCTTCCTGTGAATAATTTGGGATCTGGAGCATGCTGTTAAAAGAAACATAACATTTCATCCTGTACTGTGAAGAACAGTGAGGGCAACTCTCTCCTTGAAGAGATTGACCTATTTACCATCACATGTGTATGTATGACGTGGGTGCTTACCTGTGCTTAAATTATAAGACATATAGGATGTATTTGTGAAGATGGTCTGAAGTGGAATAGCAGCCCATATGTCAATCAAAGTACATATCCACCACATTGCTCTGCCTTGGAGGTAGAGTAACGCCTAATTCTTTCTGCCTAAATTTGTAAATAGGATCTCCAAATGGAACCTGTGGTGTCTGCCCAAGCCCACTCCCATTCCAGGGAATCTATGTTTTAAACTTTTTCTCTCACTTTTAATAAATCCATATTTTCATTCATTTTTCTTATTTATTTCTTTGTTTGAGACACAGAGAACATAGACATTTTTATATAGGAAAACCCAAGGTCTCCCTCTGCTAAGAATAACACCCTTCACATCCTCATCTTCATTACCAACTCTGTTTAAGTGGTGGCATTCTCTGTTTACAGAATTTCCTATTGGCACATCCAATGAAGCTACTTATTAATGATCAGTGATAACTGGGAAAGGAGACAATTAAAACTCTCAGATTTGTTTAGGAATCATTTCTGCCACAAAGACAATGTAAGCTGTTTCCTTTGTCACTGATTCTGTGAGGTAAGAGCAATGACTTCTCTGCAGCCTGCTACCTCATGACTTCACAATAAGCTATAATTCATTAAGCAAGTAACTGAGTCTTTTACTGCTTTCTTTCTTTATTCTTATCTCTATCACTCTAAATTCTGGTTTCAAAATTTACTTCATGATACAATGTCAAATAATCTTTCTGATCTTCTACCTTTGTCTTGAACCTAGGCACTGTTACAGTTTGCCTATCTCTTCCTTTAACTTTTGTGTACGTTATTAACCTGATAAGGAATTTAGAGTTTCTTCTATTACCAGAGAACATCGCAGTAGGATGGTAGTCACTGCCAATCTCAGCTACTCTTCTGAAGACAAAGTAAGGAACTCAGTTCTTATAATCTGCAGAAGAAATTTTGACAAGAAATCAGAATTTTATCTCTGTTTTGATTCTTGTTATCTTATTTTTATTTTATCTTTAATAGCAAAGATATATAAAAATAAGCTTTAGAAAAACAATGGTATAGTAATAAAACAGAGATTTATTCAACATGGTCACATTGAGAGGAGAAATATGGTGGTCTATTGTTCTCATATGCCCGTCTTTAGTACACGATGTGAGGTTTAGCTTAAATTAAGGCACAAGATTCGTACAACTAAGAAGCTCTGGTCAAAACATGGCCCCATTCAGCATGGTTGTCTCTACTCTAGCTTCTCCTGCAAGGTGGTCTGAACAAGTTGTCAGAGCAGGTGTGAAATCTCTTTCCTGCAAAAAGTCTGTCTTTGGCTAACATCAGACTCCTGGGATTTTCTTTCACCTATGAGATTCCTTGAGAAATTCCAATTTCTTGCTTCATTGTTTCAATTTTCTGTTAGCCAAAAGAAGGGGTGTAAGTGTCTCTACAATATTACCACTCATACCACATGGCTATACTTTCCCACTATTGACTTCTAGACTTCAGTCTTGAGGGAAAATTTGCCTGTAAAATACAAGCATATACATTTTGATAGTTGATGTTTCATGAAGATTTGTTCCATGTTAACATTACAACCAATTTCTCTTTCCTGCTTTCAACCTTAAATGGATTTTTGTATTTCCTCCAAGGTTCCTTTGGGTCACTCACCTCCCAGGAAGAAGAAAAACACAGGGTGTATAAATTCACACTTGTCTACAACTTTTCCACCCATCACTGGTCACTGCATACTTGGTTTATACACAATCTCCAAGAAAGATTTTATTTGTTCAAAATCTACTACAATTATATTAGCAGACATGAATCTTGTTAAATCTGTCAGTCTTCATTGACAGAAATAGAGGCTCAAATAAATTAAAAGATTCGTAGAAAGAAAAATGGTAAAGACTATGCCAAAGTCTGCCATTTTCTAGGCTCTCATCTGAACACATCCTCCACCCCCCACTTGCTCTGCTGATAAACTATGCGGCTAACCATGGCTTTCCATTGGTGAACACCATCTTCACACTCTCTGAGCAGCATAACAGATGATGACGTGTCACTTTCTATTTACAAAAAGTCTTCCAATCACAAGCTTACAACTAAGGTTCAGACCTCTGAGCATTCTTAGAAATTAATATACATTTTATCGCTGCCTTCCATAGAAATCTAGATAGAAGGGACCTCTTTGGTACTTAACCTAGAAGGTAATTTAATATAATTTGTTTCAATGAGTTTAATCATTTTAATACAATTTATGCAACCAATATGACAGGAATGAATGTTAACATCCTTTTTTATTAAATTACCTTAGTAGTTATGATATCTTTTATACATGTTTATAAGCCTCATAAATGTGAAATTATAAAAATAAAATTATAAATATATTAGGAAGCAAATGTCAGGATTTTATTACTTCAATTATTAGAAGAAATGTCATTGTTTTCTTGGCATTTTCTCTATTGCCTTAAAAACAATTAGGAAAAATAGCACACAATTTCTTCTAGTTGTATTTATTTTTATTATTTAAAGCTATTTTTAAATTTAAATATATTTTTTCATATTTCTCCCCTTTCCCAAGTCCTTCCTGATCCTATTCCCCCACCACTATATTCATTCTTACTCATTATACAAACAAATCCTCAGTATAACAACAAAACCCACCAAAATGAAGAAAACAAATGAAAAATCCAAAGAACAACAAAAAGAAACCTCACCAAACTATAATAAAAAAAAGCATGTGCACACCCCCCACACACACTTACACACAAATACACACACACACACTTACACATACACATACACCCACCCAGCCCCCCCACACACTTACACACACCCACACACACACTTACATACACACACACACACACACACACACACACACACTCACACACACACACACACACTATAGAGTTCATTATATGTTGATCAACTTATCCTCAACATATCAACATGAAGTCTGTCTTGGTGTAGTTGACGTACCTGGTGTCACTCCATTTGATAAACTGACTTTCCTTCCTTCAACAGGTATAAATATCAGTTCAGTTATTAGCATTTATCCTAGTGGCTAGGTTTTTATTCATTCATTCATTCATTCATTCATTCATTCATTCATTCATTCTTCAAAGTATAACAAAATAAAATATAGTAGGATAAACCCATCATATCAAAGTTGTACAAGACAAACAAACCAACAGAAGGAAAAGAACTCAAAAGAATGCCCAAGAATTAGACACCGATTTGGTCACATACTTAGGAACCTCATAAAAAAACATTTATATTTCTCCATGACCTTTTCTCATAAATTTATCTATTTATCTATTTATTTATTTATTTATTTATTTATTTATTTATAGAATAATTTATTGTAGAGCACAGTTCTCTTAGTGAATTTGGGGAAGAGAAGAAATTTCATAATATTAAGCAAGTTTTTTCATGTATTGTTGCTTAGCCAGAGATAAGGTTAGGACAGGTGAAATGTCTCTGTGTCTTGGTGTCCCAAGGTGCTATTAGGCATCAGTTACTGTGTGTCAGTGTGCTCAGCTGGCAGACTGAAGGGTATAAAGTTCAGATTGTTTCAAGAGTTCCTAATGAAGCCACAAGAGCCATGTTCTTCATGAGAGAAATGTCAACTCTTATGCAGTCTCTTCTTTGTAAAGTACACTTCATTTCATAAAACTGACTTAATGTACTTCGCAAATGACTTCATAACATTCAATTTGAGAATCCTCTCCACACTTTTCTTCATACTACATAGAGAAATTAGCTGAAATATTTATCTTTGCTCCTAAGTTTTATAGCACTAGTCTAAAACTAATTAGACTTTTATAATTAAATTCTGCATGAATATTTTTTTAAATTTTATTTAATCTTTTATTTTCCTTTATACTCCTGATTATATCAACCTACTGGTCCACTCTCTGACTGTTCCACATTCCTAACTCATCTCTACAAGGATGCCTGCGGGGTTGATAGCTGAGCATGGACATGGGTGTGGGTCCTGTGGGGCAGAGTTGTGATTCCTGCATGTCTATAGCCCCAGACCACTGGACGCAGCTCCAGGGAGTGGAAGTGTAAAAACTTGACTGAGTTCCCTACACATGGCACTAGGTGGATGCTGGGCTGAGAAACAGCTTGAGGCTCCACCCAGGCATGGAACAATCTCAGCCTAAAAGTCCTGCAAGGGTAGGGCTCCTGATCTCATTTCTGGGACTCCCAGACACCACTGAGAGCTGTGACAGAACTGAGACCCTATGAAGGGGAAAGAAGGCCCCAAAAGTGCCTCACGAGTAGGAGACTTTTTGTTACTACACTTGCTTAGCTGGGTCTACTAGCTTGGTTGGGTTGGCAGGCCTCTACAGTGAAACACAGAGAAGTCCTCAGTGGGAGATTAGGCAGTGGCTTGGCTCATTAGTTAGAGGCCTTCTCCATAGTTACCCATGGAGGAGCCTCAAAGACATGAGGAAGTCCATGGTTTTACAAGGTTTATTGTCATGGCAGATGATAGATGAATCTGGTTGTAAATCCCCACTCCCCCCTAAACTCAGGGCAGACCTGAGTTAATAGGGAGGGAAGAAGGTCTGGGAAGAAATAATGAATTGGCTGCGCCCTCTGGCCTTCAGGTATCTCATTAGTATGTAGATCTCTTGAGGCCCTGGGACCTATAGTCAAGCCTTCGACCTGTGAAGGGCCTGTTAGGGGCATTGTCCTATGTAACTGAAAGGCATGGATTAATGGAGATCTTTGGCTGTGTGTCAGGAGCCTGGGGTCTGGGAGCTTGGCAAAATTTATTTCATCCCTTTTAGGGTCTTTGGCCATCTCTAGCCAGTGCTTTACCAGAAACCAAACTATCCTTTATGGTCCCACAACTCCTCCTTTTTCTTTTTTAAAAGGAGGGGTGTTACTGGAGTGACTGTGTCATTTGTGGTGAAAATTTTGGATGAGAAAGAAAAAAAAACAAAAAAACACTACATAGGCTGTAGGGGGTAGCACAATTAAGTCACAGGGTAAGGAGAGTCGAGGGTGGAGGTTGGGAAGGCAAGGTATCATTGAACCAACTAATTACAGTTTGAGGGTAATAACATCTGATTAATCTAGATAGACATGTTTTTCTTAACTTTTTAAAAGTTTAGTAGCTATTTGGCTTTGGCAACAGAGTTCATCTGTAGCTGAAATGTCTAGGTCTGTCTGACTCAGTGCGTGTCTCTAGATCTCAGCTTTTATCTCTGGATTCCAATGTGTGTCTCAGGAGTCTTCATTCAACGACATGTTTGGAGAAAGGCAGCTTGGTGTCCCAGGCAGGTTCCAGGAGATGGTGTTGTCTCTGCTGGATTTGTGGGAACACCTGTAGATTTATCACAACAGGGGAGCAGCATCCTGGCAGGGAGATGTCTGCAAAGGGTGGGTAGCCAGCATTAGGCTACTTGGGAGCACATCATGGTCTGTCGTTATGATCTTAGAAAGGCAAGGATGTTTGAGGAAATTTAGTCTTGGAAGGCACTTTTGAGTCTGTTTTGGATGACTGAGGAAGAAAAACACCATATTAATTATGTATCTGGGATTGGCAGCAACAGTTTACCTGTGAAAGGAAACTAGTTGTTAATTAAAGATTGAAAAATGGTGATCAGTATAGTTGATTTGACCTCTGGAAGTAGATTAGACTACTTTTGAACCTTAAAGAAATCTCAAAAAAGTTGTAAAAATTCTTTGACATATATCACGAGTGTTATGGAGAAAAGAAAATGTTTAAATAAAAAACAAGAAAATTTTCAGTTGAAAAGCATGAACATTGTTGTGGGTATTCCTGTTAGAGAGAAAAAGCATTAAAAACTTAGGTTAAGGTTCTCACGTGTGCTTCTTTGTTATCTGTGGTGGGTTTAGAAGCGGTGGGGGAGGGGCCTGCTCTGCCATGTGGTGACTGTGCTGTCATATGGTTACTAGAGCATTAGCAGAGGGGTATCCTGTATTCCCCATTTGTTTTTCTTAGCCAGTAAATCCTAAATGTAGAGAAGCAAAAGAAAGGCCAACATTGAAGAAAAGCATAAAGTAAGAAACATAAGGGCTTGATAGAAGAGTCAGAGCTAGAAGGAGTGAGAGACTGTGTAAAAGACTAAGCTATGGTGGAGACAGGTAGAAGCTGGGTTGAATTTGGCAGCTCCTGGGAGAAGCTAGAAGGTGGCATGCAGTTCCTCTAGGCCCAGCCTAGAGTTTTTAGCCAAGAGAAACAAACTGTCTCAAAACGAAAGAGAAAATTTTCACCCAAGGGAAGAAATCAGAGTGGTGATGGTAGCAAGCAGGGTCCCAGACCCACTGCTTTATGCAAGCTGGCTGAATTAAGTGACTGTAGCTGGCCACAAATGACAGAGGAGGAGAGAAGAAGGTTATGCTGCCAGGCGCCATGTGAAAGACTGACCCCTGGGAGAGATACACTAGGGACTAGAGCTTGGAGCTGTTGCTCCTGAGAGAGAGAGAGAGAGAGAGAGAGAGAGAGAGAGAGAGAGAGAGAG
>JANHMN010000001.1:122122228-122141350 GCA_030674055.1 Rhabdomys pumilio
GAGAGAGAGAGAGAGAGAGAGAGAGAGAGAGAGAGAGAGAGAGAGAGAGAGAGATTGTCTCAAAATGAAAGGGGAGTCCCTCACACAAGGGACAGTCTTAGAACAAGGGTCATGGCAGGCACTGCAGCCTGAAAGACAGCTGCTAGCTGTGAAGGACCCATGTCTGTGGGGACTGGGGGAAGGGCAGAGAGTGGAGGCTAGGGAGTCACTGCCATCTTGCCTTTGAGCTGGAGATTGTAGTTAAAGGGCAAAGGGAAGAAGCTAGCCAGGAACACGTGGAGAGAGAAAGAGTGGGGAGGGGACAGAAAGAGGTCTAGTCTTTTGAACTAGACTGAAGTTACTCACTGTCCTTGAGTTCCATGGAGTTCCATGAAGAGGTTCTTCATGGGTACCAGCAGGGGTTACTCTTGGAGTTGGCTCTGTCCACACCTGGGGCAGTTAGCTCACATGTGGGCATGAGCATGGGTCCTGTTGGGTGGAGTTGTGATTCCCAAGTGTCTGTGGTCCCAGGGTCCAAGAAGTTGAAGCGTGGAAATTTGACTGAGTTCCCTCCACAAGGCACCAGGCAGATGCTGGCCTGAGAAGCCTCTATGGGCTCTGCCCTGGTGTGGAGCGATCACAGCCTGATGTTCCTGGGGAGACGGGCAGGGCTCCTGATCTCTGTCCTGAGGCTCCCAGGTGCCACTGAGAGCAGTGGCCGAACTGAGATTTAACAAAGGGGAAAAGAAGGCTCCAACAGTGCCCCACGGGTAGGAGACTCTTGGTTACTATACTTGCTTGGCTGGGTCGGCTAGCTTGGTTGAGTTGGCAGGCCTTCTAGGCTGGAACACAGAGAAGTCCTCCAAGGGAGATTAGGTGGTGGCTCCATACTTGGAGGTTCTCTCCAAGGTTCCTCATGGTGGGTTCTTCACCTAAGACACAATAAAGTCCATGGTTTTACAGTGTTTATTATCATGGCGAATGATAGATGAATCTGGTTGTACCCCTCCCCCCAAAGTCAGGGCAGACCGGAGTTAAATAGGGAGGGAGGAGGGAGGAGGGTCTGGGAAGGAATATTTAATTGGCTATGTCCTCTGGCCTTCAGGTATCTCATTAGTATGTAGATCTCTTGAGGCCCTGGGGGCTGTAGTCATGCCCTCACTCTGTGGAGGGGCTGTTACAGGCATTGCCCTACGTGACTGAAAGGCATGGTTCAATGGAGGTCTTTGGCTATGTGTCAGGATCCTGGTGTTTGGGGAGCGTGGCGAAATGCATTCTGTTCCTTGCAGAATCTCTAGCCATCCCTAGCCAGTGCTCCACCAGAAACCAAGCTATTCTTTACTGTCCCACAGATGCCCATCCCCAACCCTGTTACCCAACCAGACTTACCCACTCCCTGGGGCCTCCAGTCTCATGATGGTTAGGCATGTTCTCTGAACCCAGACTCAGTGTTCCTTGGCTGTATATGTGTTGTGGGCCTCATATCAGCTGGTGTATGTTGCCTGGTTGGTGGTCCAATGTCTGAGAAATCTCCAGGTCCAGATTAAATGAGACTGCTGGTCTTCCTACAGGATTGCCCTGCTCCTCAGTTTCTTACAGCTTTTCTCTAACTTGACTACAGGGGTCAGCAGCTTCTGTTCATTAGCCGGATGCAAATATCTGCATCTGACTCTTAGAACTGCTTGTTGGATGTTTCAGAGGGTAGTCATGATAGGTCCATTTTTGTGAGTCTTCCATAGCCTCAGTAATAGTATCAGGCCTTGGAGCATCCCCTTGAGCTGGATCCTACTTTGGCCCTGTCACTAGACTTCCTTTTCCTCTGGCTCTACTCCATTTTTGTCCCTACAGTTCTTTCAGAAAGGAACAATCATGAGTCAGAGTTTTGACTGTTGGACAGCAACCCAATCTCTCACATGATGCCCTGTCTTTCTGCTGAAGATTGGCTCTACAAGTTTCCTCTCCCCACTCCTTTTGAGTTCTGAGAGGCCCTTATCTACCAGGTCTCTGATATGTTCTCGAGGGTCCCCTTACTTCCTACCTCCCAAGGTTGTCTGTTTCCAGTCTTTCTGCTTGCCCTCAGGGCTTCAGTCCTTTCCCCCCATCTAGTACCTGACCATGTTCCCCTCTTCCTCTCCCTGTCCCCTTTCCCACCCAGGTCCCTCTCCCCACCTCCTGTGATTGCTTTCTTCTTCATCTCTAGTGGGATTGAGGTGTTATCACTTGGGCCCTTCAGCTTGTTGCCCTTTTTGAGTTCTTTTGAATGTATCGTGTGTACTCTGTACTCTTTTTAAAAAATATTTTTTTGGCTAATGTTGACTTAGTGAGTACATACCATGTATGTCCTTTTGAGTCAGAGTTACCTCACTCAGGATGATATTTTCTAACTTCATCCATTTGCCTGCAAAATTCAGGATGTCCTCATTCTTAATAGCTCAGTAGTCTTCCATTGTGTAAATGAACCATATTTTCTGTATCCATTCTTCTGTTGTGGTATATTTGGGTAGTTTCCAGCTTCTGGCTATCACAAACAATGCTGCTAAAAACATACTGGAATACATGCCCCTGTGGTCTGGTGGGGGCATCTTTTGGGTATATTCACAAGAGTTGTTCTTCAGGTAGATCTATTTTTAATTTTCTGATGAACCTCCAGACTGATTTCCAGACTGATTGTACCAGTGTGCAATCCCACCTGCAATGGAGGAGTGTTTCTTATGGCACGATTTTCCCTGTCCAATTAATTTAAATAGTAGTGCAGCAGGCAGTCTGTGATTGTACAGGGAAAAGGGAGGTAGCGCAAAGAGTTGCAGAGACAGAGAGCAACAGAGGAGGTAGAGGAGAAGATGGAGCAAGGAGAAGATGATCCAGATTTTGAGTGGCTTTAAATACCCACAGGTATCTATAAATATCAAAAAGAATGGAATAATTGAGATAACTTGTCTAACCTAGGTGGGTATCTTGTATCATTATCAATTGGCATTGAATTTATTGTGTGGGAAAATTGTAAATTGAGAATTTATTGTTATATAAATCTGATTAGTTATAGGCTTCTAGAGTTTTGTTTTACTAGGTTACTGAATATGGGACTGCTGACCACAGGGAGTTTATGGAAGAGAAGTTACAGGCAGCACTGACACAAGCAAACCAGAGCTGGGAAGCTGGGACTAGCTTAGAGACAGAGGCAGAGAGACAGTTTCGGGGGGAGGGGGTGCAGAGAGTAGCTGGGTGTAGCCCAGGAACTTGCCATTTTTTTTTTTAAATAATACTTCCTGCAGTAGTTTCTCTTTCTCCACATCCTCACCAACATTTGTGGCCAACTGAGGGTTTGATCTTAGCCATTCTGATTGGTGTAAGGTAGAATCTCAGAGTCATTTTGATTTGCATTTCTCAGAGCACTAAAGACTTCGAACATTTCTTTAGGTGCTTGCAACCATTTGAAATTTCTCTGTTGTGAATTCTCTATTTAGTTCTATACCCCATTTTTTGATTGGGTTGTTTGATTTTTTTGGTGGTTAGCTTCTTGAGTTTGTTATATAATTTGGATATTAACCCTCTATTGGATGTGGGATTAGTGAAGATTTTTTTCCCAATCTGTAGCTTGCTAATTCATCTTATTAACTATGTCCTTTGCCTTAGAGAAGCTTTCCAGTTTTATGAGGTTCCATTTATGAATTCTTGATCTTAGATTATGAGCAATTGGAGTTCTGTTTAGGAAATTTCCTTGTGTCAATGAGTTCAAGGTACTGACTTTCTCTTCTATTAGATTCAGGGTTTATGGTTTATGTTGAGGTCCTTGACTCACTTGGACTTGAGCTTTGTGCAAGGTAACAAATATGGCTCTATTTTCACTTTTCTACATATAGACAGCCAGTTTGACAAGCACCATTTATGAAGATGCTTTCTTTTTTCCATTGTATATCTTTTGCTTCTTTGTTAAACTCACTACTCACTATGCAATTCCTTCTCTCTATATATGAGTGTGACCAGTTTAACGTAAGGGAATTTGATTTGTCATTCTTTTAAATGTTAGGTTGATTTACTTTTGTGTGTCTGACAGATGCTTGGAACAAATAAAAAGAAGGGAAGCATCCATTAGAAGTAAGCATATCATTTCTCATGACTCACTAGTTATAATGGAAAGCTTGGTTGTAAAGGAGAGTAGCAAGAGCATGCTTTACACCCTTTTATTCGCAGTTTTTACATGACAAGTTGAGGACTGCTACAACAAGCTCAAGTTCACTAGTAATCTACCAGCTCAAGGCATGTAGTTATTCCTTTCTATTTAGGAAGTCTCAAAAAAGGTGTGTGTGTGTGTGTGTGTGTGTGTGTGTGTGTGTGTGTGTGTGTTTGCCTACTACTCTCTTCAATATTCTTTTTTGGAATTATAAGATTTGATTGCTATCTTCACTATTATGAGTTATACATCTGCTACTACATGTTAAACTATATGTATGTGTGAGCTTCTAAATCAAGAAGTCAGTCATAAGGAAGTTATATTAACTGCTTGAAGCCAAGGGTGAATGCTTTCTTTCTTTTCCACTGATCTTTTCACCATGGCTTTTGCAATTCCTATGGAAAATTGTCAGGGCCAAGATGAAGGCACAGCCTGTCATCAATAGTGCTGATAGTTTTATTTCTGATCTACTACAGGTTTTCAAGTTCAAATACCTTCATTGTTACTTGCATAGTATTTTTCTAACCTCATCAGATTTGGGGATAAAGGGTTCATGGCTTTAGACACATTATTTTATAGTAATCTGTCTTTTAGAAAGATATATGGCAAGATATATATATATATATATATATATATATATATATATATATATCCATAATTACTGGCAATCTGTAGTTAGGCTTTTCTTTTATATGGATGGCCAGTGTTTATTTTCCATACTTTAAAAAGAATTTTGCAACAGTCCTCTGGAAAGACCCATTAACTGGAACCTGGAATAGGCCAGATCCAGTGCTCATCTTCTGGGGAAGAGGTTCTATCTATATATATTCCCAAACTGCAGATGCCACATGCTGACTGCCAGAGAGATTGATTAAACAAATAGAAAACAATAACAAATCCAGGGAGGAGAAACCCCCTGAGAAGCATAATTTTTCTTTGCAGGAAACATGAAGATGCTTTTAAACTAGAACAGATCAACCAGCAAACCTGACTTGGGAAGTTCTCAATGTGGAAGGAGACATCACCACCCATACCTCCAGGGTGGCTCTATTGGACTCCTGGTTCCCCAACTTATGATTTAGTGAGGAACATTGTTTAGACCCAGAATAAAACTCACTACCACAGTTACTATCGTTCTTTTTGGGTTTGAGATTGACTGGAGCGGGAACGGGGAGTTCCTTACTTGTTTTGCTAAGATCAAAGCTATGATCAGTTCTATATTTCTATAGATTTAAATTCTGCTATAACACATTTGTAAACAGAATAGAAGAGGCTTATACTTTTTACTCCTCAGACAGGGGTAGTTATGTGTTGCCCTTAAAAAAGAGTGTTGCTGTTATACTGACTATTCAGGCTTTTTTAAGTCTCTTGTCTCTCAAGTCTATACTGTTCAACAAACTAATGGCTTTTATACATCAACAAATAGATGCTATTCAAATGAAACCCATACACTTCCATTATTACAGGCTGGAAGTAGGGGTTTGTAAAACCTCTGTCATCAAGACAAGATTAACCCCTAACTTACTCGCTAAGCCGATTAGTCAATGATGGGTAAGAGAACACTTCAAGACCCTTGCCCCTAAAAAGGGAGGCCTCACCATCCTAAGACAGGAGCTCAACCAATGGCTGTTGCGTATCCAAAGATGGGAAAGGGAGGCTGGGATCCTTTGTTCCAACCTAAGGCAGGCATGGTTTCCATAAATTTTCCCAGCCTTCCCTTTTAAAAAAAATTCAAAAAGAGGGACCTGTGGGGAGCCGACAGAAGGCAGATATCATCCTTGCAGCCATCTTGAGCCATATACCCTGATAAGAGACTTGATTACAACAGCCTACATCACCTGAGCACACTCTGATAACATCTTGTTTTAGATACCCAGGATCTTCCCTTGGGTGTGTGAGACTTAAGAGCATGATTTAAGGTGTGATTTAGAGATAAGACATAAGGGTGTGACTTAAGGGTGTGACTTAGAGGTGTGGCTTATAAGTGAGACATATAAAAGGTGAGAGGCAGACAGAAGAAATTATTAGGTAGTAGGCACTTGGCACTTGGAGGAAGAACTTGGATTTAGACATTAGACACTTGAGACAGAGAAAGCAACTAGAAATTAGATACTTGGAGTAGGCACTTGAGACTTGAGAGAGACAACAGAGAATTAGACACTTGTACTTGGATGAGACTCGAGACTAGAACTTGGAACTGGAAACGGAACTTGGAGGCACTAGGGACTAAGAACTAGGGACTAGGAACTCAAGACTTGGGACTTGGACTAGGAAGAGAGACTGAAGAATAAACAGGATTGAATCACACTTTGTCTGGTCTCCATTCTTTGCATCTGTCCTCACTCTCTCTCTTGCTGAACCCCGACCCGAGGACTGGAGCAGCCTGGGACAGTGCGGGCTCTAACAATTTACCCCCAAGGCTTTAGGCAGTTTGGGTCCCAACATTGATAGAGCGGCTCTCAACATTTTTGGCGCCTAACGTGGGGCAGCTCGGGCAGCAACAGTAAATGGGAACAAAAAGTTACATTATAAACCATAAGTGAATACTTTGTAGTTCCTGATCAGCTTATACTGACTGCATAAAATAAATTGCCTAGGAACACATAAGCATGGAGGAATTATTACTGGGATTTGTAATGATGTGGGCAAGAGAATGCAAAGAAGATATTGGAAATGTTGCCTCTGCAGTCACAGACTGCTCATTACCACCATTACTCATAAGCAGAAAAATGCTGTGACATCAATTTACACTCCTTACTTATTTAGATAGCAACAGCCTTTTATTCACCCAGTCACTCATTCAAGTCATTGCTTGCACTCTGTGACAACCCATTGCACTCATCCTGTAGACAAGCAGAGACAGATGAGATTTGGAGATTACTTATGCCTACAAAGGGATTAAACATCTGTCAATGAAAATGATAAAAACATATTAAGAAGATAGGTCATGCATGCACTAAGGAAGTCTGAAAGAAAAAGAAGTTTATATATGAAGAAGTTTATAAGCATGTTTGAAGGTTAATAACATTAGAGTTGCCAAATTTTTGAAAATTAAGAAATTTCATTGTGTGTAGTAGGCAGAATTCTTCATGTTCACTAATATTCCTAATTCTTTGACACTATGCCCCATGTAATTATTTTTGGGGTACAGATGGAGTTGTGTGCTAAAACAGGTGCCATTCTATGATTGGGTAAAATTTTATGGAGAAAGTGAAGCAGTTTTGCTGATATAATTATGGGTGCTGTGTTGTTAATTTTTAACTAGTTGAAAAAGGAAAGAATGCTAGGTGAGTCCAGCCTAATAAACTGACCCTTTTGAAGCAGATCTTATTGAAACTTAAATCAGCATAGAGAATACACTATGCTGACCTTTAAGAAGTAAGATACCCCGACTACCTGATATATAGGGAAATAACATCTGTCAATACACTTGAGTTTGAAAAATGAGTGAGTCTTACCTGAAATGCCCTCCAGTTGTACCATGTAAGACCTGAAAAAAAATGATATGATACATATATACTGTTGACCTTAAAACCCAAAGGATAATAAGCACATCTGTTTTAAGTTGTTACACAGAAACAAAGAGTAACATACCTGTTAAAGGAACTTTTCCTGGGCATATGAGCAAATGCCTATTCACCCCAGATAGGAAAACAGCAGACCAAAACAACAATGACAATGATGATGTTGATGATGATAATGACAGTGGTGATGGTGGTGGTGGCTCCATGAGGAGAGCAACAATACCAACCAACCAGAGCTCTCCAGGGTCTAAATCACCAGCCCAGGAGCACATAAGGAGGGACCCATGACTCCAGCTGTATTATGTAGGGGAGGATGGCCTTGTCAAGTATAGGTGGGAGAAGAGATCCTTGGTCTCATGAAGGCTGGACACCAAGTGAGTGGAAATTTGAGGGTGGGGAAGTGGGAGTGGGTGGGTAGCTGGAAGCACATTCTTATAGAAGCAGAGGGAGGACGGACGGGATAGGGGGTTTTGGGTGTGGGGGGAATGGGGTTAGGGATAAAATCTGAAATGTAAAAGTAATATGCAAAAAAAAAAAAAAACCATTCATGGCATGCTTATAAGACACTACTACATTAGTGCCTTCAAACGAAAGCTCAGGCTTTATGGGTGGAAAAAGCCTTTTCAAGGTTTTTCAACTACATAGTTCTTTTAAAACAATTATTCATTTTTCAGATCCTCAGGTCTCATGTCTTTGCTGAAAGCCATGCTAAGTTTCATGTCTTTGTTAAAATTCATTTTTCTATGCATCTGCTGTTTCTTACTACTCATCCTAAATCTTATAGCCCCTTTTCTGTCACTGCGCATTTTTGTCATGCGACAATCATTCTGAATATTCTCCCTGTGTACATTTTTTTTTTAACTGAAAATCCTTTGTGGTGCTAAGTAGAAAACAAAACTATTTGAAGGGCTTGGTCTAGAGAGCCTACTAAGTCTACCTGACTTTGCCATGTCAATTGTTAAGAGTAGGCCTCAAAAGTAGACTTGTTTTGAACCCCCAGCAGAATATCAAGTAGAACATGAATGCTAGACGAACAACTGTAAAATCCAGTTTTTGACCTGGACCATCAGATTGTTCTTCAGTGAAAAGGTCATCGGGGAAGATCCAGGAAATGAGAAGATAGAATAGAAAAGTTTAGAATCAAGAGATCTTACACAATTTTATGCCTCACAAATCTATTTTATTAGGAAATACAGCATCTTATATATGGCTTGTAATGGAAAAAAAAATGTGACACAGTCAGGAAAAACTATCATACAGTGGGACAAGGTTAGCAGGAAGCCACTCATGCAATGTTGTACACAGGCAATATCTCAAGTCAATCACAGACTGAGCATGTAGTAGCCTCAAGACTGATAATCATAGCCTCTTAGGTAGAAAGAGATGAATTCTCAGGAAGTTACAGATCTCCTAAGGCCCTGGTCCCAGACCGTTATTGGCCTTGCTAAGTGTATCTATTATTTTAGACAAGAAACTATATTCCTTCTTCATAAATCAGTCCTGCCTAAAAGAATTGTCTTAAGGCTCTGGCTCCAAGTTATTATTGGCCTTATTGAGCATGTTCTATGTTTTATAAAGGAATTACAATTCTCCCTACAAGAGGGTCTCAAGGAAAACTTTAGATTGGTGTGATCCCCCTAAATTTTGTTATTTTTTTGACATTAGTCAATGGATGCAGCAAGAGGACATTGATACCCAGAACTGAGTCCATTTATGTAGATATCAAGTCTAACAACTTTATGTTATGCCTCAGTACAAATTCCTTCTACAATGTTTTCCATTCCATTTATGCCATTTAGTAGATTTTTACTGATGTTTCATTATCTCTAATTCTTTGTTTAATTTATCAGTATGTACAGTATCCTCATCATTGTGTCATAAGCATACTGTAATTACAAAAACCAAAGATCCCTGTTGACACTTTAGTGGTGTGAGCATTTCAGTCTGAGCAGAACATTTTGTCTTGGTAGATCAAATCTGAATCTAATGCCCCTTATTATGTGAATATCAATGTTCTTGGACGTAGTTTTTCTTATTCTTTCTCTTCAGTATTGTCTACTATCTTAACTGTTTACTCTTGGTACAAGTATCTACTTTCTCCCACTTACCCAGGCAACAAATCCGAGTTCTGATAAATAGTGATGTCTTGACATTTCCTGAGTCTAGATAATGGAGATGGTGATAGCAACTCAAATTTAGAAGTATGGGTTTTCTGGGTAAGTGATTTAAAAAAAAAAAAAAAGGTTTATTTTGGTTCAGTTCTGACTTAAGGTCTAGGATTTATGTCTTATCATTACCTTTTTTTTTCTGGAAGAATTCTAAGGTAGTCCAGGACATCATATAAACCCAGACAGACACGGACATGTACGTGGCTTTAGTACTTTCTCTATTCTTACAAAGCCATCACAGGCAGTTTTAGGATCTGCATCATATGTTATCCATATGTCAGCCTCTAAATTATTGTTGAATTGAGTTTTACACTGTCAGCACGACATAAATGAAAATGAAGTTTAAATTTCATCCAGTAAATCCACATGGATAACACTACAACCATCACAGAACTATTCTGTCACTTAAAAAGCAAACTGTATTGATGAGTAGAGGTGGAAATTTGGAAAGGGCTGCTGGCCATATCAGAAGACATGGAGTTTTCAAAGAAAAATGAAGTAAGAGTCTAGGTCCTAGGCAGTAATTTCTGGGCAAGCCTGAGAACTTGAGCTAAATGCACTCAGAACTGGGGACACAGATGTTACAGGAACATTTCCTGCCCATTGTATTTCGGGTAGAGCTCTGCCACTGGATAGTGAATAGGTAGGCAGAGCTGGGCTTGGGAAGAAAAAGAGGAAGAGAGGCAAGATGGAGGCAAACCTCCATGTCTCTAGGAGTTTCAGGTAGTTATTCATTTCAAAAGGTTAGATATTGGGTGACAATTCTAATTGTGTGGGCTTCTTGTGTATTGAGTATTTGCTGATATATAAATCCATTGGATAATCTTTAAGCATTAAGAGTCTTCATTCTACTGGGTACCGTGAGCATGGTGGATATTGCTTGGGGTTGAGCCAAACATTATGAGGGTGGCAGAGTTGGCCTAAGAGCCATGCTTAGAGGCATAGACTCCACAGAGCTGACTGGTAGAGACAGCAGCCACACTAAAGTCTTGTGGAGCCGGGATCAGTGCTTGTGGCCTGGTGCTTCTGCCACCATTAGTATGGGAACATAAAGTGAGTACATATAGTGGAAACATGATCAGGGAGCTAGCTGGAGCTGAGCTGCTCTGTTTTTCAAATATTTTCTGCTACACACGGACACAGGAAAATTGCTGGGGCTTGCTGGCCAACAGCCTTACTTCCCATTCAGTAAGAGACCTTCTCTCAATAGGATAAAGTAGAAAGTGATGGAGCAGACCCATGATGTTCTCCTCCACCTTCAGCATACCACACATCACTGTATAAGTTAGCCCCTGCCCATACCATAAAAAAAACTTAAAAGAATATTGAGTATATTGCCAACTTTCCATTGACTTAGAACTGAAGTTTGAGTCAATCACAGGTTTTCATAAATAAGCTTATATCCTCTGGGGAAATGATATTTTAATATGTTGTGTTCTGTATCTGCTCAAACTCTGATCTTATTCCAAAGTTTAAAAGAAGACTGACTTCTAATTTGTGAAAAGAGTATCTGCTGCTTATTTAAGTCAGAGATATTTTTTCCATTGTATTCTTAATACTCTTTGGCAAATCTTCCTTTGTCTTTCAGTTTAATAGGAGTATAATCAAATATTGGTGGATACCTATAGAAGTCTTCAGTGACTGTTTGCAGCATGGTCACATTCAACTTAACAAAACAGAGCTCTTCTGCTACAAGTGATACTCTTCCTCACACAGAAATTCAGAAATCTTCAGTGTCATGTTGTTCATTTTTCTATTTAAAGATGGACAGATTGCTTGTTTAACGCATTTGCCCAGATATATGAAATGTAAGATGAGAAAACTTGCATTATAGTAATTACAATCAAAGAATCTCCATTTGTTAGCATCACTGCTGTTTTTTCACATTGGGATTGTTCTAGCTTCATCTTTATTGCTGTGGTGAAACACTTTAAGCAAGAGCAACTAAAGAAAGAAAGAGTTCGTTTTGTATATACTTTTAGGCCACTATCCATCATTGAGTGAAGGAAAGTCTAGGCAGGAACTGAAGCAGGAATTTGAAAGAGAAACCATGGAAGATGCTTGCTGGCTTATTTATCCACAGGCAAGGGACATGTTTGACCAGATTTCTTGTATAGCCAGGATCACTGGCATAAGGATAGGATCATTCATAATGAGCTGGGCCTTCCCATATTATTAACAATCAAGAGAATCCCTGAAATGAATTCTCATAGACCAATCTAATGTAGGTAATACCTCAATTGAGGTTTCTCCTCTAAGATGACCATAGACTGTGTCAAGCTGACAGTTAACCTAACTGGAATCTAAGCTTAAAAGTTTTCCATACGTAATATAAACTATTGAATATGCATAGAAGCTTCAAAAGAAGCACGCTAATTTTTACACAAAGTAATTTGAAAAAAATAGCATTTTTATAAAGGGAACATAGAACTTTCAGCAGCAAGTACTGTGTTCAGAGCAATATTAAATAACATTTACTTTACCATGGAAATATTAAAATGGAAAACAAAAGTCATCATGCTTGAATTTATTCTATATGAGATAAAATAGACTTTACTACACATTGTGTGGGAAAACAAAAACATGTTAGATGATTCTAAAAGAACTGAATCCACAACATAATATCTTATTTACAGGAAACACCAGTGCACCTAAATATGTAAATCAAATGATATCAGAAACAACAGAGAGATAGACTGATACAATAAAAGCTAGGAACTCTCACTTTCACAAATGAGCAAATTAATCTAGATTTTAAAAAGTTTCAAAAACACTGGGACTAACTAGAAGATTGTATGATAGACTTTTATGGTTTTGTTAAGAAGATATCCTGACTTAAATGCCTCCTCTCCAATAATTAGCTTTCATGATGCCATAAGGAGCCATACAAGCCTCCAGAGGAAGAAAACAGCCAACAGTTCTACTCAGCTATTACAATTATGAACCACAGCAACAATGAACACAGCATGGCAATTCCATGTTGTGGTAGTGCCACATATACCTTGGCAATAACTATTAACTCTCTAATCGGACTTAAGACCTATTAAACAAGAAGAAAAGCATACCTGGTATTGGAAATCTACTCATAGCTTGTGGAGTCATGAATCCTGGAGGAGAAATTACAACTACCACTTTATTAAATATCCCTAGCTACATTCTAAATATCTGTCCTTATACTGATATGTAAGTATAGTTTTTAACCCTCATTAAAAAAAACAAAAACTTCTTTTTGCAGCAGATGGAAACTATTACAAAAAAATACAACAAATCAAAATGCAAATTTATGTTTCCAGTCTCAATGGATATATCTACAAAATAAGTTCCACATCTAAAGCTCAGGCAATATTGCATAAAAGAGGACAGATTATGGCTATGTCTCCTAATAGTGTTAGATGATACATTCATTAAGTCTAACCAACATGACTACCTAAACATGACCTGAATGTAGAGAACAGCAGTGGATATGTCAAAGGGGATCAGAGAAACATCATAAGGCTTCAACCCTATACAAAGAACTACAGGTAACTAATGAATACTGAAACATGGAGAAATAGTTTCTCCCAAGGAAAGCACATCAATTGCTTATCCAATACCAAACAGTTAACTGTAGGCATATTAATGGATTTTATTTGGGTTCTTTTATCTTGACCTCCCTTCCAAAACTTATCCACCCTAGTCTAATCTAATTCCTCAACCCTAGGTAGAAGAAAAAGAAGGTGGGGTCAGGCAATGAGTTCTATATGCTACTTCCTGCTGCATAGGAACATAGATCCTTGGGGCAAGTCTAATAATTGTTGTCATCAGGATATCCAGAAGTCCAGCAAACCAGTAAGAATAAATGAAGCAACAGGACAAGCCAGTAGCAGCAGGATGAATCAGCAGTAGTGAGTGGCAGCAAACAGGGGGTAGCAGCAGCCATCACTGTACCTATCAGGGTTCTACCATTTACACCCTCTCAAGAGTTCCCAGAATTAAACTATCTGAGGCTGGCACAAATCACACTCCTGCCAGAGCATGAAACAAAGATGTAGTTAGCTGATGGGGACAATCTGAAGTAGTCCCATATCCTACACCTGGGATTAAAACAAAAACATATTCACATAACATAACTGAGTGTTTAAAGATACCAGAATTCTCACTATAGTCAAGTATATACGTGTATATTTATATTTGTACAACAACAATTAATGAAAAAGAAGCCATGAATTTGAAAGAGGGAAATCGGAAATATATGGGAAAGTTTGGAGGAGGAAAGAAAGGGGGGAAATTATATAAATATATTATAGTATCAAAACTAAAAGAGAAAAGTATAATATAGACCAAATTATTCTGTTATCAGATCCCCGAAGTCTTTTGACAATTTTTACTCGAAATTCTAGCTATACTTGGGACATCTTTGTCACACAAAATTATGTTTGTTTTCATGAAAGAAATTGTATTCCAGTTTTATACATAATTTTACAGATATTGTAAAGAAAAGTTCTGGATTTTAATTGCTTTTTCATAATATCTGATTGACTAAGTACATTTCTTTTCCACATATATCCTTTTAATTATCCACTCTTCTGCCTGTAAAAAAAAATGTCCAAACTTGTATTTCTGTAAACTCAACATAAATTGGTTTCTTTTCTTATTCACTTGATAGAAATTTCAAACAAGCATGACTAAGTAGCAATCCCACTGTTTTATTTCCTGCATTGTATAATTGAATTAGTATGAAGAAGAACCTATAAAGTGAAAAAAATATATGGACTAGGTTTAATTATAGGATTCATCAGGAGAAATAGCCAAGTATTTAGAAAATGTGTTTAATAATAGATTACATGTCAAATAGTTATGTGTAAATCAGTTGATTAAGAAATATCTCATTAAAAAATAAGTCAAAATTTAATGATTGAAACAGTTTACTCAAGTCCAAAGGCAATGATCTTTAAGAAAACAACTCTCACTAGGACACCTCATTACTATGGATGAGAGGTATATCCATAATTCTCAGACTTACCAATCGGAAGTGCTTTTGTTAAATGCAAATAAAATACCCCAAATCAAAGATATTACAGAGGAACAATACTGGTGGCACTGTTATTATTAGAATTTCATGGGGTCATAGAATGTTCCAATAGGGACTAGTAAGTTAAAAGTCTTAAGAAAGATTGCTAATTTCCAGTGCAATTGTGTTGAACTTTTAGACTTTGATCAAATCACTTAACATTTGTTTTTTTTCCCCAGAGTCTGTAAGTGGTTTATGGACAGGGAACGAATGCTCATTTGATGCCTTTGTTTACTAGAAGGAGATGTGGAGATATTTCATTTATTTATTTATTGCAGATCACACAATGTGTTTCCTTATAAAATATAAAATTGTTGACAATGAGAAACAATTTTAAAGAAATTTCACTTCTTATCTTATGTGTTCAGATGAACACAGCTGATGTCCTTCTGTTTTATATTGACTAGTGACATAAATATTGCATCGGCTACTTTTCTCACTGTGTAACAAATACCTGGCAACGACAATTTAAAGAAAGAAGGGATTATCCTGGTTCACAGTTCAGGAAACAGTCATCCATGGAGGGGTAATTGTAGAACCAGGAACATGACATAGCTGTTCACTTGTTAGTTGCAGTCAGGAAGATATAAATGCGAGTCCTCAGTAGTTTTTATCCTTTTGATTCTATCTAGAAATCTAACACATGAAATGGTTCTACCTCCAATTAAGGTAGGTTTTCTCTTCTTAATGAAACTGATCTAAATTTCCTTCACAGTGCTCCATAAATCCCACCAAGTTAACAATAAATATTAAACAGCACAGGCACACTATTTTGTTACTTTAGGTAGAAAAATGTTACTGATGAATCTATGTTCTAAGTACACATAACGACTTCCCTGACTATTCTTCTACAAGTTACTGTCTTGGAATTTTTAATTATAACTATCACCTAAGACATAGCAGTGTCTTCTTTCAAAATTAATATTGGACGAGGTGCTGCAAGATGACTCAGTGGGTAAAGATGTTCGCCACCAAACTTGATGAGCTGAGTTTAGTCTCTGAATTTTACATGTTGGAAGGCAGAACAGACTCCTGCAAGTTGTCCTCTGACCTCCACACATGTACCATGTGGCACTGTCATCACACACATACACACACACAAAAGATTACACAAATTTTTTCTACAGCTATTTAAATGGATAACATTTCCATTTGAATTAGCTTGTGGAAAGATTAAACATGAATATTCTAATAGCTACTTTTCATATGGATACATTATTTTGTATGTGTGAATGATTTTTGTATTTCTTAGTCTTTTTTATATCATGTATTTTATGATATGAATTACTGCCAATTTTCTTTGGTTTGTGAATAATTAATTTTTAGAGGCTAATGTTCTAAGGGAATATTCTAATTTTTGAAAATAAATCTTAATTAGCTGCCTAGTCATTTTTATATTTAATGTAAATACAAAAGCTTTATTTGCAGCTGCCTTCTCTGTAAGGAACATATACTCCTCAAATAAGATATACAAGTCCTTGCTGAGCCTCGGAGCCACAGAACATTTATACACTCAGATTGTTTTGGGGTTTTGTGTGGACATTCCTGGAGCAGAGTTTCAAAGAAGGTCAGGGAAAGCTGAATATCACCCTGAAGAGATAATGGAGTCAGGAGCCACGGTGGAAGGATAGAATGGACCAATGACAGGACAGAAGAATTATACCAGGCTATTTGGTCACGACAACATGTTTCATGGTAACTCTCAATTACAGCTGCGAGGGAATAGCAAAATCCAGTCTCCCACTTTCTAATTCTTGCTCATTCTATGTAAATCCCACTCACATACCTCAATTATAATGACTTTTTATAATCACAAATGTCAACACAGAGTTTTCTAGGAATAGTTTCTGTTTGTGAGTTTTTGTTAATGATGGCAATGGCTGACTGCTGTGTTGTTTGTATACTGAAGAAAAAGTCATGTGTGCAAAAGATACCCCCAACTGTTGTTTAAATAACAGTAGAGAAACAAGAGCTGTCATCAAGGATGACCATGAGAAACTGGAAGTGTACTTTTTAAAAATTTCTGTGAATATCTTTTAAGGTATCAACATAGAGTTTGAGGCCATTGTTCCTTCAAGTAAGTCTGGATAACTGCAGCTGATGAGAAATATTTTTGGATTTTTGTTTGTTTACTTGTCATATTTTGTTTTTAATTGATAATGGGTCTCACATTGTAGTCCAGGCTGGTGATCTACTTGGTATAGCCTCCCAAGTTCTGGGATAACAGATTTGTGACAGCACACCTAGATTGATTTGATTTTTAAATCAAATAATTAATTGTGAATAACATTGGTTTATGATGATCACATTTTTTTCTGATGTAACTTTAAGCTTCCACACAAAATTTTGGCCCCTCATGCTACATTCCACACAAATATAGGATTATCATAACCTTTGGTGGCCAATTTTAGAGATAAATATGTGTATCAGGATAGAATGATAGACAGAATGATAGATTACTTGTCTACATTAAAAAGGCATAAATATCTATGGAAAATAGAAAGTAATTGTTTCTGGATCATTGTTAGTCTTTAGATGCAATATAAAATGTTCAAGGAAAGGACCTGAACATTGGTCTTTTCTGTACCCACTTTCCAAACTATATTTAAGGATGTAAGCAATCTAGAGCCACCCTGAAAGACAGAAGGAATAGTATCAGTAGATCCAACTGAAAAAAAAATCTTAGTCACTATTCATTCAACTAGATTGTTATTTGAACAAAAAGGTACAGAAAAAACTATGTGTGCTTCTTTCCTAAAGCCACATCTAGTTCTTAAGATCAAAGGGAGCCCGTGGTTGACATAGAATGAAAGCAAGCAAGTCAGTGCCAGGACTCAAGTCCACTTCTTCACACTACCTAACCGGGATTCGAACTTTCAGATTACAGCTCACAAATGACAGTCTCTGAATGAAATAGTTTGTAACACTGTACAGGATCCCAGTTTACACAGCAGGTCTAGAGAAATGAGAATGATTGGTAACTTCTGCCTTTTAGAATCCAAGTCTAGGAAGTGTAATGGGCCTAAGCAGAAACTCTTCAGCCTGTAGGCCCCTGTACTCTTCAGTAAGTTCATGCAGCCTTGAATTCTTTTTATAGGCAGCAGAGTAAGTTTGCACAAGTGTGGGGAGCTCAGGCCACAACACACAAGTGCTAAGGAAATAGAACCTAATATGCTGACTAAAGTCTGGACTTAAGGAAAAAGGAAGACATAACAAGAGTCACATGAAATCAAAGGAGGTAGTGATATGAACAAATGAAAATATTCATTTCTGGAGAAACAGCACATAAGACAAAAGAAAATCTTATGCCAGTGCCAAGAATGGGGAGGAAGAGGCATCAGAGAGGAGAAAACACAGAAGAAATAAAAAAGGAATTTTCTTAAAATTAGTTGATGTGAAGTTTCAACAAAAAAGGGAGATAGCTGAGAATGGAGAACCTGTAATTAATAATTAACCTGTTTATTAATACTATAATTAACTTATGAATAGAGAGGCTACTATACTGAATTCATGTGCAGAAAATCTGTATTCTTATTGCACAAAGAGCAAGCATCCCATTACAGAAATTCTAGAAGACAATATGTCAGGAGAAAAACACAGTATGTTTAAAGAACCGTTTCTTAGATGAAGAAATATCAGTCTTTACAAATTAAGACTTTCCAAGAAAGTAGAAAAAGAAAACAAGATATTTTAAATCTTGTTCATGAAAATTCATGAATTCTAATTTGCAAAGGAAAATGAAGAGAGCAAAGTGGAGGAGCCTTACAAAGGGGTCTCTAGCTGGTGAGCTAGAGGTTAAAGGATTGTGGCAAAAGGTCTACACGTTAATGAAAAAAAAATGATCCTAGACTTCTACAGAAAAGTATCACTAAACAATTTAATTTGTTACATGAGCATTTAATGAAAGAAAAATAAACAGTGCAGAAGAAAATTATGAACCTCTGAAGAAGATGTCGGATGTAAGAAAGAGTGACAATAAAACACTGAGGGCAGTGAATGTAGCAAAAACAATAACTGCTAGAAGAAGAGCCTGGAATTAGAAAAAAAATAAGCAGTATGCTACATAGCAACAGAGGGAAGAGTGAGTCATGTAAAGTACCATGCAAGTGCTTATAATTTTTCCCCCTTCCCTTCTCTCTCTTATTCCAGGTCTGCTTTCTTGGGCCCAAAATTATCTATCTGTCTATCTATCTATCTATCTATCTATCTATCTATCTATCTATCTATCTA
>JANHMN010000001.1:122141360-122191481 GCA_030674055.1 Rhabdomys pumilio
CTATCTATCTATCTATCTATCTATCTATCTATCTATCTATCTATCTACTTACTTACTTATTTATTATATGTAAGTACACTGTAGCTGTCTTTAAATACCCATCAGAGGAGATCAGATCTCACTATGAATGGCTGTGAACCACCATATTGTTGCTGGGATTTGAACTCATGGAAGAGCAATCAGTGCTCTTGACCACTGAGCCATCTCACAAGCCTACAAGTGCTTATCTTAAATGATTGGTTTTTACCTTTACCATGAAAGTTCCTAATATATTTTTATAAATTTAAGAAAATTTTCTAACATGATACTATAAAAGAGAAAGATAATTACTGACCATTCAAAGAATCCAAAATGATGAAGATAGATTAACAAAACATAAAAGGTTTTACAGAAAAATAGTTGCCTTATTTTAATGTGAAAAGATAAGAAAACTCAAATAGTTTTGAATGTAAAGATAACTTTTTAAATCACTTATTAAAAGCTATTTCATTATGAATGAATGAAAGTAATACAGTCATGATTCTTGATCCAGGAATGCACCCCAGCAAGCTGGAAATGCATTCATATAAGATACCACATTAATGGAGTAAAGGAAGCTAGAATCATTTGGTACCTTCTTAAATTATGAAAATTTTATGTTTGTTCTTCTGTAAAGAAAACTTCTTGATTGTTGAATTTTTTAAATTACATAGTATCTAATTAATAGTATATATGTCTCTATAGAATTAAGAGTATTGATATAAATTTGAGATTAATTTATGCTTTATGAGAACAAACTTATAAAGCTCTAAGAACAAAACAAAGTAGAATCTGTCCTAAATTACCATGTAATCTCAATGGAATTGTAATAGGAACTATAGTCAAGCTTTTTTCAACTTTATAAGTACCTCTTTAAAGTTTGAAATAAACATTTATAATATATTAAAGGTTTAAGAATTCATCTTGCTCTTGCATAAACTCTTTAGTAGCAAAAAGTTTTTTGCAGCTTGCTTATTAAAGTAATAATGTTTATATTATTAAAGAGACATTATCAGTTATTAACATGAATTATGAATAAGACAGTATTACAAAATGGAGATTCTAATTGTATATGTGAAACAAATCACTGTTTTATATAATAACAAACATAAAAAAATTCTATATTAGATAGAGATAGAGAAGAGGAAGAGACGGGGGAGATGGTTTAGTGGGTATAGGGCCTCTTGAACAAAGATGAAGACATAAGTTTACATTGCTAGCAACCATGTTAAAATCTGGAGAGTGGCAATCATGAGTACAATCTCAGTCCTAACAGAGGGAAAGATGGGTGGATTTCTGGAGCTCATTGTCTTGCTACCCTAGTTAGTTGCTGAGCTTCATGCTCAACAGAGACTGTTTTTAAAGAAGTAAGGTAGAGAATTATTAGGGGCAACACCTAATATTGACTTCTCACCTCCATGGACATACATGGTCCTTCCCTGCTGCCGTATACACAGATCTATAAGGACAGCAATTGTGAAATGATAGGAAAAAATGATGGTTGAATTAAATATAATGCATTATATTTTAAAAATATTAAATAAAATGAAAAATAGCGGGTGATGTAAAAATAATTTACATGCTTGCAAAACATTGGTAAAAAGCCTATTTTTCTTTTAAAGTGATATAGTATAAAATGTTCTCATTTCATTAGGAAGAAATGAGAAATAATTACTGTCTTAGGGTTTTATTGCTGTAATGAGATACCATGATTACTCCAACTCTTATAAATGAAAACATTTGCTTGGGCCTGTATTTTAGTTCAGAGTTTTAGTCCATTATCTTTCTGATGGGAAACATGACGGCACAAAAGAAGACATGGTCCTGGAAAAGTATCTGACCATTCTTTGTCTTTATCTGCAGGCAGCAGAAAGCAAACTGGACTTAGCTTCTGAGACCTCAAAGCGCATCCTCTAGCCATGCACCTCCTCCAACAAAGTCCCACTGACTTCAAGGCTACACATACTAATAGTGCCACTCCCTCTGGGCCTATGAGGGTCATTTTCTTTCAAACTACCTTTCAAACCACATTCCACTCCCTTGCCCCCATAGGCTTCTTGCCATATTATAATGCAAAAGGCAGTTAGCTCAACTTTGAAATCTCCAAAGTCTGTCAGACTGAATCATATTTTAAAGTCTAAAGTTCAAAGTCTCTCCTGAGACCCATGCAATCTCTTAACCCCCTGTAAAATCAAAATGAAAAAACAGACTACATACTTCCACCATACAGTCTCACAGGATATATACTGCCATTCATTTTGGGATAAAAAAAAGGAGCATAGTGAGGAAATACTGAACCAAACCAAGACCAAAAACAGCTAGGAAAACTCCAAATTCTGCATGTCCATGTCTGATGTCAAAGCCCTCTTCAGCTCTCCAACTGCTTTCTTCTTTGTTACCTACAAGACTCTTTTTTTCTCTTGGGCAGCTTTCCTTGCCAAATATCCCCTGACTTTGGTATCTCTAATATCTTGGGGTCTCCAAAGCAATCCAAGTTTCCCTTTCTCAGGTTCACATAATGTCTTCTCTATCCTTTCATTCAAGAATACTCTAGACACATGCCTGACTTCAGCTGCTTTCTTTAGTTACAGAATCCCACAAACTATTTCTTCTCTCCTTAACTCTAAAGCCTTGTTATCTCGCTGTTATTGAATCCCTTATACCTCAAGTCCTTCATATTTGGCTTCCACAGAGATCCCTGAGCTTTGCCTAATGTTTGGCTATGGTTCCCTGCATCTACTCCCAGCAGCTGCCAGAGGAAGCACCGATCTGAGTATAGCACAATATTATTAGGAATCATTTCATTGACTTTTCATTATTTTTATGCCAATTGTGTTTGGTTCTACCCTAGGTCACTGAACCATCCAATTTCTGGTTCCTGGCCATCAAGGAAGTGTCAGGCATAGGCTCTCTCTCAAGGCAGGAGCTTCAAGTTAGACCAGTCACTGGTTAGCTATTCCCGCCAGCTGTGTACCTCCATTGCCCCAGCACATTTCGCAGGCAAGGCGGATTGTTGTAAGTTGAAGGTAAATAATACTCCATTGCGTGAATGTGTCATATTTTCTTTTTCCATTCTTCAGTTGGGGAATATCTAAGTTGCTTCCAGTTTCTACCTACTATGTATAAATCTACTATGAACATACCTGAGCAAGTGTCCTTGTGGTTGGATGAACACTGTTGGGTATATGGCCAAGTGTGGTTTAGCAGAGTCTTAAGGTAGATCAATTTCCGATTTTTTAAGGGACTGCCATATTCATATTGATACTGATATTGATATTAGCTGTGAAACTTTGCACTCCCACCAGCAATGGAAGAGTGTCCCTTGCTCTACGTAATTATGAGCCTGAGCTTTCAAGTGTGATATTGAAATCTGCCATTTTGAAAAGAGTAAAACGCAATCTCAAAAAAAGTTTTGATTTGCACTTCCATGAAAACTAAGTATATTGAACATTTCTTTCGGTGTTTTTCAGCCATTTGAGTTTTCTCTATTAAGAACTCTCTATTTATACTTATACTGAGTGTTTTAATTGGATTATTTGAGATTTTGATCTTACTGTCTGAGCTACTGGTGTTCTGTTTTGGAAGCTGTTTCCTATGCTGATGTATTAAGAGATATTACTAATTTTATCTTCTGTCAGTTTCAGTGCATCTGATTATATTGAGGGTTTTGATCCACTTGGACTTGAGATATCCAGTTAGACCAGTTGCTCTCTTCCATTGTATATTTCTGGTTTCCTTATAAAAAAAAATCAGCTATTCTTAGGGTGTGGATTTGTGTCTGAAACTTTGATTCAATTCTGTTGATTATTCTGTCTGATTTTTGCCAATACCATGTGGTTTTCATTACTATAGCTCTGTATAATGGAGCTTGAGATCAGGGATCATGATATTTCTGAAAATTTTTTATTGTTCAGAATTGACTTAACATCCTAAATAATAAATATCCTGTGGTTTTTGTTTACTCATATGCAGTTGAGTGTTGTTCTTTCAAGGTTTGTAAAGAATTGTGTTCATATTTTGAAGAGGATTGCATTGAATCTCATGATTGCTTTTGTTAAGATGGTCATGATTACTGTGTTAATTCTATGGACTCATGAGCATGGAAGGTCATTCAATCCCTTTATATCTCTTTTCAATTTCTTTATTAAAATACTTAAAGTTTTTGTCATACAAGTATTTTACTTGCTTGTTTAGGATTACCCCAGAAGATTTCATATTATTTTTCTTCCCATTTGCTATTTGTATATATGAAGTCTACTGATTTATTTGTGTTAATCTTGTATCTAACTACTTAACTAAAGTTGTTTATCAGCTTTAGGAGTTCCATGGTAGAATTTTAGGGTTTACTTATGTATACTATCATATCATCTGGGAATAGCAATAGTTTGACTTTGTTCTTTCTAATGTTTATCTACTTGATCTCTTTCAGTTCTCTTACTTCTCTAGCTCAAATTTTAAATATTATACTGAATAGATAAGGAGAGAGAGGACAGCCTTGACTTATTCCTGCTTTTAGTGCAATTGTTTTGAATTTCTCTGTTTACTTTGGAATTGGCTATCAGCTTGCCGTAAACAGCTTTTAGTATGGTCTTTGTTTCCTTAATTTCTCTAAGACTTTTAACATGAAGTTGGCTTCTGTTAAAGGTTTTCTCAACATCTTTTTTTTTTTTCCAGGTTTGGAAAAGATATTTACTAACCCTTCATCTGATATAGGGCTGATATTTAAAATACATAATTAATTCAAGAAGTGGGCAACAAACCAAACAACACAAGTGAATGAAAAAAAGAAACAGAAAAAAGGAAATTCCAAGCTAAATATAGAGTATGTAGAGTTCTGGATAGAGAAGTCTGGTTTTCCTGTCTTCCTCCTCCTCCTCCTCCTCCTCCTCCTCCTCCTCCTCCTCCTCCTCCTCCTCCTCCTCCTCCTCTTCCTTCTATTGAAGAACCGCAGGATCTAGCCTTTTATTGACCAGTAAAATTGTGAAGAAAGGTTTACATAGCATCACAAGGTGTCTATGATCTTCTTCTCACTGGGGGTAAATGGATCTTGAGAGACAGTACTTAGCATTAGAATAGAATCTGCATCAGACAAAACCACTACATTTTCCCCATTTTGTATGAATAAAAAAGGCTTTTTCTCTTATAATAATAAACAACATATAGTAGGAATAATAGTGAAAGCTATTTTGTAAGAGTTACATTTGAAAAGTTATTCCTTTGTATTTGAAAACTTAAGAGAAAATTATCTATTCTATCTTGGTAAGTTTAGAATTCTGCACCTAAGTCATTTTTTCATTACTATCTTAAGCATTTAAGTCCTCTAATTTTTATAATTTTTAATTACCAACCCTAAAACATCCATTTATAACTTTTTTCCCATTTGAATTTTTTCTTTTTTTTATTAGATATTTTATTTATTTACATTTCAGATGCCATTCCATTTCTCAATTTCCCCTTCCTAGAAGCCCTCTATTACCAATATTACTGGGATTCCTTATAGTTGTCAAAGACAAAGGACTGTGGAAGGGGTTCATGGAACTTTAAAACAGTATCTTCACAAAATAAAAAAGGGGGAGGTTTATCCCCATACACCACAAGTTTATTTAAATCATTTTTTTTTTGGTTTTTTGAGGCAGGGTTTTTTTTTTGTGTAGCCCTGGCTCTCCTGAAACTCACTCTGTAGACCAGGCTGGCCTCGAACTCAGAAATCCACCTGCCTCTGCCTTCCAAGTGCTGGGATTAAAGGTGTGTGCCACCACTGCCTGACTTAAATCATTTTTTTAATTTTAAATATTTCTTTAAAAATTTGGATGCCAAGGAACTCTCTGCTAAGTTTCTGTGGTACTCTACAACTAGGCATACCTATGCATAGGTGAAAGGGAAGGATCCACTTACTAGCAAATGGCATTATCCCAATCAGGTATTTAATATGAGGAAGAGGGCATGTTTGTGATTTTTCTTCAGGATGCTGAAGGAGCATGGTGGCTGCCAGAGCAATGGGTGAGACATGCTGATGACTGGAAAATGAATGATGCTGACCTGTGAGCCTGCTGAGTGCCCTGACAATGGTTACTGAGAAGCTGTATTGGACATATGTTCCTGACCCATATTTGCTTACCTAGACCCCTGATGGGACAAGCTGCCTTGCCTCAAGTTTTTAGACCTTGTGGAACAGAGAATTAGAAGTTATAATGACTCCTGTATTTTTCTTGAATGTGACCAGTTATTTGAACTTAATCATGTACTAGTCTAGAAATCAATCCAATTTGGAAGTCTGGCTCTGGACATGTTCAGAGACATTATTTGGAGGTTAGCTGCAGTTCTCTATGATGTTATGGTAGCAAGAAGTTTGGGCAGGATCTGGATTTCAAACAAGTGTTAGTACATGTGTTAAGGCTCTTTTAGTTGTCAAGTTAAAATTACTTTTGTTTCTCCTACAGTATTTAATGTAAATTGCATTGGTTATACACTTTCTAATTGTGTTAGTGTGTTAAAACCTAGAATGTCAGTTTCAGAGGTCTATCAACCAGCTTTTGTTTTATTGGCCTGAGTATCACAGAACCTTGGTCTTCTAAAAAAAAAAAAAAAAAAAAAGCTTGCAAGTACTGGAAGAAGTGAGTCAGGCTTTAAGCAGAAGCAAGAAGGTAGTCGGCTTGATTATTGATGGTATAACAGCTTTAACTACATTAATTGCTAGCACCACTGCTTCTGCAATTGCTTTGACACAAGAAGGTAAGACAGCTAGTTTTGTTAATCATTTAGCAAAAAAAAAAAAAAAATGTTACTAATGTGTTGAATATACAAGAGCAATTAGGCATTTGGAACAACAGATTGATGCTCTTTATCCTATTCAAATTATTGGAAGGAGGTTCAGAGTTTAAGAGTAAGGAGCCATCTTGAGTGCTATGCCAAATACCAATGGATTTGTGTTACTTCTAAAATTTACAATAATAGTCATTGAAATTAGGAAAAAAGTTTAAAGACACATGCATTGTATTTGGCATAATTCTAACACCTCTCTGGATGTTTTAATTTTGCATAGTGAGCTTATGAATATAAAGAATGCTGCTCTGCTGAGTGTTGATGCAGCAAATACTGCTGATAAAGTTACCTATGGCCTGAGGTCAGTATTTCTATTTTGGTCAAACTTCAAGAATGCCATATATACCTTGATCATGCTAGCCCTTTTGTCCTGGGAATACTTTTATTCTTGCCCATTGTGTTAAAGCTTGTATTTAACAACATCAACATGTTGGCAGGTAAACAACATGACTTGAACCTTAAAATGGACCTCCAGACAGAGTTATTAAGTTAACAGGCTGGCAAGCTAAGGACAGGTAAGATTCTGCACAGAGCCTTACCAACCTAAGACAGAAATATATTGCTTTTGATAATACATATTCCATGATGGGTAAGGAAGGCATTCTTGGCAGAACAACCTAAGTAGGCTCAGTCTTGTTTATGAAATAAAAAAGTGGGGGGAGGTGGAGAGCTTTCAGGGTTGCTTGGAAAGAATCTGACATGGGCCAACGACAAGGAATGGGCTGCTTAGCAGGAATATTATATTGGCCAAAACCAAGGAATTGGAATTCAGGCAGGAATGTGACATTAGGCTAGAACAAAGAAGTAATTTTAGGTAGCAATCTACATTTAGGCTAGAACAAAGAAATAATTTCAGACAGAAACCTAAATTTTATGCTAGAACAAGGAAGTCGGCTTCAGACATGAAAATGGCTTTGGGTTAGGACAGGGAAGTTGGCTCAGATACTTTGATCATTCAGATAAGTCCTTAGAAACATTGATCACAGGAGTGGCCATGGAATTTTGTTTATTGCCTTGCTGGTTCATTGACTATTTGTGTTTTCTCAATGTCTAATGTGATGATTGGGTGAGTATTTTTTCTTTCAGTTTGTTTATATGGTGGATTACATTGATGAATTTTCATATACTTGAACCATGCATCTCTGGGATGAAGGTTACTTGATAATGGAGGATGATGTTTTGATGTGGTCTTAAATTTTGTTTGCAAGTATTTTATTGAGTATTTGTGCATCAAATATTCATAAATGAAATTGGTCTGAATTTTTGATGTTTTCTTTGCTGAGTCTTTTTGTGGATAAGCTATCAGAGTAACTGTGACCTCATATAATGAATTTAGCAATGTTCCTTCTGTTTCTATTTTGTGGGATAGTTTGAGGAGTATTGGGACTTACTCTTTTTTGAAAGTCTGGTAGAATTCTGAGCTGAAGCCATCTGGCCCTGGAACTTTTATGTTTGGGTGACTTTTAGTGACTGTTTCTATTTACATAGGTTTATTAAAATATCTGATTTTGATTTGACTGGTAAGTAGATTTCATGGAGTAACTTATCCTAACTTTTTATTCTTTTAGATTTTACAATTTGATGGAGCACAGGTTTTAAAGTATGAGCTAATGATTCGTTGGATTTCCTCAGTGTCTTTTTTTACATCCCCCTTTCTGTGTCTCCATTTTCTCATATTGTATTTTCTTTTTCATTCTTTTAGTTAATGTGGATAAAGGTTTGTCTATCTTTTTGATTTTCTTCAACTCTTTGTTTTATTGATTCTTTATATTGTTCTCTTTATTTATATTTTATTGACTTTAGGCCTGAATTTGATTACTTCCTGCCATCTACTTCTCTTGGGTGTGTTTGTGTTGCTTTGTTCTAGCACTTTCAGGTATTCTGTTAAGTTGCTAGTTTGAAATGTCTCTAGATTCTTTATATGACATCTAGTGCTATGAACTTACTTCTTAATGCTGCTTTCAGTGTTTCCCATTAATTTTAGAAGGCTGAGTATCATTTTTACTAAGTTTTAAAGAATCTTTAAATCTTTTATTTTTATCTTGACATATTTTTCATTCACTAGAGTTGCTCAGTTTGCATGGGTATGTAAGTTTTCTGTTGTTTCTGTTTTTGTTGAGATCTAGCTTTAATCCATGGTGGTATAATGGGATGCAGATAGTTTTTTCAATTTTCCTTTATCTTTTGACATTTTCTTTTTAAGTATACATTCAATTTTAGAGAAAGTTCTGTGGGGTATGAAGAAACAGATATTTTTTTTGTGGTTCTGTGAATTGTTTTGTAAATATGTTAGGTCCATTTGGTTTATAAAATCTGTTAGCAGTGTTAGTCTGTTTACTTTCTGTCAGGATGACCTTTGCATTGGTGAGATTAGGGTATCATAGTGTGTGAGTGTCAATATGTGGATTAAGCTTTAGTAATGTTTTTTTTTTTTTTTTACAAATATGGGTACCACTGTGTTCTAATCATATACGTTACTAATTGAAAAATTTCTTTGGTGAATTTTTCCTTTGATCAAGTATCCTTCCCTGTGTCTTTTGACTAATTTTAGTTTGAAGTCTATTTTGTTAGATATTAGAATCATTACACCAGCTTCCTTCTTGTTGAGCAAATTTTTAAAGATGCTTTCTTTTAAATTTTAACTATTACTGACCAAATTTTAGACCTAATTTCTTTGTTTATGTACTAAAACTAGTTTTCATGATGTTCTTTCTATGGTCTTAACTTAAGACTGCAAATAAATTAAGTTTGAATAAGGTGGGAGATGGATTTTCATTAGTGTGAGAGTTAAGAGGGATGTCACCATGTTCTTAGAAAATCTCTTCTAATTTTTCAAAGTTATAGTTCGAAGTTTGTAATAAAATTAAAAGATGAAGAAGATAATGCTTCTCTTCTCATCCTGTATTCCTTAGGATCTTACCTGCTGGAGCCTGAGAACTATACGCTGGGCCACTTAAGCTCTATACAGTGAAACACATAGTATTTTATGTTATCCTCCTTGCATGGGAAGAATGATAGTACAGTCTAACTGGCTCTTTTCAATACTTAAATAATCTAATTACAGAAACCTTAACTCCTAAGGATAATCTCGCTCTCTCTTTTTCTCTCTATCTCTCTCACACACACATGTATAAGCACACACACAAACATACAAACATACCCACATACCCACAGACACACGATGACATCTATAGCTTGGGCTGAAAATGTTACCTGATTGTTCTCATCTATCATCTATCTATCTATCTATCTATCTATCTATCTACCTACCTACCTATCTATCTATCTATCATATATGTATCTATGTATTTATATTTATCTATTTATCAATCTTTATATGCCATATATATCTATATCTATTTTTTTCTCTTACACATGCATCACAAACAAACACATACACACACACACACACATGCTCACACGTAAATGCCACTTTTATTTTCTTAGATAAACTGAACAAGCTGTACCTAAGCTGTTCAAATACATGGCTTGGAGGAACCCAAAGTATTTCCTTCTCTGTTGTAACTATTCCTAGGCCTAGACCTGAAAGCTTCTAGCCTCTAAACAATCTAATATTCCAAGTTGACTGATTCAATGTGGTTTCTCTCAGCTTTTTAGTGAATTTCTCTGCCTGGCCACATATTAACTTTGGCAATATGTTCTTATCTTCCAGTTTCTTCTCATTCTCTGGCTTGTTCTGTCTTCACCTGTATATGGCTTGTTCTCTGTATAACCTGTCTCTGTAATACTGTCCTGGTAAAACTTCCATATTCACATACCACCCACCATACACCATACCATTTACATTTTTTTTTTATTGCTGCTCTTAAGCAATCTTTCTTCCATGTGCTATTTTTGTGAAAGTTGGGCATATTCTACCTCTAACCCATTTGGTTAAATTTTTCTCTGATTCATCACTTTGTCTGCCCCTCAACTAGATTTCACTTTTAAACGTGGGACTTTGTTGCACAAACTAACCTTACCTTCATTGTTAGGGATTAAATATGTGTACTAAAAGCATATCTGTATTCCAGCCAGATCATACTATAATTCAGGAAAAGTTTACATTCTGGCTGGATCATATCTTTTAATGCAATCCCTTGCAAGAACAACCATATTGCTGGATTAAAATTTTTGTACACATTCATGCTCATACCTCTCTTACCTATTTGCTGTGTATTCGATAGACAAAAAATATATATCATATATAGTTATCATCTATCTTTCACATCTACCTGTCTGTCTCTATAGTAGGCTGAATATTTTAGTAATACTGAATCTGTTCTTTCAGGCTGGTATACATACAAAAAACAAATATTTATCAGTTCATAAGAAGCTTCATACCTGGATGAGTGTCAAGCAAGTATTCTTTGTCTTGTAAAATTAGTCATCATTGTAGAGCCCAGAGCATGAGAAATGCAGATATTACTTGGCAGCCTGACATAGAGATGTTAAAAGATCACTCAACACACAGAAAGAAAACAATATTTAGGGGTAAGAATAAGATTTGTAATCCTTATCAAATAGCTTTTTATGAAAAAAAATTAAAATTTTTGAAAAGTATAAGTGCATCTATTTTTTAAAAAGCAAATATTTTCTAATGACATGTCCACTGTCAAAAATAAAACAGGAATCCATCTTGATTAGCAAGTTTTGTTGTAGAAAACAGTTACGATGTAGAATTGCTCAATTACATTGTTTCTCATAACCAGAAACATTAGAGATTACAGAAGAGAACCCTCTAAAAGGGTAAAGAATCCACATTAAATACAGCTAAGAGTAGAAATGACTTTGAGAATATTGAATTGAATTTATTAAATTTAAGAAGTTCTTGTGAGCCTAGAGAGAAAGCTCAGAGGCTGAGAGCCTTGGCTTCTTTTACAGAGGACCCAGTTTCTAGCACCCATACAATGGCTCATAACTGCGTGTAATTTCTGTTTCAGAGGATCTGATTCTGTTAAATGACCTAAGGAGCTGAAGAGATGGCTCATCATTTAAGGGCACTGACTGCTCTCCAAGAGGTCCCGAGTTCAATTCCCAGCAACCACATGGTGGCTCACAACTGTCTGTAATGCTCTCTTTTAGTGTGTCTGATGACAGGGACAGTGTACTCATATACATAAAATAAGTAAATATATTTTTTAAAAAACCTAGGTTCTTGTATTTTACAGAATGCAAAGATAAAATGCTTTTAAAAGAGTAAAAAGAAAAGACAGGCACAGAACAAACAGTAAAGTAAACAAAAACACTGGATGTGAGTCTCATCAAATATGTGAGAAAGAGTTTTTCCATAACATTTTTCTTGGCAATGAGTATTCACCAGTTTTTCCAGTGTGACACCAAATATGTAGCCAACAAAAATAAAATGGAACAAAAAAACTATATAAACCCCAAAACAACATATAAAAAAAGCAATCAACCAGAAATTAAAAAATAATTTATAGTATGAAAGAAAACATTCAATAACAACAGCAGCAGCAACAACAATAACAAAATGTCTGAGCAGACATTTTTCAAAAGGAGACAGAATCATGGCCAGCAGGGGTGCAAAAGGATGTCTCTAACCTCAGATAAGTACCAATCACATCCTAATGCATTTTCCCCTCACACCTGTTTTGATGCTCTAATCAAAAGACAAGAGAAAATAAGTATTGTTGAGAATATGGAAAATACACACTTATGTGGGTAGGAATACAAGTTTGAACAGCTATTGTGGGAAGAATTGTAGAAAAGTCTAAAAGGAGTAGATATAGGACCACAGTGTAATCTGGCATCCCACTAAAAAGTGCATCAGCAGTACAAGGAGATATCTTCCCCACTGTGTTCTATGCAGCATGAAAAGCCAATAGCCTAAAGTATAGAAACAAGTTAGGTATGCATCGAATGGAAAAAACATTCGTGTACATATATGATGGGGTATCATGCAGCCATAAGAATATTCTACCATGCATGACAACATGGATAAATGAATGAATGAAGAAAACTTTATATTAAGGGAGATACATCAGCATGAACAGAACCCTGAAGGATTTAATGTGTGAACCTAAAATATTCAATGTCACAGAAACATAGAGGACAGTGGTAGTTGCTGGGTTTTAGGAATGAAGGAAACCTGTTTATTAAAGAGACATAGACTTGGCTGTAGGATAAATAGGGCCTGAAGATCTAAGGGTTTCATCAGAAGAAATTTCACATATACCAAGAAGTATTACATATCATGTACAGAGTCACTGTGCAAAAAATTATAATAAAGAAATAAAAGTCAAAAGCAAATTATGTAATGTAACAGAGTTTTATTTGTAATGATTTTCTTCAACATTTACCACGGTGTAAACAAGGAACAGGTATTACTAAAGAAGAAAAACTGAAAAAAGTTATAATCTACATATGGGATGTGAGGTCACACATTCATTAAAACTTCCTTTGAGACCACTGCCTTCCATAAAAATTCTGATTACTTAAGACTAAATTCAGTAAAGACTGATAAATAATTTGGTAGCCTAGGTATTACAACACAGAAAAAACATATGTAGGATTTCTAGAAAATATATGCCAAAGAAATGATCACTGTTGACTCTCAGGGGTCCAAGTAAGTGAGACTTCCTTAAATGTCTAAGTTGTATAAAAAATTTAAGGAAAATTATGAACTAAAAGTTATATCTAATTTAGTTTTTCATAAATCAAAATGTAAATGATGAATTCTTAAAATATATTTAAAAATTTCCCCTAGTCATCAACAGTTTAGAATCACAAAGATGTAAAGAGAGTTGATTTTTCACTTACTCAGCTTTAAAATGCTGATGGACATTTAAAAATAAACCTGGGAAAAATACAAGGTAGTACACACCTCTAATGAGCTGTGTTGCTACCTTCTACATTTTAAAACTTAAAAGACAAGATTTTATATTTTATTAAATTTTATGTTTCCTAACATTTATGTTTGAGATTTAGACTACTTGAGAAATTATCTCAATTATTTTTCAAGTAATTACTGTTCACCCTCCAAAAAATTCCTTTCTTCTCCATCAGATGTCTTGTACCTTTCAGCTCCAAAGGCTGTGATGGTTTCATAATCACACCTTTTAGCTCTTTCACTTCCCTGAGATGTACTTTCTCCGAGACTGAAAGACTTGAAGGCCTTTATGTTTTCACACTGTCCCTTCACCAGTCTTGCTTTTCAATTTCCTTGTGACCATGATTGATCTCTTTCTGCCACTTTGGAGATCATTGTCTTGCTTAAGGAAGGCAGGTGCACTGAGTGGCAGCTGCTCAGTCTTGTTTGCATTTCATCACCTATTAGCTTGTCTCATCTCCTTCTAGCCACATTTTTCTTTACCTCTTGTCTTTCAATTTAACAAAAAAAAAAAAAAAAAGATTTTCAGCATTTTATCTTCAGGAAAAACTCATGTTTTAATATTGCTGTTCCAACTTTCCTAATACAGACACAAATGAACATACAATCTTCCCAGATGGGTACACATGACAGACCAAAGTGCCATTTTTCCAAAACAAGACATGCTCCACTGTCCTTTCATTGTACTGCCCACTGTTGGCAGGCCTCTCCTGCATCCTTTAACAACCAAGAAAATGCCAAAGAGGCATATTCATAGGTCAATCTGATGGAAACAACTCTTCAAAGGACATTCTCTCTCCCCATGTGTGTCAAGTTGACAACCATGATTGTCCACCATATCCTTTGGCACACATGATCACACATTTAACTAACCACAAACATTGTGCTTGCTCCATATCTGCTATAATGCTAGGGTTTTTTTTTTTATTATTATTACTTTTCTGTTAAGCTCCTAACATTTGTATATCTTTTTAAAAAGTTTCTCACATGGGTTTGGGAAGACGGATCAGTAGATAAAGTGCTTGTCACTCAAGTAAGATGGCTTTAGTTCAGATCTCTACATCTGTGTAAAAAGCTGAGCACAGTGACACATGTCTGTGTCTCCAGCATGAGTGAGACAGACAGGACTATTGGGTCTTCAGATTAAACAAATACATGCAGTTTAATGGCTACCATTTCAGGTTAGATGTAGGACATTTTCATCACATTAGTGTTGTTAAAGTTCCTGTTCTGTCCACACAACAGCATTATTTCTGAGAAGCTTCTTTTTTTTTGAGTTTATTGATACATTTGGCAAACTTCATCCTACTCTACCTCCAGCTCTGTTTGCAGACATTGTGTTCTGTTTCGTGATTTTGAGGTCTGTCTTCATGTCAGAGCTGTATATTATTGTTGACTCATGTATTTTTACTTAGGTGATGCCATTCTCATCTTAAATTCAAATTACAGGAAAGCTGAGACACGACTGTTTTGTTCATCATGTTTGTATCCAGTATTGAAAAAGATCTCTTGAAAATAAACTGAGCACAGTGATGGATTCCAAGGAAACCAAAATATACCCCCAGAATATCAAGGGAACAAAGTAAGCTTTCAGAAAACACAAGCACAGAGAATGTTTTATTCCAAACTGGAAGATCTCCTTGTTTCTTGGTTCCAAAGATCAGCTTTCTAACAGCAGAATGTTTCTAGCTATTATGTGTTTCTTGTACTTGGACTCTTCCTTCTCTTTCTGCTCTCATTCTTCCTCACCTGTTTAGAGGAAAAGTAGACTGATTTGTCCATCCTTGAGGTGCCTCTTTTTTCTTTCCTGATCATACTAAGTAGAAAAAAAGTAAACCATGACAAAACCAGAAAGAGATATAAGATGTATCTGCTCTACAATGGTGGAAGATGGCTTTGAATGATAGCATGAGCTTCTTCTTGTACCCTCTTTGACCTCTTTTCTATGAGAGATCACAAGTTCTTTTCAGAACTAGTATTGTTACTAGAGAAGAAAAACTGTAAACCACCATGATGGAGGAAAGAGGAGATGCTTCCCCCAGCTTCTGACCCTCAGTCTTTAGCAGAATGGAACATTTTTTTTTGTCCCAGCCTGCAGGGAATTCAATGAGGACCTAGGGAGTGGGGGCAAAAGAATGAAGCGACAAGAGACAAGAAGAAGGAGAGCAAGTCAAGGGTTTTGATTAAGCTGTCAAATTTTAATTTCAGGAGGCAGATTATAAAGGCATAACAAAATGGGGCGTTCAGACAAGGATCATTGCTTAAGAGTATCCCATTATCATAGCCTCATTGCCTAAGACCATCCCACTATTGTAGCTGGCTTCCAGGAAATACCAGATGATCTTTAAGCTCCTGGGGCTTGAGACCACGAATGTTCTTTCTTAACCTTGTACTTTAACTGGCCAGGTTTTCCAGAACCCAGGGTAATTTCCTGTATTTGGCTCCCGGCATCTCCTTCCTTTTAACAATATTTATGAGGCCAGTGAGTAGCTAAGGATGATTGCATTATGAAGATGAATGGGCATTAACCAGAGGTGTGGAGTATTGAACTGACCCTCCAAGTATCTTTTACTGATATCTTTTAGGAAGGAAAGGTATTTGAGTCTTGTCAGTCTCTTTAGATCTTCTCAGCAATACGTGATCAAAAGAGAAACCGACACCAACCTCTGTGCAGTCAGGTTTGCTTCATGAGGGACTCAGAAGCAGACAATTTGTGTCTGCCCCCTGCAGTATCTTCTCACACACCCCTTGCAGGTACTCATGCCAAGGCTGGCGAGCATAAATCTGAGTTTTATGCTCCTAAAGGAGATATAATATTAATAGGCTAAGCCAGGACTCTATCAGTCAGATTAAGTCTATGATAATGTACTTGTAGAGGTTTAGATGCCATGGAATCAATTTGTTGTTTTACAAAGCCAGTGAGCCTGTTAAAGATCCAAGGACTGAAAGCCAAAAGGAGAAGGAGACTGACCACTGGACCCAGGATGGAGGGGAGAAGGGTGGTAAGCCAAGGAGAGGCAGAGAACCAGTTTTGTAAGCCACCCTTCTTCTTGTTCTTACTATTTCTTTTGTCATTTTAATCTCTCTCTCTCTCTGATCTTGGTTATATTTATCTCTAACTATCCTGATATGGTCAGTATAAAAACAGCACTCTTCCTTGAGGGCAGCACAGATCCCCCCTTGCTGAAGGAATAGCAGATAGAGCCCTCTGGGATTTTGGAGAACCACTTCAGACAGTGAAATAAGAGATTTTTCCAGATTAATGATGCCAGTCTCTAGCTGTTCAATGTCCTTGTCAATGGCCCGTCCAAAGTCTGAGTAATGCCTATTTGAAAGAACTAGAGAAATTATGCCCATCCCAGCCCCAGCAGCACCAAGGCCAAGGAGGACAGATAAGGTAATGTGTGTTCTGACCTCACGCTTTGTCCTAAGCAGGGCATGGTCAGCAACAGAGTCCCATGCCTGAGCAAAACCTTCTTCAGCATAATAGGTTAAGTTACAAATCAACTGTACAAGTACACAAAATGCAGCCAATGTGGAGCCCACCAAGTATTTGTGGGAAAAAGGTAGGCAGAGGAAGAGTAGACATCTTATTGCAAAGATGAACGTGAGTGTAAGGGGCCTAATTACCAACACACAGTCCCTGGCCTGAGATTCCGCTCAGTGTTAGCTTTGCATCTTACTGTTGATTCCACATGTGTAAGGAGGAATCTTGGGTCTCATTGTCTTCAGAATTCACAGCAATTTCCTCATAAAAGAGTGGACTAGATTGATAACATAGCTAATAGGATTCAGTGAGTTCTTGGCGGGAATGATTTAGCACTAAAAAGGTCCTATTACCTCAAGAATAAAATGTCGAGTATCAGGTTTAAAGGCATCATCAGAAGGAGGGGGAGTAGTAGGGTAAAGGGTAGGAACAAGATTAGAGGGTTGTTTTTGTGAGGACAAGGGATTTAAGACATGATTTGGTTCAATAGGCATTGTCAGCCCACTAAGCCCAGGCAGTTGTAGCAACAACTTTATAGTAAATAGTAGGCCATCATCAATGTGCTCCTTGTAAAGCCACAACTCCAATGAATTGTCACTTGTCCATTTATTATTCTTTTTTCCTAGATCCGTAAATTGAATATGAAGTGGGTGACACCAGCCTGAGCTCTCCGGAATATTGGTCCAAATCTGGGCTTCCCTGGCTTTCTGCTTTATGATGTGTGTAATTAGCAGCAATCATGATAAAGTCCCAGGAGGAAGGGTGCCAGTAGGTGTCACCTGTTGTTTCACACCCCCAATTTTTGCAGAAAAATTCATTTTTACCTCCACACTGTGGATTCAAAGAGCGGTCTTGGTGACAGCCAGGGCAAACATAGAAGGGAAACACTCTTAACATGCTCCTTCTACCTTGTGTACCATACGTGACCCAAGGGTGGAGGCCGTGTCTGTCAGGAGGGAGCTTTTTGAAAACCTGTATGCCTTTCCAGGTCCCAATTGGCAGGGGCACCTATGGCTAATTTGCAGAGATCAGAGTAAAGGCTAGGCCACCAAGTGCCACGGTGTGTGACCTGAGAAGTGCTCCACACAGCATCACCCTCTCCATTAATTACTTGCCAGGTCAAATTAAGGGGTTGATGCAGATTATTATCACTTGTCCTTACAAGGCCCGAGGCCAGCATCAGGATAAGAACCTCCAACAGCAAACACCAAGGGTTGCTCATTTTCATCTGGAAATGGAAAAAGAAGAGAATTCTCAGGGAGATCTCTCTTCCCTGCATCTCAATTGTTATCCATTTTATCTACAATTGGGTCTGGCTTTGTAGTTATCTATTTGTTTCACTAATCTTTCTGGCAGCCATCTAGCCATGCCTTCTTTGGTATCAAAGAGACATATCGATTGATCCTCAGCCCCATATGAGAACTGGGTCCAGGCTGTTTCATTTAAAGGTAAGAGGGTCCTTCCACATAACTGTGGCATAATTTTTATTAGTCTCAGAGTGCCAGAAGCGATCAGCAGATTTGCCATGAGCATACAGATTTAGAAAATTGAGAGCAAACAAGACATGATGGAGAATATTTTTAGGGGACCATTTCTTGGGGTATAACTTCCCCTTCTTTAACTTATGTAGAGTATTTTTGATAGTCTGGTGCCAACAATGCCTTGTCTCTGCGGATTATAGGGAATGCCAGTAATATGTCTGATTTGTAACTGGTGGCAAAACTCTTGAAAATTTTTCCCAGTGTAGCCTGGACCATTATTAGTCTTAATAATTTTAGGCTTACCCATGATGGAGAGACAATTTAAAACATGGGCTATAATATTTTTGGAAGGCTTACTAGTATGTAAAGTAGCAAAAATAAATCCACTAAAAGTATCTATGGTCACATGAAGATGTTTAAGATTGCCGAGTTCAGGAAGATATGTGATATCCATTTGCCATATTTTATTTGAAACCAAACTTTTGGTATTAACACCCAGGTGGGGAGTGGGCAAAAGTATGACACAGGCAGGGCATTGTTTAACAATTTGGTGTGCCTGTTCATGAGTAATCTTAAAAAGTAGGCAAAGGGGGCATTTAAATGAGGTAAGACATGACTCTTCTGGGCCTGTTTTAAAGAGCCTATCAATACCAGAAAGGTCAAGGGTGGCAGCATCTGCACAGGCATTTCCTCTAGAAAGGGGGCAGGCAAATCAGAATGAGCACAGAGATGTCCAACAAAAAGGAGTAGCATATAGAGGCAATCAATTTTTGAAGCTGAGAAAAAAGAGGGGCAGCATTTGTGGAGAGTCTAACATATGGAACCATCTCAAGAATGGGAACAGACTGAACAGTGTAGGCACTGTCAGTATATAAACTAAAGGGGCGACCCTTTAGTAATTGAAACACTTTTATTACTGCAGAAAGTTCTACAAGTTTGGCCAATTTAAAAGGGGAACAAATAGGGGTAGTCTGTCCATTTATAGCACAAGCCACCATTCCATTAGAGGAGGCATCAGTAAACACCAAGCAAGCATCTGGTATTGGTTGAGGGAAGGTAAATTTTGGAAAAGCAAAAGGATGAATTTTAGCAAATTATCAGCAGGATAATGATTATCAATTATTCCCAAAGAAGAGGAGCAAACTATGGGCCACTCATCTGTGGTTTGCATGAGCTAATTTCATTGATTTTTAGAATACAGCACAATTATTTTATCATGATCTTTACCAAAAAACTGGCTACTCTGTTCACATCCCAAAAGAATAAGCTTAGCAACAAAGTAGTTATATGGGTGAGTACTTTTGGGGAGGGGGAGCTGAGAGGTGAACCCAGAGGAGAGTTACATGCTACCAACACACTCCGGTAGATGTATGAGAAGTGGCACAAACAACAAATACAAGGGGCTCCTCATAGGAGACAAAAGTAACCCCCTGGTTTTGAATGGCTGATTCAACAACATGTAAAGCATCAATTCCTTCAGGAATTAGGGAGCAACAGAAAGAGGGATCAGGATCTCCTTGGAGGGTATCACAAAAAGGTTTAAGTTCTTCAGTGGTAAGTTTAAGATAATGCCTAATCCAATTGATGTCTCCCAGGAGTTTTTGAAAGTCATTTAGGGTTCTTAAATGACCTGTTTTTAACTGACTCTTTTGAGTAACAATCTTTTGATGATACAATTCGAAACCCAGATAAAAATAGGGATTTGTTGACTGAATTTTTTCAGGTGCAATCTGGAGACCATTTTCTGTCAATTTCTGTGAAAGTTCTTGGCAGCAATGAAGTAGCTGAGGGCCATTGGACCTCGTTAAAAGATTAACATCCATATAATGTACAATATAAATAGAGGGCCAAAGTATTCTAAAGGGATCAACAATCTGGGCCTTAAATTTTTGACATAGATTTGGTCTATTGGCCATGCCTTGAAGCAGGACCTTCTTTTGGAAATGTAGCATGGGCCCTTTAAAATTGGTCACCAGTAAACTGAAGGCAAAATATTCCTTATCTTTTGGATGTAGGGGGATGGTGAAGAAACAGTTTTTAAGGTCTATTGCTATCTTATAAAATTCAGCAGGAATGGTCATAGTGGTGGGCAATCCAGATTGTAAGGCCCCCATAGTGAGCATGGTTTTATTAATTTCTCTCAGATCTTGTAATAATCTCCACTTGCCAGATTTTTTCTTAATGACAAAAATAGGTGTATTCTAAGGGAAGGTGGTGGGTTCAATATGGCTGGCAGCAAGTTGTTCCTGTTCTAACGTTGTTGCCACAGCCAATTTTCTGAAGTTAATGACCATTAATTAACCCACATAGCTTCATTAGATTTCCATATAATTTTGTCTTTGTGGGGTACAGGGATGTAAACAGAAATTAATGTAAATTTTTTGCACCTAGCCCCAAGTGGTCAAATTTTTCAGCCACTGGAATAGGTTCTTTTATCCCTTGTGAATGTTTTCCTAGCCCCTGTCCAGGTTGAAATTCTTGTTTGAACATTTGATGAGTAACTATCTCATTGGGGCTACACATAATAAGATTTAATTGGGCAAGTATATCTCTGCCCCATAGATTAACAGGTAGATCAGGCATGAAACAGGGCTGTACAGTACCATGGTTGCCCTCTTCATCTGTCCATATAAGGACTTTAGAACTTTGTTGAGGATTAGAAGTTTATCCAATGCCTTTTAGATGTGTTAAAGAAGTCATGAGGGGCCAAGAAGAAGACCATTCCTTATCTGATATTACCGTGGCAATCAGCTCCAGTATCTACAAGTCCTTCAAAAACCTTTTCCTCTAATTTTAATTTAAGAAGAGGTCTATTTGGGTTATTTGTTGGACCCAATAAGCATCAGATGAACTAAGGTTATTAAAGCCCCTAAACTCTTGAAGGAATCTTTGATTAGGATTTTTAAGGAGGACCAAAAATGATTGAGCAATTCTCTGTCCTGATTTCACAGCCAAGGGACAAGAAGTGGACAAGGCTAGGATCTTTATTTCACCCGTATAATCTAATCATTATCAATCACTCTGAGCTGGCATGCCCTAGGAGAAGTCCAAAGGTATTAGGGGGCAAGGGGTCAAAGACCCCAGTATGTAGAACTTGTGTCCCTATCTCAGGTGTCAATATTATATCGGTGGAGGAACAGAGGTCCAATCCTATGCTGCCTGCAGTTGCTTGGTGGAAGAAGGCAATGCCTGAGTCTGAGGGGTTAATGTTTGAGGGACAAACCTGATAGCCTCAGGGTTTTTTCTTTGGTTTGGGGCCAGAAGATGGCCCCTCTGGAAGTTTCCCTGCCTCAGAGGCAAGGCATTACCTTGTACATCTGTTTTGGAATGTCACTCTGAAGCACAATGACTCCTTTTCTTGCAGTGGGGACACAAGCAGGCAGAGAGGCTTTGCACTTCCTAGAGAAATACCCTAGCTGTTTGCAATTAAGGCAAGTATTTGGGTGGCCGCCCTGAGTAATGTCTTTAAGGGCAGCTCTAATTGCAAGCCCCATTGCGTGAGCTGAACCAATGCCTGCACACAGTTTTATATAATCAGAAATTTCACCACCACTACAGTGGGGCCATATGGCGACCTGACAAGCAAGGTCTGCATTCTAGAATGTGAGGTGTTTGAGAAAGGCACTTTCATTTTCTTCACTTCCAATGACTTTCAGTCGTGTTGTGCTGGTAAGGCGGCTGATGGAACTGTTGTAGGGCTAGTCGGGACCCTGAGGGACTTTGGCTAGAGAAGTGGTCACAGATTCCTTAGGAGGGAGTTGTTTCTAGGCCTTAAGACTCGAATTTTGAATTTGGGCTAGCAGACCAGGAGAGAACCAAGCCTGTTTTTCATTAATATCATAAGGGCTCCATCCCAAAAGTTTGATCCACTTTTTTGAGGTTTTACTTTCAGAATTGCAAAGTGCTATTTCTCTGCAGTTTTCAGTAAAATCGGTCTTCTAAAGAATGTAATCACTTCCCATCAGGGTGGCATGGGCCAAAAAATACCAATCATTAGGGACAAGTCAACAGTCACTCAAATTCTCAATTAAAGATACAGTGAAAGGGGCTGTTGGTCACTGCCACTTTTAGCTCTTTCACGTTTGAACTCCAGACGGAGATACTGTTGATCTTTTGTCTCATCCTCCTCACCCTCAGAGTCTCCCAAGGCCTTGTGTTCATTATCAGAGACCTTGTCTCTGGAGGGCGTTGTATCCTTGTTGCCCTCCCCATCAAGGGGGTCATTCTCCCCTTCAGAGGGTGAGGCAGATTTCTTACTTGTGTTGTATGGAGGGACAGAGGACTTGCTCCTGGTAATGGGAAAGGCCAATATAGGCTTTTGAGATTTTGGTTTCATTTTGTTTTTGGAGGTGGCATGTAGGGCCGTGAATGGGGTCTTGGTTTTGGTTGAAGCACTGGCTGGAAAACCCAGAGACCCAACAGGTGTCCATTGCCTGTAAGGGATGGGCATCTATTCTGCTGTCCTCCCAGAATCCAGACTCCTAACATGTGGTGTGGAACTCCATTGACCTACACTGTTCAGTGACTCAAGGGCAATGTAGCCCTGCCCAAAGAGCACAGGTAGAGGGCATGACTACAGGCCTCAGGCCCTAGAGAGATTTACATACTAATGAGATGCCTGAAGGCTAGAGGGAGGAGCCAATTAAGCATTCTTCCCTAGCCCCTGGCCCCTCTCTCCCTCCCTACTTAACTCAGGTTTGCCCTGAGTTTCACAGGGGTGCACATCCAGATTCAACCATCATCCATCATGCCAATAAAGTCATTTTGGAAACCCAAGAACTTTCTTGTGTCATTTGGGCTGCACAGTGAGGAACCGGAACCGTGGAGAAGACATTTAATGAGCCACTATAGCCACAGCCACCGTGCCTAACTTCTCGCCTGGAGGAACTTTCAGTGTTTTCAGCCACTCTACCCATAGTGGCAGTCATTGGAGAAAGAGAGGTTAATTCTAGATCAAGGGCTCTTAGATCTTTTACTAATTGAAAATGTTTCCTTTTTTTCTGTATTAACTTTCTACGGGAAGCCATTTTTTTGTGAAAGTTGGGCTTTAGCCTTGGTAGTATAATCAGTAATATTGGCCAAATCAAGGACTGGGGCACAAAGTTGGGGAGGGGGACAGTGGCATAAGAAGGTGGACTTGGCAAAAAGGAACCTAGAGACACCAATCAGTATTATGATATTTGGCCGCCTCCTCTTCTAGAGATGATGTTTCTCCTGGAGCGACCATCATCAGGCTCATCCTTGGCCAGGGGTTTTAACATTGCAAAGTAGGGATACATTTTAACAGGAGGAATTTTTGTAGGTGCTGTCTGGGCGGCAGCAGCCTCAAGGTGGGTGATAGGGACCTCTGAATCAAGCACGGGAATACAAATAAATTCACAAACAGAAGGTGGTCAGGAGTGTCATGGTAGGAATTTTTCTCCCTCTTTTACTATCTCCTGAATGTCTGGATATTGTTTATAGACCTTAAGTATATCATTCACCAGGTTCCAATAGGAAAAGGCCTGAACAGGGACTCTCTTAGGACCCAAGGTCCCATAAAAATCTTTTAAGCAATTTCCAACCCTAGCCTATCTTTTCTCAATAGTCCCCTCTTGAGAGAATCATGGACAAACATCACCAATGAAATCAAAGAATTTTTAAAAATCTTTTTTCTTAACTCAAGTTCCTCAAGTCTTGAGGGACTCCTTGAGACCCTTTAAGAATAAATCATGCTTACTTAATGCTTGTCCTAGGATTGTGTTGTTCTATCTTACATTAAACAGATCATTTTCATAGATAGGTGACTCTATGGCAATCACAATGTGGATCTTCTCTCGAGTTCATGGGGAAGTGGTGATCCTTTGCTTGAGGGGCGTTCATGCCCCTCGATCAGACCCCTGACCCAAATGCCCAACATTAGGTGCCAATTGCCCCGGCCCATGGGAAATTCAATGAGGACCTGGGGTGGGGGGAGCGAAAGAATGAAGGGAAAAGAGACACAAAGAAGGAAAGCAAGTCAGAAGTTTTGATCAAGCTCTCAAACTTTAATTTCAGGTGGCAGGTTATAAAGGCATAGCAAAATGGGAAGTTCAGGCAAACGTCATTGCCTAAGGCCATCCCACTATTGTAACTGACTTCTGGAAAATACCAGACATTCTTTAAGTTCCTGGGACCCAAGACTGTGAACGTTGTTTCTTAACCTTGTACTTTAACTGACTAGGTTTTCCAAGAACAGAGGGTAATTTCCTGGGTTTGGCTCCCGGCACATTTTCCTTTGATTATACCTGACTTTTGTCATGTTTTTTTCTGGTGAATTTATGGGCCAGAGAAGACCAGCCTATGAAGAGAATAAAATAACAACTGTCATGGTTTGAATATGAACTATTCTGCTAGGATTGAGATGCAGAAGTTTATATTGTCAGCTGCTGCTGCTGCTGTACCAGATGTACCAGGGTAAAGGAAGCACAGGAAGTTCTCTCTCTTTCCCTTCCTCCCCCTTTTTTTCTCCCTCACCACAGCCCAGACACAACAGGGTCAGAGAAACACAGACAGTGAGGAGGCTAGATTGATTCCATGACAGGCTTCAAATTAGCAGTTGAAGGAGAGTTGGCCTAAATCTCTGTTTCCAAAAACTGAGCAAGTCCAGGCAAGTCCAGGCCTCAGAAACTACCCTGTCACCTGACTGAAAGCAAGTACAATGGATCAGCAGCAGTTTCCAGATCTCCCTATCAAGTTTCCAAACCCTAGACCCCAGTAACGGGAAAGTCCATGTAGATGGACCCAACAGATTAACACAGAAGTCACCTGTCCTGGAATTCCCTAATGCACTTTAAATCAGGCCTGCAAGCTCACTTCGTTGTCTCTCTATCTTGGTAATGGAAGACCCCAGCATGCTGGACTTCTATAGAATAAAACATTCTTTGTGTTTACATACTATTTGACTTCAGGGTATTATTCTTCAGCTAATCATGGGCCTTTACCACGAACTGGAAACTGTAAAACCATGAGTGCAAATAAGTCTTATCTTTCTACAATGCCTCCCTCACATATTAGTCCGAGTGATAAAAACAGTACTTGTTACTGTGCCCTTCTCCCAGCCTTGAGCAGGCCTGAAAGACCTTGTTTACCACAACAGACCAAGTGATAGGATCTAGGTGGAGTTACCTACCTTGGCTGCACAGAACTTAGAAAAACTGCCCTTGGGCTTGCCTTGAGATATCTCCAAGGTGACCAAGAATGGATTATCCCACCATCTCTTGCTTAAACCAGAAAGGGTTTTGGTGGGGCCTTACCCTTTAAATTTTAAACAAAACATTAAAGCATTGAGCCTTGATCAGAGAACTTTGTCTTGGCTTCATCTTCTCACCCTCCTTCCCCCTTTCATTCCCAGCCCCCCTTTTGTCGCGACCGCTCGACCCCGAAGGACGTGCGATGATCTGCGTTCACTCGACCAGGAAGGAAGACGCCTGCGTCTGCTCGACCAGGAAGAAAGACGTGACGATCTACGCTCACTCGACTGGGAAGAAGGACGCGACGACCGGGATCTTCTCAACACGCTTTATTGCAGGAACGCCCCATCGTGAAGCCGGGACCCAGAGCAGCCAGAGAGGGCTGCTTATATAGAGGGGAGAGGGGGCGTGACTTTCCCTGGTTGGTTGCCCTAATTTGCATGTCTTCTCTGATTGGTCGCCCCACAACCTCATTTGCATATCCTCTCTGATTGGCCGTTCTACCCGGACCTAATTAGCATAGACCTATTTGCATAATCCCCGCCCAGGGAGTGGTTGCCGTGCAGGGATTGGCTGGCACCAATACCTCATTTGCATATGCCCACTCGGGAGGGGTTTGTGTCAGAATCTGCTGACGCATGCACAGTAGACTTGTTTGCGAGTGGTGCAACAGGAAACCAGCGCCATCTTGTAATGCCAGATCGGGATCGGCGGGCTACACCCTTTCAGGTGAACCTAGTTGATCCGTGGCCACAGGTGGCTACAGTTACAGTGACAGGACAGTGGTAAAGTGAATAAGCATACTCAGCAGCTCCAACTTCTCTTAAGTCTCCCCTTCAGTTATTCTGAAGTGATGAGCCTGGCCTGTGTTTCTGGATGCACTATTCTACTCAAGTTGAATGTCTTAAAATGGTGTTTCCCTGTACCATGCATGTCTCTTCTTTCTGTCTTCCTTTTCTCTTATCTCCTCCCTCATCTCTTTCTCCCCCCCCATATAGATTTTTCTATAGAAGCCTAACTAACATCAAAACCCCAACAATCCCTGTCTCAGACTCCTGAGTACTGGTTTCATTTGCCTTGGCTCTTCTTGCTTTTTAAGAAAGTTCTTTCAGTGTAACTTATCAGTCTTCCTACTTAGCTGAGGCATTTTTGCTACTTAGGCATTTTTGCTTAGCTGTATAGTTTGTGACCAATTTTAAAGGTCTTTTATGAAGAAACCAAACTGAGGGACAAATGACAGAGAGCTTTGGTCCTTTTCTTTCAGAATGTGGCCCTGGAAGTGGTCCATTTTTATGTGAATCCTCTCTTCCTAGGAAGCCATCTCAGTTCCCACAGCTGCCATAGTTCAACTATATAAAGCTAAGAACTTTCATTCTGCCTGCATGGGATTCTTTGCTACCAATTAGTTAATCTCTTTTGTTTTCTTGTAGAGCCACATCAAAGGGTAATTTGTGGCATTGTTTTGGGCGGATACTTGGCTCAGATGGATCCTGAGAACTTTAGGCAAGATTCTGCTTATATTGGGAATATAAACTAAAAACACTGATGCTGTTGCCCTTTTTTTATTGTGACATTCTTTACAAGTACTGAAATGTAGAATCCACTTATGTGCTTGTCAACAGATAAGTGGATATAAACTACTACTAGATAAAAGGATTAATCTACACCTTGGACTACTATCTTATCTATAAGAAGCATAATCCCTGTCATTTGTATCAACATGGATGGAACCTGTCCCAAAGGATAAGGACCACACAGCCTCATATGAAGTCTTAGAAAGTTGAATTTACAGAAGTTGAGATTAGAGATGATTGTTACCAGAGACTGAGGTAAATGAAATGGGGAGAAAGAAAGATAGATCAAGCAAAAGGTATCATGTAGTTGAGTTATTGGCCTATTAAGTTCAGGTATTGCAAGGCTCAGGGAGGATAAAATTAGGAATTATACATTACATATCTCCAGAGAGTTAGAAGAGAAGAATTTGAATGTTGTCCTCATAAGGAAATGTTAAAAGTTTAAAGTAGTGTATATGCAAAGTACCTAGAGTTTGTCACTACTCAACACATGAATCGAATACACATTATGTTAACATGTTGTACCTTCATATATATTACAAATATCATGTGTCAGTCAAAAGAAATTCTAAATTTGAGACTAAACAAAGAAGTGCCGATGCTTAAGTCTCACTCAAGAACTACTACATTGAGAGCTTCATTTAAATAAGAGCCTTAACTGATCTGCACATGGTAAAAATACTTTGTAAAATGACTTTTCTTCTTATTGCAGTCAGTCTCCTTTCAGTAACCTGTTAGATTAGCACAATTTGAAAATGTTGGCATTACCTATTGGTATGTATTAACACTGTCAACTAAATGTTAAGCCGAGACTTCTTTGGCAAATACTCTGACCAGACTCATAGTAAACTCTGGTGTATTTATTTCTTGCTACAATGCAGATTCTAGATGCCAGATATCATATTTGAAATTTTTTAATCATCATGTAAGGTTATTTTGTTCTGTTTTATTTTTAAAATGTAACTATTTTATGCCCCACAATTCATAGAAAATGGTATTGTATCACCCCATTAAAACAGTCTCTCATTTTTAAAATAGTTTATATATTTTTATTTTTTATGTACAGTGGTGTTTTGCCTGCATGTATGTCTGTGTGAGGGTGTCAGATCTGCTGGAACATGAATTACAGACAGTTATGAATTGCCATGTAGGTGATGAGAATTGAACCTAGATCCTCAAGAAAAGCAGCCTGCACTCTTAACTGCTGAGATATCTTTATAGTCCCTAGTCATGTTTCTGTTATACAGAAAGAATTACATCAGAGAAATTAGAGAATAGCCAGAAAGAGCCTCATTGTACATCTAATATATACTTCCAGGTTACATGGAGAATTAAAAATGGAAAATTGTGGATAGCAACGAAATAGCGCTGTTTCCCCCAGATACAACAGGGCTGATATACATACAAACTTACAGAGAGTGTGATAGCATGTACAAGACCCGCACAAATTCAAACTATACAAAACCCAGTACATAAAATGCTCAATAGGCACAAAACCCACCCTTAGCCAAGAAACTATTTGCAATTAATAGTTCCTCTGAGAGGAAAAATCAATTTTCTCCAATGAAATGATGCTGGGTATATCAACCACAGTCCAGGGTAGGCTTCATTTTCAAGAGTAGCTGGCCAACACATATAAGACCAGGAGCCTGTGTGTGTGTGTGTGTGTGTGTGTGTGTGTGTGTGTGTGGTTGTTGTTGTTTTCTGTTTTTTGTTATTTTTTTATAAGAAAGAAAACATGAAGTTGAGTGGATAAGGAGATGATGTTGGACCTGGGAGAAGTAGCAGGAGGAAAGGATATGATCAAAATATATTATATGACATATTCAATGTATACATTTTTTAAAAGGAATGTAAATAATAAAACACAGGAGAAGAATTCAATGGCTTCTACAGGAATCGAAGCAGGCAGAACAACTCTAGTCAGAATGCTTCCCTAGCATGCACAAGGCCCTAGTTTCAATTCTGAAGACTGGGAGCAAAAGAAGTATAAAAAAAGAAGGAAGAAGAAACAGGAGAAAAGAAAGAAGGAAAAATGAAGGGGAGGGAGGAAGAGGGGGAAGAAGGGAGGAAGGAAGGAAGGACCTATGACAGTGGAAGCCGTGCTGCAGTGCCCTTCACAGTATGGAAATGCTACTAAATCCATGGAATTCAATGCAATGTGGACCTCTCATGCACCTCTATTTAAATCTGACTTGATTCTTCTCATTAGATTGCTTGTTGTCTTGGGGAAAATAGGAAGTAATGAGTTAGATTTTCAACAAAGCCGTGGCCATTGAGAAAACAGTTTCCGTTCAAACGGAGACTTTGGGGGCAGCATCCTCTGTCCACCCTTTTCCATAACTCCTACATGTGTTCACTTTAGGAACATGACACTGAAACTTAGCATTTACTTAGCCAGTTTTCGAAACCTGCAGGTTCCAAGTGAGATCGGGAAGCTGGACTTCATCAGGGAAGAACTGAAGCTGGCATGTCCCACATTCATAGCACACATTCTCCCCAGGTGCTCAGGGCAATATGCAGCACATGTGTTTGGTTTTGTCTCTTATTTTGTTAACATGATCTATGCATATAGATGCCCTTAAGTGAATAAGTGTAATAATTTCTGATTGGCACTAAACTGGAATCATAGCATGACTTCTTTCAAAGAGTATTTTTCTCCTTGCATTTCTTTGGATATTTCCAAAGAAGGGGAAAGAGAACAGATCAGAGAAAGCTTAGCTTGTATTTTGGTATGGGAAAGAGTTTGATAAACAATTTGGCAAGAATAATTCATCATATTCAGAAGTCAGAGTGACTGTCCTCCCCTCTTGTGTGTTTACTAGGCCACATCAATGGTTTTCTATATAACTTTTTTTTTACATTCAGTAAATTATAACTATATCATAGGAACAACCAGGAATGCAGAATTTTTTTTATGTTTTTTAAAAATTACATTTATTTTGTATGTGTGTGTGTGTGTGTCTGTGTAGATGAGAGTACACATATGCCACAGTATGTTTGGAGGTCAGAGGACAGCTAGTGTGTATTAACTCTTTCACACTGTGGGTCTGGGAGATCAATTTCAGGTGTGCAGGCTTGGCAGCAAACACAATTCTCTGATCAGTCACCTCAGCTGATCCAGAATTTATGTTCCAAAATGAAAGTTGATATTCACTAACTCATCAGCATATAAGCCATATTCCTGGTATGGAATCCAACATAACATAGATTGCTCAAGTTAAAACAATGGCCCTTCTCACTTTGATACATTATCTAACAATCCCAGGTGGCCAGTGCCATGTGTGGCTGCCCCCTGAAACAGCACTGAATACTTAGGTGCTGCCATGGAACAAGGAGAAAAAGCCACATTGGTTTCTGCTATGACCGTGACTGAAAGGGAGAACAGCACTGTAGGCCACTTGGTTTTTCAGTGTTGTACGCAGCAGAGAACTATGGCATATCTCAGTGACTTTTGCTTCTGTTGACATTCTTAAAGTCAAATCCGTGTTTTCAAATTAAATATTTGCTTTAGTGTATATATTTGTGGTTTTTTGCCCTATGAGTGATGGGTGGTGGGTAAGTGTAATAATATAAGGTAAAATTCTCAAAAGGAGCATTTGTTCATAGTTCTCTAGTGCCTTCTGAGAGAGAAGTTAGTTAGATTCTGCCTCTTTCCTTCATCCTTGCATTTTATCTTCAAATATTCCTAGTGACTTACAATACCACTCACACTCATGACAAGAAAAAAACTATGTTTATAAAGGTTAAGTAATTTGCAGAGCTGGAACTTGTAATCAGATTGTGTCTGAGACTCAGGTCTTATGTCTTAGGTCAAAGTCTATTTCTAAAAGCGACGGAATAAGAGTGGGTGGAAGTTCACATCTAGGGTCAGCATGGGTAATACCTCCAGGCCTTACATTAATATAATAAGCCTCCTTAAGAATGCAGGGAAGCTATCATTCATCCTGTGAAATCTCTTCTGTTCCCATATGAGAGGGAAGAGATTAAGAGGATGAATATTCTTCACAAGTAAATATCCTCTCGGTTTCTTAACATCTGACCTAGTTTCCAGGATCAAGTCAATCGCTAGGGTCTTAAGTAAACTTTTCCAGGCCTGAGCTCCCTTCAGAGTCAGGTTTAAGCACTCTGCCCATGATGTCACTGCCATGCTCCACATCTGTTATTTCCTTCTCTCCTCTTCAATTCCTTGCAAAATTTTCAGAGAACAATGTTCATATCTTATTTGTAGCTTTGTCATCAAAGCATAGAGACAGAATGGTGATGATGAAACTGAATCTAATCTTACCCAAAACAAACTGCTTCTGTGCCATGTAGTACCCAAGAAAGAAGTACCTAAGAAAGAAGAGGGAAGAGCAAAGTCCACGTTAGTGCATCAATTAGTGAACTAGAGCTTGAGTACCAGGTAGGGCCTGTGTAGGTGAGTAAGTTTCTTGTGTGTTTTAGGTGAGAACATTCTGCGTAGATCAGGAAGCTGGAGCCAGCACACAGAGCACACATGGTTGTGGCTCAATTCATCACCATTCTCATAGGCCAGAATCAATTAAGAAGTTATTTACTGTGCTCCAGTTGTATGTTGAACATTTCTAAGTTCAATAGGGATCAGAAAGTCGGGACAGTTTGCAGGTGAAGGGAATTACAGAGGGGAATTAGACAGTCGTAGTTTCCAAAGGATAGTACAGTCTTGCTACTTCATATTTAGCATTTCAGTTTGACATATCACAAAATTTTCATGTAATGAACATTAATGTTTACAAAGCTTCACTTTGCTTTCACAATATGTCCCTAGCCATCCTGCTGATGAAAAAGACCAGACTGTGTTATTTTCTGCATCTGCTTTTGAGAATTAGAGAGGCAACCAGTGGAAGGTCATGCTAATTCAGGTCATGCTGATGTTATGGAGAAAACACTTATTTTTTTCTAGCTAGAGACATTGGAAGACACATTTCCTAGGCAAATCTTCCATATTGATATAAATCAGTCCTGACATTACATTTTTAGCTCTTAGCCTGAGAAGAAAAATAAACTCCTACAAAAAAAAAAAAAATCAAACTTGAAGCCACATCAACTCCTTGATGCTGGATTGCAACTTATCTCTGCAAGTCTGTCTTCCTATTTTGATGCTGTACCTCAGGCCATCCTTACTCTCTCTTCTGTCATCAATAAAGTCAAGAAAACAGGACAGGGGAGTCTTATGGCAGTTATTATTTTAAGAATATGGAAGGAAAATAACTGACGAGCAGGAGAAAGCCTTCACATATAAATGGAATGTTTGCACACATTGTTTTCCATCAGAAAGTCATCCAGATAGGATTTCCTCTGATATACAAATGTGATTGTATCTGAGACAGTGAAAACAGCTTCGAGCATCAGGTAAGTGAATTTTATAGTGGCTGTGAGGAATGGATGTCAGAAGAATGTTTGGCTGTTTGGAAATAATTATGAAAGTTTCATTGTGAGAATAAAGCATGATATAATCTGACTTGAGTTTCATGCACCCTTGGAATAACTGTTACTATAACTGTATTTCAGCCTATAATAGTGTGGTCTCATATTTACAGGTCCTGTCATTTTGGTGTTGAAATGAAAAGTGACTCCCAAAGACTTGGCTATGGGGGTGAAGTGGTGTAAGAGAATTTTGGAAGAAAAGTGCATATTTTAGGTATAGTGGCTGAATAACGAATGTTTTCCCCAAATGCCTGTCAACAAAACCAGAATGGAGAACTTCCTCACTATCCACATTTCCTAAAGTCTACTCATAGACAAAGAACTACAAATACTAATGGCTTCTGGTAGGAAAATTAGCTTCCCCCTGGGATGATTCTGTTCAATGGTTGTCCAAAGCAGAATATATAATCTTGAAGACACACACACCACCAAACAGAATGGAATCAGTATGGGGTATGTGTGTGTGTGTAAGTGTAAGTGTGTGTGTGTGTGTGTGTGTGTGTGTATGTGTGTGTGTGTGTGTGTGTGTACGTGTGCACCTATCTCTGTCTCTCTCCCCCTCCATCCCTTTCCCCCTCTCTCGTTATCCCTTTCTCTCTCTCTCTCTCTCTCTCTCTCTCTCTCTCTCTCTCTGTAACAAAATAATCAAAGAAAAAGAGAATATCAACTTAAGGGGTAGAAGAAGCTTAATGGTGGTAAACAAGAGAGTAAAGTGATATAATTCTATTTCAATTAAAAATATGTGTTCAAATACTTGATTGCACAATGTGCACAATACCTATACACACACAATAAAAAGATAATGTAGAAATATTGATAATGAAGGTTGGAGAGAGGACTCTAAAAGTATTTAATACATTACTTTTGCAATCCTGAGCACCTGCGTCATTTATCGAATGCCCACTTCATTGCCAAATGCTTATGGCATCCTTCCAGTATTGTCCTATAATTTAGCACCCATGAAACGGAGACAGAATTCATTAGCCACAACAGCCTCACCAGTGAACTTTGAGTTCAATTCAGGGACCTTGTCTCAATGAACAAGGTGGAGAATAACAGGGGAAGACTCAGCAAATGTCTGGTGTAACACACACACACACACACATACACACACACACATATATATATATCATATATATGTATATATACAAGATATATATATATACAAGATAAAAAGGGCAGTTACTAACTTAAAGTGGCTATCCTAACTTTTGGTTTTTTTTTTCCAAGGATACCAAAGGGATGATGATATGCCATCAGTTAAACAGATGGTTAGGTCTCTGGGAGATTTAGTTCAGGACTTGTCCATTAAAACTTATATTCAATGATTTCTACCTTCAAACATCATTTCTTTTATAAAGAATGGTCTTTTGAAGATAGAATTTTTTTTCTCTTCCATTACATTCAGATGACATAAGAGAATACAAATCTACATGAGATTGTGGAAGACTTTTCTAAAGAGAATGCCCAAGGATTGGGTAAAGATTCTCTTTGGTGCTTAGCAAATTGGTTACATTTTTCTGCTGGAATGGTGGCTGTGGTTCTGAATAAGTGCAGCTTAAAAATGGGTTTTTAGAATTATTTAACCCACAACTCTTTTTAAATTGTCTTACAGTTATTTATCTATTTATCCATTTCGTGTATGTGTGTGTGTGTGTGTGTGTCAGAGGATAACTTAAAAGATTCAAATATCTCTTTCTACCTTATAGAACACAGGGATCAAACTTGGTTTGTCAGGTTTGGCCATTTCACTGATTCCTACAACTTTAAGAAAATCAGTATCTTTTGAGACAAAAGAAAGTATGTGCAGCTGTATGAAATAACACACAGTGGTATTCTCCTTTGCCCAGGATTCTTGAATGGTAATGCTTAAAATTCTTTCAAGTGTGTGGTACAAGTTAGATAGAAGATGGATCACAGTTCATTCTATGCCAGCCTGAGGACCTGAGCTTGGATCCCAGATTCCACTTAAAGACCTAGGTGTGGTCCCATGAACCTCTAACCCTTAGGTAGGAGGTAGTTTGGAGACATGATTGTCTATTGCCTTTATTCTCTTATCATGAGACTATAGTTTAAAAGATTTTAAATTTTGTTGAGAGTTAAATTATAAAATGTTCTTCATAGTTCAAGCCTGTGACTATTTTAGTCTTAAAGTCTGAAATTTTTCTCTCATTTTTTTCTAGAATTTTTAAATTTTAGTATTACATCTTTGTATCTATAACTCTTTTTAGCTTAATATTCCACCTTCTATATAAGACTTAAGCTGAAGTTCTTTTTGCACATAAATTTTTAATTTACCCCTGTGTCAGTTATTACAAACCAGCTCCATCTCTGAGTCTGAAAAGGTGCAAAAGCGCACCCTAAAATCCCAATGCAGTTCCCAGGTGAGGGCAGATCTTATGACCCTTTTAAATAAATCAACTCTGTTTTAAAACAACACTTATTATGTCAAATTTGAATCTTGTCTTCTTAGAATCATCACAGTACAGAATGTATTCATGGAAATGAAGGCTGGGTGGAGAGATGTTGTACTAGCAATGCTGGCACAGAAAAACATCAGTGCAGAATTTCCAGCTTAGTAAATACTTGGTTTCCTATACAGGAAAGAAAACAGGATTTAAGTTTGTAAACAGTGATCAATTTCAAAACAGTCTTCTCTCAGTAAAAAAATATAAAAAGAAGTAGAAGCATCAACTTTTTTTTATTGCAAGAATATTTTAGAATCTTTATTTATAAATGCATTTCTGAAGTTACTAAATCTGACACAGATGAGATCCAAAGAGGCAAAAGCTCTGTCTCAATAGTGAGCTCAGAGTGACTTGAGCTGGAGGAGAGCTGTTCAACAGAGTGCAACATTTTCTCTGTATTCCGTTCACCTGGAAATCTCCTGTCAGGGTCGTTCTTATGAATAATGCTTAGGTCATCATGCCTTTTTGACAACAAGAGAATAGGATCAAATCTACTTGACAAGTTTTAATGTCCTAGCATGAAAACTACCTGGCTTGGCCATAAAGCCCCAAGATATTCTGACCGTGTCTTTCTGATTGTAAAGTACATCTCTAAATTATGTTTCCATGCTCAGTGATAGATCTTTCATATGTGATGGATAGATGTATATGCAAGGGTTTGGGTAGAAACTGCTTGAAAGCAAATACTCTATAACCAGAGTAGCAGTGACGAGCAGAGATGTGGAGATTGTAGAAGACAAAACATTCAGTCAGCCTTCACCAAAGTATGGACAAGTGATATATAGGATTGCACATATGCATCTCAGTGATAGTCAGTCATCATTACATTTAATCCACCATGAACAGAAAATATTTTAATGCATTTGTGTTGTATAAATTTAGAATTTATCCTAATCATTGGTCACATAATATGGCATCAGTGTAGGATTAAAATCATAGTGGATATTGTAACTCTTGTAGTTTTGTTTCCTATTGCTGTGACAATATATACTAACAAAAAGCAGTATATGGGAGAAAATTATTTCTGCTCATAATTTTAAGTTTCATTCCATCAATACAAGGAAATCAAGGCAGGAAACTTCAAACATCTAGTCAATATCACATTTACAATTACAGGAGAGAAAATGAATGCATGCTGGATATCTTCTACTGCTTAGCTTGTTCTCTAAAGTACAGTACAGGATTCCTGGCCTAGGGAATGGTGTCAACCACAAGGTCTGCATCTTCCCACACTAATTATTAACACAGCCAAGATAATCTACCCATACATAAACCTATTGGCCTCTCTGATCTAGATAGTCCCTAAATGAGACTCTTTCTTTATGATTTTAGGCTGTCTCAAGTTGACAATTAAACATGCCAAAAATAATATAAAAAAGATTTCAAATATATAACCAGATGCTTGTCAGCTAAATGAAAACTCTACACAGTTTTGTATGTGGGACTTTCAATAATATGTTGTATTAGATGGATTTATTTATCTATGTATGTATGGGAAATTTTAAGCCATTTGATAAAACTATCCTTGGTGTCTCACAAAGATGAAGTAAAAACTGTATTTAATGAACATTTTAAAGGTTCCATGAATGCTAAAGGAAGCAGAGTCAAGTTTTCTTCCTGATTAGGTAATGTGAATTTAGAGACATGAAAAAAAGGCCAGCTTTCGAAAAAAAATTTTTTTTGTTTTGTTCTCTTCAAATAGAAATAAGTGCAATTATAGCAAGGAATTTAAGTGTACATCATTTGGAGACTCATCATTAAAATTAAAGCAGGTGAAAGTAAAGTAGAATGCAGCTCAGGGAATAAGCAGAGTCTCAAGTACACTGTGATGAGATCGCTAAACAAAGAGAATATAAAGTGGCCTCTCCTCAACTGAGACCACGTGCAATCATGACCTTCTGCATACTGCAGCCAGCCCCTTGTCATGCTTCTGTTGGTTCAGATGGTTCTTCACAGTATTCCATAAATGTTGCCTTGAGGATGTAAACCATATTTTCTCAGTGCATATCTCAGGCTTTCCACATCACTCACAGTAAAATAACTGCTGCCAGTGGCCTCCCAATTTCTACAGCCTAGTACTCTAATTTTAACTCTGGCCTCATCTCCTTCTCTCTTCAATATGTTTAGATTATCTCACCTGTCTACATGGACTATTTTCAACCCCCAGATAACCCCATGGCTTGTTTTCTTGCATCTCCACACACTCATCTCTCACTCATTCCTGGGTCATGATTCACAGAACCTGCTACCTAAGCTCATTTCCATGCACCTTTGCTCTATTTTTTTCTTTGGTATTTTCTAGAATGTAACACTGAATATTTTATATTTGTATGCTTTTCATATAAAAGATTTCATGTCTAATATTCTCAGAGACCAGAAATCTAAAATTAGCAACTCTGAGTAAAGCCAGAGTGCTGTCTGCAAGACCAAATGCCCTCAGAGACTGAGATGTAAAAACATCTCTCAACTCTCCCAGGCTGTGGTTGCTGACATTATGGTCACATCACACTAAGATCTGTATCCTTCTGTACCTTGTCTCTCACTTTTGTATATAAACTCTCTCTGACAAGGATAATTGTGTGCCTTTTATGAAAAGAACCAGAATGGCATTCAGATAATCCAGAATGGTTTCATTATCTCAAGAATCATAACTTAGGCACATTTACAAATATGGCTTTTCAGATAAGAAAACATTTACAGTTTCCTGGAATTAGAGTGTATATCTGCTTGTCTGATCATTTTTCAATCTACAGACTGTGTTTTTAAGGATTCATACCTTAATATCTTTCTTTTTACTTTATTGTTTTTCTTCCTCTATTCAAACCTATAGCTTACCTCTTAGCAAGTCCTTTAACCCTAGTATAGTTTTAGCTATCACCGCAGTATGCCTACCTGCTCTCAGAATCTTTGCTACCTTTACATTTTTAATGTGAATTTGTTGGTCAAAATGTCTGTTTATGTCCTTTGAGTAACAGTGTCCTAGACTCTAGGAATCTAAGAAAGAAGATTGGATTCTCTTCCTATAATTTTCTCTCTTGTGATGGAGATAGATAGCTGAACAATCATTTTCAAAGAACAGTATCTGACATGGATAGACACATGAGTAATGTATAGTTATTTAATAAAAAATCAATAATTATTGGAGCTGAAAAAACTAATCAGTTGGCAAAAAGCTTGTCTTGTAAACATGAAGACAAGCGTGTGATCACAGAGTCCGCATAATGAACCATCAAACAAACAAACAAACAACCCCTGGGTTTGGTGCCATGCTACTTGCTTGTCATCCCAGCACTGGGGACTCCAAGGGAGTAACTTACTTACTTGGCAAATTTTAGGCCTATCACAAACAAACAAACAAACAAACCACAGAAAATACCTCTTATGCAGGTTTTCTCTTGCTGTGATAAAACACTGCAACCAAAAATCAACTTGAGGAGAATAAAGTATATTTTATCTTACAGCTTGTAGTCCACCATTCAGGGAATTAAGAACTAAAAATAGAAAACTGGAGGCAAGAAGTGATGCCATGACAGGGTGTTACATATTGGCTTGCTCCTCATGGCTTGCTCAACCTGTTTTCTTGTACTATCCAGGATCATCTGATGTACCACCCTCAATAGTATGGGCCATCACACACCAATCATCAGTTAAGAAAATGGATTTTCTACCAGCCAATCTGGTGGATGCCTTTCCTCAATTGAGTTTTGTGGTTGCCAAATGACTCTAACTTGTGACAAGTTGATGTTAAAATAGTCAGCCCAGTGCCTAAAGAAGAGCCAAGATTGACTTTTTGGTTTCATGCCTATGCCCCCACACAAGCACAACTGCATGCACATATGTGCCCACATCACAAATACCATATACAAATGAAAATGTAGAATTATTGGGGGAATGGGCAGAAACTAGCAAAAGTACTATGAACCCAATAAAGTCTTTCATCAACCTTAAACATAAGCAAAATAATAATGGGTGAATAATACCTGAAAGATATTTTCAACAGGAGAGACAAAGAATGAAGCTCACTATTCTCTCTCTCTCCCTCTCCCCCTCCTCTTTTTCTCCCCCTCTCTCTGTTTTTCTCTCTGTTTCTCTTTCTCTCTGTTTCTCTCTGTCTCTCCCTCCCTCTTCCCCCTCTCTCTCTGTTTCTCTTTCTCTGTTTCTCTCTGTCTCTCCCTCCCTCTTCCCCCCTCTCTCTCTGTTTCTCTTTCTCTCTGTTTTTCTCTCTCTCCCTCCCTTTCTCTCTCTCTCTCTCTCTCTCTCTCTCTCTCTCTCTCTCTCTCTCTCTCGCTCACCATGAACACTCTCCATGTAGCTGACCCAACACCTTTACTTCAGTGCTCTATGGGACAAAACTACCTTGTCTCCTCAGTTACCCAATTACTAGCCACTTTGAGGAAGTGAGCCTAGATACTGGTTCACGTCCAGCTCATAGCTCATAAAATGCCCCAGTACAAAAAAATAAATAAATAAAAGCATGATGGCATGATGACAGGAATAAATTTTTATTGAAATTTTGTGTCTTGTATAATTACATAGAGGAAGAGCATATTCTTCGGTCTTATTAAGTAAGCATATTACTAGTGAAAGCAAAGAAAAGAAAATGGCAAGCATAGAAGATATTTTGAGGTACAAAAAACCAGTTCCTTTTTTTTTCTTTTTAATTCATCATGATGATGCTCCCATTAGAAGAAGATTCTGCTCTCTAATCTTATCCATGTTTCAGGGCACACACACACACACACACACACACACACACACACACACATAAAGGAATTAAAAAAATGAAGAAAGAAAGCCATTTTTAACTTCACTTCACATTTTTAAGAAGCAACTTGGAAAGCAATGGACAGAGATAAATCACACCCTTCCCCACTGACTTCTCTACTAATTAAGAATGAACTGGATTTACACAAGCCACAGAACTTAAGCAAAACTGTTCCCATGGTTACGCAGAAGGCTTTCTAAATGTGGTGCCGGATGTAGGCAGCTAAAATGACTTGACTGTTTATGTTAAATATGAAGTCTATTCCCTATTGAAATTTAATGATCTACTCTCTGCATTTTAGCAGTTTGCACCCTGATAGAATTATCATTTTGAATACATGTCAAGAAATAAATTGCTTCAGCAATTGGCAAGTATTCACTCATATTTATTTGATCTTATCAGTATATCAGACGAATATGTTTCCCATGTATCATCAGATATTTGGTCTATAAAATTATCATCTCTGGGACCACAAGTCCCCAATGAATTCTATTATCTTTTTGTAAGTTATCTTGTACAGATGTTAGACCTAACCCTTGGCAAGAGAACTCAGAGAAGAAAGATGCCCCTTTCCCCATTTACAGCAGCTAGGCATTATCAGCAGTATTCTGGTGTATGTTTTTGAGCCACCCATGGTTCTCAAATTTCCAACAGGGACAGCAGTTCAGAGAGGGTGCAGTCTGCACTCCTACTTCCAATTTGGCTCCTCTGGGATTAAAAAAAAAAAAAGACAATCTCTGTGTTAGGCAAAGCCAGAAGGAATTTGAACTTGGGAAGATGTATCTGAATGTTTTACTTATTACCATTTAAATTTGATATATAAGGATATTTCTTGACTTCTGTTAGTTGGAATCTCCCTTTCAACAAAACCAGAAAATAAAACAGGCTATTTATTTAGTTGAATTTAACTAACCATATAGTTTAAATAGACCAAAGGAACTATGGATATGAGCACAAAATCTAGATCCAAACAATTCTTGGCCAAGTAATAGAGCTGGGTGATAAAGTAAGTTATTTTGAAGAGTGTTTCTTCCCCACCACCTGTGTTCAACTTGGTGCCAATTCTGCCATTGTCCATTCAACTGCAACATTTATTCTCACTTTGAATCCTCTGAAAGTTTCCACTACAAGGTTTCTTCTCTTATTCTTCTACAGAATCCCAATTCCTTAGCTTCTTTCTCTTCCTTCAAGATGTCAAATCAGAACTTACATTTTTACAAATTTTCTATGATGCCTAAGCATGAACCTTCGAGAGTTAACTTATATGAAATGCAAACTGCAACACATTTAAATCTTGAAGCAAAAGATTGCCAGAACTTCTGTAGGCTTTCTTTGTATGAAACAAAACTTTTTCTTATAAATCACAAAACTGACAAATTGGACCTCCCAGCAATAATTTAATTATAATTTATCTCTTGAGATCAATGCATTCAACAAACTTGGGATTTATCATTTGCATAAATTTATTTTGTACTGGCAAATGGAAATGCATTCATCACATATTGATTTACTTGTCAGGTTAATGTTCACACTCAAGTTACCTCTAGGAGTTCTAATTAGTCATTCTTGAAATAGGTCATTATGATTACTGTTATTAATACTTTTGTTGAAAATCATAGCTTTCTTCCTTATCTAGGTTGTTATTTGAATGGATGGAAGGCACAACATTGTATTTCTATTATTGAAAAAAGAAACATTAAGATTATTCTTCTATTTATATTATCTAGTGTCTAGGAACTGGTATCCAACACACGACAGCTAATTGAAGTCAATCTTGTGTCTAGATTATAGAGTGTGTCGTTCCAGAGAGTGAATTGCAAAAGTGACTCACATGCTTGTAAGGTTGTTCCTGGTAACTGAGTAGGGCTTAAAGAAAGTCTATTCTCCCTTTTATGGATTAGGACATATTTAAGCAGAGCAACATGGTTCTGCTAGAATATATAAAAGGGTAAATTACTGACAAGTTGATAAGTACTTCAGTTTCTAGGTTAAGAAAAACTGCATATAATTTTAGTTTCTTAGTGTTTGTGATGAATCCATAATGATAATAGAATAAGACTGATTAAGACCTAATTCTACAACAGTAATCTATATTGTTTTGAGAATCATGTGGATTACTTTGACTAACCATTGGAAAGGAGGTTGCTCATAGTGTTACTGGAGTTTTTCTTCGTCTATGGTTCCCGTGAGATGCATGGTCAGCCCAAATGACTTCACTTTCATATATGTATATATTCATAGACATATGTACACATATATACAGATAGTTGTGTATATATTTATACATATATGTATGTATATATGTGTGTTATATCTTACATGTGCATATACACACATACAGTTATATATATATATTGTATGATCATAGGTAAATAAAAATAATGTGAATCTTTGAGACTTTATCAAACAACCTCATTCCTCTTTCTCTTTCTGTTTGGTCTCCCTACCCGGGTGTAGACTCTCCAAACTTTTGCATTTCCCATTTCCTATCACCTGCATCTTGCTATACTTCTCAAAGACCCCCAACCCTCACCCCATATACCCCTACGTTTGCTGTATATATATAGGGGTTTGTATGACCATGAAAGGCAACCGGGTTTCTGGTTGAGCACTGGCTGGAAATCACCAGAGACCCTTGAGGGCCCCCTGCAAGGGACAGCAGGCATTTCCAGACTCCAGGCTCCTGACAGGAGGCTGCAGATCTCCATAGATTAGGGTCTTTCAGACTTGTAGGACAATGCTCCTACTAGCTCTCCACAGGTAGAGAGCATGACTACAGGACACAGAGCCTCAAGACAGATCTCAGTATCAATGAGGTACCTAAAAGTCAGAGGGACGTAACCAATTAAACAGTCTTTCTCAGACTCTCCTCTTTGCAAAAGATATTTAACCTCAGGCCCTCCCTGAGGAAACTGGGGTATAGTTTTCATCTATTTTCTGCCATGGCAATAAACATCTTAAGACAATGGATTGTTTTCTCTTCTTCGAAATTTGCAGTGAGCAGCAGTGGAGGAGGCCTTTATCCACAGAGCCCACAGAAAAATTCTCTTGAGTTTTCAGTCATGGAGACCACCAACCCAGGCGAGCAAGCCAAGCCAACCATGACCAAGCAAAGAGAGCCACCAAAACCAAGAACTCTCCTCCCCAAGGGGCATAGCCGAAGCACTCTCTCCCTTTTTCTTCCCTTTGGTCATGGGACAATCGAACCCATATGCCTCTACTTTGTTCTTGCCCCTTCCATGGCCCAAGAGTCTGAGAACCAGCCATCCTTGGCCACTTTTTGGCCTGAGAACCCCCAGGCCAATTGTTCTGGCTCCCACAGGCCTCAGACTCCGTTCCCTCAGTCCCAAGTGGGGTCCTGGGTCTTCATATAGCTGGAAGCCTGCCCTGCACTAGAGTTGGGAGAGCATAGGCAGCTTCCCACATCATGCCTCTCTGACCAGCGGCCCTAGCCCCATGGGATGGGAGTGTGGCAGATCTTAACCCACACATCAACCCACAATTTAACCCAACAACGTTTCTGTAGTTATTCCATGTTATGTACTCACATCTTAATATCTGAAGTTAGGAACCACAGATGAAAGAGAACCCATAGTGTTTACATTTCTAGGTCTGTGTCACTTCAGTCAATATAAATTTTTCTAGGTCTATCTGCTTACAAATTTCATAGTTTCATTTTTCCTTTCACTGTGCATATGTGCCCCATTTTTAATATCATTCTTCTGATGGACATTTAGGTTATTTTCATTTTCTTGGCATTGCCAATAGCACAGCAATGGATATGGCTGAACAATGAATCTGGGGAGTATGATTTCTAGTTGGGTTACATGATAGATTTACATTTAAGGTTTTTTTGTCTGTTTGTTTGTCTTTTAGGTTTTTTGTTTGTTTACTGTGGTGGTTTGAATATGTTTGGCCCAGGGAGAAGAACAAGCATCTATTAGGAGGTATGGCCTTGTTGTAGGAGGTGTGGCCTTATTAGCGGAAATGTGTCATATGGAGGTGGGCTTTGAGACCATCCTGGAAGATAGTCTTTTCCTGTTTGCTTCTGTAACAAGATGTAGAACTCTCAGATTCTTTTCCAGCACCATGTCTCCCTGGACACTGCCCAGGTTCCTGCCATGATGATAATGTACTGAACCTCTGAACCTATAAGCCAGCCTCAACTAAACTTGTAAGAGTTGCCTTGGTCATAGTGTCTCTTCTCAGCACTAGAAACTCTTAAGACATTTCGTCTTCTCCATATTGATTTCCACATTCCCTCCAACAGTGAGTAAGGGTTCCTCTTAATGTACAACCTCACCAGCATCTATGGTCTGCTTTTTGTTGATCTTAGCCATTTTGACTGGAGTAAGATGAAATGTCAAAGTTCTCTTAATATACATTTTCCTAATTGTTATAGATGATAAACACTTTTTAAAAGTATTTCTTAGCTCCTTTCATTTTTTTTTTGTACTGAAAAATCTCTGTTTAGATCTCTAGTCCATTTCTAAAATTGGGTTTTCTTGACTCTGGCTATTAGTTTGTTTTATATTTTGGATATTAGTCTGTCAGATATATGGCTGGCAAATATATTTTTGCCATCTTGGAACTTTCTTCTTTATTTGACTTATTGTTTTCTTAGCTGTAAAGAAGCTTTGTTTACCTCTCAGAGATTGAAGGTTAGCCCTTTGCTGAAAACACTGAATGCTTGGCACAGAGTACTTTGAGATGATGATACAATCTGAATCTAACCTGAAAGCCAGTAGCCTCTTGCAGTCTGGTTTCCACAATTCCATAAAATACTATTCATGCAGCAATAGGGGAAAGAAATTAATAGTCTTATTCAGCTGTGATATCTATGAACCACAACAATGACCAGCATAGAAAAATAGGCATAAAGTTTCAATAAAAGCCCTCACATATTGTTGTAACTAATGGTTAGACTTAAGATCTATTCAACAAGAGGGAAATCCTGTGTGACCCTAGGAATTTAGCCAATTTCCTAGAGCTAGTGATATCATGATCCTAGAAAAGCATCTGTGCTACTTTGCTAGACCAGCATAATTCTTATCTATATTCTAAATTTAATTTAAGTGTTGCTACCATCCCATCCCTGATTAAAGAAGCTTCTCTTTGTAGCATGTGGAGACCATCACAGAAAACCACAAATAGACACAATGCAAAGATCAACATATGATGGGTAGTCTACACGAATGAGTATATATATATATATATATATATATATATATATATATATATATGTGTGTGTGTATATATACATCATATATATATATATATATATATATATATATATATATATATATATATATATTCCTCTATGGCTCAGTAAACATTGAGGAAGAAGGAGGGGAAAGGGTGTAAGAGCCAGAATATCAGGATGTATACTGTCAAGCAGATTTTCGAGGAATGAAATAAACAAGAATGGCACAATGGCAATAACAATAAACATGTTAACATGAAAGGGAGAAATTTCATGGAATCTTACTCATAAATCAAGAACTACAGGCAATTAATGACTTCTGGAAAAAGTAGAATTAGCCTCTCCTGGAGTTGAGCTTCCTTATAGGTTGTTCAAAAAACGTTGTCAGACTTAAAACCATATACATACAAACATACAAATAACAAAAACGGACTTAGTATGTTATCTTTATGTATTTGTGCATACATAAACACACACACACACACACACACACACACACACACACACACACATGCACACACCCAGCAACAATCAAAGAAATAAACCTACTCATTTGCAAGTGGGTAACATTGAAAGGAGGGCCTAGAGAAAGAAGAGTAAGGGTGAGAGTGACATAATTCCACTTTATGTAAAAATCTAAAATTAAAAAAAGGAAAAAAATCAATAAAATAAATAAAATTTAAAGCTAATAAAAAACTATTAAGGCTGGGAGTGTAGTTCAGTAGAGACAGTACTTTTCTGGCTTATAGAAAGCTTATGATTTGTCGTCATAACCACAGACTAACTTTGTATCAAGTTGAGCTAAATGCAAACTACTTTTTCCAATGTCAAGTATTCATATAGGCCCCAGCTGCATAAGCTACATAAAGAATTCTATAGGGATGGTTTGTGTGAATGACAGATACTGAGAATTCTGAGTAGAGAAGTGTGCTTTTGAGAGACAATTACAGAAAATGTCACACATTTGACATTATGGAATCATGAACAGGAGTACTGTGCCAAGTCCATCAACTACATGATTGTGACTGCAAGAGACAGATCGTATCTCTGGAACCAAGTGCCAAAAAGAACAGAGGTCTACAAAAAGAAAGCTGTTTTTCCAGGAAAAGATGAGCCTTTTTTTTTTCTATCCTAAACTCACGATTTCAAATGCAAACAGAAATGCTCATTTACACAGTAATTTGGAATCCCACACATGTTCTCTCTATTCTTATTTCCTTACCATTTTTAAGGGAGGGGTCTGAAGTGGGGGAGGAGGTATGAAGACTTTAGCAAGTAGTTCCAGACAAATTTTAAAGCAATGTCTACACAGGAGAATAAATAATGTATTTTATAGAATAGAAACAGTCAATTTCCTGGGTCTGATTTCCAGAGTTCCCATCCAGAAATCCATGGAAGACATAATGTGAGATGTATTTAAATACCCTAAAATAATTTCAACAGGCATGAACTATGCTGACTTTCTTGTTTTTCTTACTTGGAGCACATTCACTAGTACACTCAACACCCATTGCTTTTATTTTGCATCAAATACTTATTGTCTGAAGTAAAAATGGGTAAAATAGAATAGAGTATTGCTGTGAACTCCTGACATATGGTGAATTGCTGTATGCTGCATCATAGCACTGCTAGCCAAGATTCCTGCCCTCAGTGCAGAGCTCACTGCAGGAAGCACACACTGCCCCCACATTGTATTTTTGTCTAACAGAAATTCTATAGAGGGCGATAAAAATTGAAGCATTTCTTGTTTTCATAAAAGAAGGAAAATGGAACATGGTGGATCTAGTTTTCATAATATCATTCAATATGAACACTTTTTAAGACTCATGTTTGAATGCTTGCTTATTATTCTTTAGTGAAAAATATATTGAGAAAATAGACAAAGTGAGACAAAAAATGAGAAAATACTTGTATATTTGTCTCAAATGTCAGGGATGTAAATTTACTGCAGATGAAATTAAAATCCTCTATAGTGGGTAGGCAGGTGAGGGCAAAACCTATCTCAAACGTACTATTGATCAATCAAAAAAGAATGGATCAAAAAAAAAAAACATGTTGTAGTTTTCCAGAAGGCAAGATTAGTGAAATAAGTTTGGATCTGTGATTACTTTAAGGCATATTTCTATTTAAGACAGCACAACACAGCAGGGAGGGGTTTGCTACTTGGGGACATTTGCATGAATACTGTGAGAGAGACTAGGTAGACATCATTCCCTACAGAAAACAAAGAGGACATATTTTTTTCTCATTGCCATAAACGGCAAATGCACGTGCAATTTGAAATTCTGAAAATGTAAAAAATATGTTTGTAGTTATCCTTCATTGTCTGATGGGCTTCGATTCCAAGGCCTCCTGATAGTACCAACATCTGCACATGCCAGAGTTTCTGATATGGAATGTGATGTTTGTCTTCAACCTACACATATTCTGCATGCTTTAAATCATTTCTAGGTTGCATATGATACATATTACAATGAAGATGCTGTGTAAACACTGTTATGCTATATGGTGTAGGGACAATGACCTGAAGAACATTTATTCTGTACTGAGTTTTCTCAGCACCATGAATGAAAGTTCTTTTCAAACCAGTTGTGAATTCAAAGGGCTGAATGCATACATATATTGAATGTTACTATCCAAAACAGGCTCAGGTATTTGAACACTTGGTTCCCACTCATAGTGCTGTTTTGAGAAAGTTGTGGAACCTTCAGGAGGTGTTGTCTCACTGGAGAAAGAGAGTCACCACTGGAGGTGAAGCCTTTGGAATCTCTAGCCTAACCCACTTTCTGTTTACTCTGTTTCTTGAGGTCAGATCCAGTATGTCCAGCTCAGCTCTTGCTCATACTGCCATTTTTTTCCTGCCTATTGCTTGCTAGCTAGGGCCCCACGGTTTTGTACATCTCTTCCATTTTGGTCTTAATGTGACACTTACAGTAGCTATAGAAATTTGGTTTCTAGAAGTAAATTAACTCATTTCACTTGATTACCCTAGCAACAGCCAACCTCCAGCAGAAAAAAAAAAAAAACCCTTTATCTTTCTATGCTGCCCTAGCTGGTAAGTGTATGATGGGCTCTGCTTCTTGAAAAGAGAATCTCTATAGATTCCCCCACATACAAAAAGAGTCTTCACTTTCTAAAGTCACTCCTTTCCTTGTCTGCTTTTCCTTACCCTGACTCTGTATGCATAATGTTATTATGCATACTGTAATTCAAATGCTGATTTCTATGTACCTATATCTGGTTGCAATTCTTATTAAGTATCTCCTACTTCAATGTTGTACAGGTTTTGCTCTTCATTTATTTGCTGATTTGTCAATAAAAGCTAATCAGTCATTGACTGGGTAGGGGAGAAAATAGGGCAGGACTTCCTCCCAGCCAGGGGACAGGCAGGAGAGAGATAAAGTGGAGATAAGCCGTGGGTAGAAGAGACCACAAGAAAAGAGCTGGAGCAGAAATTGCCAGATCAGTATTAAAACGCAAGTTTCTCGAGGATTTTGGCTGGGTGGTAGCCAGATTAGTTTACAGTATTAAAATAGAGAAATACTGCCCAGTTGTTGTGCCTTAAAGCTTGAGAGTCAAATGTAATAGTGCAGTATCAATTGTATGGCAGGTAGAGAAAAAGAAAAACTGTAACAACTCTTATTCAAATTCATGAGCAAGGCCCTTTCACCACCATGTCTTCTTTTCCATGATAAAGTAACAATGCAACTTGACTATAAATAAGAATAAGTGTCTCTTCCCTTATATTGTTTCTTGTCAGCTATTTGGTTTCAATAAGAAGAAAAGCAACTAAAATGTGTATATACAAGCATGTATAAACATATACATATATAGGTATATACATATCTACACATATACACACATATACATGTATATTTAATATACCTAATCTTAAAAATTATATACTAAAACCTTAGTTAAATGGTATCTTCACAACATTTGATCCTAAAGAATAGATATCTCAATGTTGTAAATTGTCCTTTCTCATTGAACTGCAGACAATTAATTTGAACATGTTTTAAGAAAAAAAAAATCTCAACTATAACAAAAATAGCCATTTGAACTTCAACTACACAATACTTCTTGGTTTCTTATTACAACTGTCTTTAGATATTTCCTTCCTGAGCAGAGCATGGATACATTCCAGTATTCCATTCTTTTGACAATGTTGCGATATTTCAAAGGCATTCTCCCTGAGGTTTCTTCCCTTTGCACACTTAGTCCCAGCATGGTGAAGAGCCCAGACGATGATGCTGTTGCCTTCTGATCAAACCATACTAGCTTCTTCCTCTGCCTGTGTGGATGCACTCATGTTGGTCTTCTCCCAGACTCCATTGCCTCCCTTGAGACTGAAGGCAGAAATTTTAAATCATTAGTCAGGATCAAGGATCAGCTTAGGTAGGTGAGAACTGAGTATTATTTGATAAAAAATATCTATGCTGCAGGGATATCTAAAAATTTGGTTATTTAGCCAACTACTTATCAAATCTTAATTTTCTCCTTTTAGGCAACTTATTAGGAACAAATTATCATTTGTATGTATATAACGCACTCCATGGGTGTGGTGACACAAATACCTTTGTAATAGAAAGATGAAAATGGGAGGATTCCAAGATATTTCAAGGTCATTCTTAACTACTTAGGGAATTAGAGAACAGCCTAGGCTGTCTGAGACCCTGTTCCCCAAAGCAAAGCAAAGCAAAGCAAAGCAAAGCAAAGCAAAGCAAAGCAAAGCAAAGCAAAGCAAACCAAACCAAACCAAACCAAACCAAACCAAACCAAACCAAACCA